>OX439139.1:151025643-151625643 GCA_949318255.1 Pollenia labialis
AGGTCCTAGAGCCAAAAGGATCGAAATCTGTTATCACTACCAAAATTCCATATTTTCCATAGAAAATTGATTTTTTATATGAAAACATAAAATCTCATTTATTTCGTTAATTAGAGGTCCTAGAGCCAAAAGGATCGAAATCTGTAATCACTACAAAATTCCATATTTTCCATAGAAAATTGATTTTTTATATGAAAACATAAAATCTCATTTATTTCGTTAATTAGAGGTCCTAGAGCCAAAGCATCGAAATCTGTAATCACTACAAAATTTCATATTTTCCATAGAAAATAGATTTTTTATATGAAAACATAAAATCTCATTTATTTCGTTTATTAGAGGTCCTAGAGCCAAAAGGATCGAAATCTGTAATCACTACCAAAATTCCATATTTTCTTTAGAAAATGGATTTTTTATATGAAAACATAAAATCTCATTTATTTCGTTAATTAGAGGTCCTAGAGCCAAAAGGATCGAAATCTGTTATCACTACCAAAATTCCATATTTTCCATAGAAAATTGATTTTTTATATGAAAACATAAAATCTCATTTATTTCGTTAATTAGAGGTCCTAGAGCCAAAAGGATCGAAATCTGTAATCACTACAAAATTTCATATTTTCCATAGAAAATAGATTTTTTATATGAAAACATAAAATCTCATTTATTTCGTTAATTAGAGGTCCTAGAGCCAAAGCATCGAAATCTGTAATCACTACAAAATTTCATATTTTCCATAGAAAATAGGTTTTTTATATGAAAACATAAAATCTCATTTATTTCGTTAATTAGAGGTCCTAGAGCCAAAAGGATCGAAATCTGTAATCACTACAAAATTTCATATTTTCCATAGAAAATTGATTTTTTTATATGAAAACATAAAATCTCATTTATTTCGATAATTAGAGGTCCTAGAGCCAAAAGGATCGAAATCTGTAATCACTAACAAAATTTCATATTTTCCATAGAAAATTGATTTTTTATATGAAAAAATAAAATCTCATTTATTTCGTTAATTAGAGGTCCTAGAGCCAAAAGGATCGCAATCTGTAATCACCACCAAAATTCTATATTTTCCATAGAAAATTGATTTTTTATATGAAAAAATAAAATCTCATTTATTTCGTTAATTAGAGGTCCTAGAACTAAAAGGATCGAAATCTGTAATCACTACCAAAATTTCATATTTTCCATAGAAAATTGATTTTTTATATGAAAACATAAAATCTCATTTATTTCGTTGATTAGAGGTCCTAGAGCCAAAAGGATCGAAATCTGTAATCACTACAAAATTTCATATTTTCCATAGAAAATTGATTTTTTATATGAAAACATAAAATCTTATTTATTTCGTTAATTAGAGGTCCTAGAGCCAAAAGGATCGAAATCTGTAATCACTACCAAAATTCCATATTTTCCATAGAAAATTGATTTTTTATATGAAAAAATAAAATCTCATTTATTTCGTTAATTAGAGAGCCAAAAGGATCGAAATCTGTAATCACTACAAAATTTCATATTTTCCATAGAAAATTGATTTTTTATATGAAAACATAAAATCTCATTTATTTCGTCAATTAGAGGTCCTAGAGCCAAAAGGATCGAAATCTGTAATCACTACCAAAATTTCATATTTTCCATAGAAAATTGATTTTTTATATGAAAAAATAAAATCTCATTTATTTCGTTAATTAGAGGTCCTAGAGCCAAAAGGATCGCAATCTGTAATCACCACCAAAATTCCATATTTTCCATAGAAAATTGATTTTTTATATGAAAAAATAAAATCTCATTTATTTCGTTAATTAGAGGTCCTAGAACCAAAAGGATCGAAATCTGTAATCACTACCAAAATTTCATATTTTCCATAGAAAATTGATTTTTTATATGAAAACATAAAATCTCATATATTTCGTTAATTAGAGGTCCTAGAGCCAAAAAGATCGAAATCTGTAGTCACTACAAAATTTCATATTTTCCATAGAAAATTGATTTTTTATATGAAAACATAAAATCTCATTTATTTCGTTAATTAGAGGTCCTAGAGCCAAAAGGATCGAAATCTGTAATCACTACCAAAATTCCATATTTTCCATAGAAAATTGATTTTGTATATGAAAACATAAAATCTCATTTATTTCGTTAATTAGAGGTCCTAGAGCCAAAAAGATCGAAATCTGTAATCACTACCAAAATTCCATATTTTCCATAGAAAATTGATTTTTTATATGAAAACATAAAATCTCATTTATTTCGTTAATTAGAGGTCCTAGAGCCAAAAGGATCGAAATCTGTAATCACTACCAAAATTCCATATTTTCTTTAGAAAATTGATTTTTTATATGAAATCATAAAATCTCATTTATTTCGTTAATTAGAAGTCCTAGACCCAAAAGGATCGAAATCTGTAATCACTACCAAAATTCCATATTTTCCATAGAAAATTGATTTTTTATATGAAAACATAAAATCTCATTTATTTCGTTAATTAGAGGTCCTAGAGCCAAAAGATTCGAAATCTGTAATCACTACCAAAATTCCTTATTTCACTTAGAAAATTTATTTTTTATATGAAAACATAAAATCTCATTTATTTCGTTAATTAGAGGTCCTAGAGCCAAAAGTATCGAAATCTGTAATCACTACAAAATTTCATATTTTCCATAGAAAATTGATTTTTTATATGAAAACATAAAATCTCATTTATTTCGTTAATTAGAGGTCCTAGAGCCAAAAGGATCGAAATCCGTAATCACTACCAAAATTCCTTATTTCACTTAGAAAATTTATTTTTTATATGAAAACATAAAATCTCATTTATTTCGTTAATTAGAGGTCCTAGAGCCAAAAGTATCGAAATCTGTAATCACTACAAAATTTCATATTTTCCATAGAAAATTGATTTTTTATATGAAAACATAAAATCTCATTTATTTCGTTAATTAGAGGTCCTAGAGCCAAAAGATTCGAAATCTGTAATCACTACCAAAATTCCTTATTTCACTTAGAAAATTAATTTTTTATATGAAAACATATAATCTCATTTATTTCGTTAATTAGAGGTCCTAGAGCCAAAAGGATCGAAATCTGTAATCACTACCAAAATTCCATATTTTCCATAGAAAATTAATTTTTTATTTGAAAACATAAAATCTCATTTATTTCGTTAATTAGAGGTGCTAGAGCCAAAAGGATCGAAATCCGTAATCACTACCAAAATTCCTTATTTCACTTAGAAAATTAATTTTTTATATGATAACATAAAATCTCATTTATTTCGTTAATTAGAGGTCCTAGAGCCAAAAGGATCGAAATCTGTAATCACTACCAAAATTCCATATTTTCCATAGAAAATTGATTTTGTATATGAAAACATAAAATCTCATTTATTTCGTTAATTAGAGGTCCTAGAGCCAAAAAGATCGAAATCTGTAATCACTACCAAAATTCCATATTTTCCATAGAAAATTGATTTTTTATATGAAAACATAAAATCTCATTTATTTCGTTAATTAGAGGTCCTAGAGCCAAAAGGATCGAAATCCGTAATCACTACCAAAATTCCTTATTTCACTTAGAAAATTTATTTTTTATATGAAAACATAAAATCTCATTTATTTCGTTAATTAGAGGTCCTAGAGCCAAAAGATTCGAAATCTGTAATCACTACCAAAATTCCTTATTTCACTTAGAAAATTAATTTTTTATATGAAAACATATAATCTCATTTATTTCGTTAATTAGAGGTCCTAGAGCCAAAAGGATCGAAATCTGTAATCACTACCAAAATTCCATATTTTCCATAGAAAATTAATTTTTTATTTGAAAACATAAAATCTCATTTATTTCGTTAATTAGAGGTGCTAGAGCCAAAAGGATCGAAATCCGTAATCACTACCAAAATTCCTTATTTCACTTAGAAAATTAATTTTTTATATGATAACATAAAATCTCATTTATTTCGTTAATTAGAGGTCCTAGAGCCAAAAGGATCGAAATCTGTAATCACTACCAAAATTCCATATTTTCCATAGAAAATTGATTTTGTATATGAAAACATAAAATCTCATTTATTTCGTTAATTAGAGGTCCTAGAGCCAAAAAGATCGAAATCTGTAATCACTACCAAAATTCCATATTTTCCATAGAAAATTGATTTTTTATATGAAAACATAAAATCTCATTTATTTCGTTAATTAGAGGTCCTAGAGCCAAAAGATTCGAAATCTGTAATCACTACCAAAATTCCTTATTTCACTTAGAAAATTTATTTTTTATATGAAAACATAAAATCTCATTTATTTCGTTAATTAGAGGTCCTAGAGCCAAAAGTATCGAAATCTGTAATCACTACAAAATTTCATATTTTCCATAGAAAATTGATTTTTTATATGAAAACATAAAATCTCATTTATTTCGTTAATTAGAGGTCCTAGAGCCAAAAGGATCGAAATCCGTAATCACTACCAAAATTCCTTATTTCACTTAGAAAATTTATTTTTTATATGAAAACATAAAATCTCATTTATTTCGTTAATTAGAGGTCCTAGAGCCAAAAGATTCGAAATCTGTAATCACTACCAAAATTCCTTATTTCACTTAGAAAATTAATTTTTTATATGAAAACATAAAATCTCATTTATTTCGTTAATTAGAGGTCCTAGAGCCAAAAGGATCGAAATCTGTAATCACTACCAAAATTCCATATTTTCCATAGAAAATTGATTTTGTATATGAAAACATAAAATCTCATTTATTTCGTTAATTAGAGGTCCTAGAGCCAAAAAGATCGAAATCTGTAATCACTACCAAAATTCCATATTTTCCATAGAAAATTGATTTTTTATATGAAAACATAAAATCTCATTTATTTCGTTAATTAGAGGTCCTAGAGCCAAAAGATTCGAAATCTGTAATCACTACCAAAATTCCTTATTTCACTTAGAAAATTAATTTTTTATATGAAAACATAAAATCTCATTTATTTCGTTAATTAGAGGTCCTAGAGCCAAAAGGATCGAAATCTGTAATCACTACCAAAATTCCATATTTTCAATAGAAAATTAATTTTTTATTTGAAAACATAAAATCTCATTTATTTCGTTAATTAGAGGTGCTAGAGCCAAAAGGATCGAAATCCGTAATCACTACCAAAATTCCTTATTTCACTTAGAAAATTAATTTTTTATATGATAACATAAAATCTCATTTATTTCGTTAATTAGAGGTCCTAGAGCCAAAAGGATCGAAATCTGTAATCACTACCAAAATTCCATATTTTCCATAGAAAATTGATTTTGTATATGAAAACATAAAATCTCATTTATTTCGTTAATTAGAGGTCCTAGAGCCAAAAGTATCGAAATCTGTAATCACTACAAAATTTCATATTTTCCATAGAAAATTGATTTTTTATATGAAAACATAAAATCTCATTTATTTCGTTAATTAGAGGTCCTAGACCCAAAAGGATCGAAATCTGTTATCACTACCAAAATTCCTTATTTCACTTAGAAAATTGATTTTTTATATGAAAACATAAAATCTCATTTATTTCGTTAATTAGAGGTCCTAGAGCCAAAAGGATCGAAATCTGTAATCACTACCAAAATTCCATATTTTCCATAGAAAATTAATTTTTTATATGAAAACATAAAATCTCATTTATTTCGTTAATTAGAGGTGCTAGAGCCAAAAGGATCGAAATCCGTAATCACTACCAAAATTCCTTATTTCACTTAGAAAATTAATTTTTTATATGAAAACATAAAATCTCATTTATTTCGTTAATTAGAAGTCCTAGACCCAAAAGGATCGAAATCTGTTATCACTACCAAAATTCCTTATTTCACTTAGAAAATTGATTTTTTATATGAAAACATAAAATCTCATTTATTTCGTTAATTAGAGGTCCTAGAGCCAAAAGATTCGAAATCTGTAATCACTACCAAAATTCCTTATTTCACTTAGAAAATTAATTTTTTATATGAAATCATAAAATCTCATTTATTTCGTTAATTAGAGGTGCTAGAGCCAAAAGGATCGAAATCCGTAATCACTACCAAAATTCCTTATTTCACTTAGAAAATTAATTTTTTATATGAAAACATAAAATCTCATTTATTTCGTTAATTAGAGGTCCTAGAGCCAAAAGGATCGAAATCTGTAATCACTACCAAAATTCCATATTTTCCATAGAAAATTGATTTTGTATATGAAAACATAAAATCTCATTTATTTCGTTAATTAGAGGTCCTAGAGCCAAAAAGATCGAAATCTGTAATCACTACCAAAATTCCATATTTTCCATAGAAAATTGATTTTTTATATGAAAACATAAAATCTCATTTATTTCGTTAATTAGAGGTCCTAGAGCCAAAAGGATCGAAATCTGTAATCACTACCAAAATTCCATATTTTCTTTAGAAAATTGATTTTTTATATGAAATCATAAAATCTCATTTATTTCGTTAATTAGAAGTCCTAGACCCAAAAGGATCGAAATCTGTTATCACTACCAAAATTCCTTATTTCACTTAGAAAATTGATTTTTTATATGAAAACATAAAATCTCATTTATTTCGTTAATTAGAGGTCCTAGAGCCAAAAGGATCGAAATCTGTAATCACTACCAAAATTCCATATTTTCGATAGAAAATTAATTTTTTATATGAAAACATAAAATCTCATTTATTTCGTTAATTAGAGGTGCTAGAGCCAAAAGGATCGAAATCCGTAATCACTACCAAAATTCCTTATTTCACTTAGAAAATTAATTTTTTATATGAAAACATAAAATCTCATTTATTTCGCTAATTAGAGGTCCTAGAGCCAAAAGTATCGAAATCTGTAATCACTACAAAATTTCATATTTTCCATAGAAAATTGATTTTTTATATGAAAACATAAAATCTCATTTATTTCGTTAATTAGAGGTCCTAGAGCCAAAAGATTCGAAATCTGTAATCACTACCAAAATTCCTTATTTCACTTAGAAAATTTATTTTTTATATGAAAACATAAAATCTCATTTATTTCGTTAATTAGAGGTGCTAGAGCCAAAAGGATCGAAATCCGTAATCACTACCAAAATTCCTTATTTCACTTAGAAAATTTATTTTTTATATGAAAACATAAAATCTCATTTATTTCGTTAATTAGAGGTCCTAGAGCCAAAAGTATCGAAATCTGTAATCACTACAAAATTTCATATTTTCCATAGAAAATTGATTTTTTATATGAAAACATAAAATCTCATTTATTTCGTTAATTAGAGGTCCTAGAGCCAAAAGATTCGAAATCTGTAATCACTACCAAAATTCCTTATTTCACTTAGAAAATTTATTTTTTATATGAAAACATAAAATCTCATTTATTTCGTTAATTAGAGGTGCTAGAGCCAAAAGGATCGAAATCCGTAATCACTACCAAAATTCCTTATTTCACTTAGAAAATTTATTTTTTATATGAAAACATAAAATCGCATTTATTTCGTTAATTAGAGGTCCTAGAGCCAAAAGGATCGAAATCTGTAATCACTACCAAAATTCCATATTTTCCATAGAAAATTAATTTTTTATTTGAAAACATAAAATCTCATTTATTTCGTTAATTAGAGGTGCTAGAGCCAAAAGGATCGAAATCCGTAATCACTACCAAAATTCCTTATTTCACTTAGAAAATTAATTTTTTATATGAAAACATAAAATCTCATTTATTTCGTTAATTAGAGGTCCTAGAGCCAAAAGATTCGAAATCTGTAATCACTACCGAAATTCCATATTTTCCATAGAAAATTGATTTTTTATATGAAAACATAAAATCTCATATATTTCGTTAATTAGAGGTCCTAGAGCCAAAAGGATCGAAATCTGTAATCACTACAAAATTTCATATTTTCCATAGAAAATTGATTTTTTATATGAAAAAATAAAATCTCATTTATTTCGTTAATTAGAGGTCCTAGAGCCAAAAGGATCGAAATCTGTAATCACTACAAAATTTCATATTTTCCATAGAAAATTAATTTTTTATATGAAAACATAAAATCTCATTTATTTCGTTAATAAGAGGTGCTAGAGCCAAAAGGATCGAAATCCGTAATCACTACCAAAATTCCTTATTTCACTTAGAAAATTAATTTTTTATATGAAAACATAAAATCTCATTTATTTCGTTAATTAGAGGTCCTAGAGCCAAAAGATTCGAAATCTGTAATCACTACCAAAATTCCATATTTTCCATAGAAAATTGATTTTTTATATGAAAAAATAAAATCTCATTTATTTCGTTAATTAGAGGTCCTAGAACCAAAAGGATCGAAATCTGTAATCACTACAAAATTTCATATTTTCCATAGAAAATTAATTTTTTATATGAAAACATAAAATCTCATTTATTTCGTTAATTAGAGGTGCTAGAGCCAAAAGGATCGAAATCCGTAATCACTACCAAAATTCCTTATTTCACTTAGAAAATTAATTTTTTATATGAAAACATAAAATCTCATATATTTCGTTAATTAGAGGTCCTAGAGCCAAAAGGATCGAAATCTGTAATCACTACAAAATTTCATATTTTCCATAGAAAATTGATTTTTTATATGAAAAAATAAAATCTCATTTATTTCGTTAATTAGAGGTCCTAGAGCCAAAAGGATCGAAATCTGTAATCACTACAAAATTTCATATTTTCCATAGAAAATTAATTTTTTATATGAAAACATAAAATCTCATTTATTTCGTTAATTAGAGGTGCTAGAGCCAAAAGGATCGAAATCCGTAATCACTACCAAAATTCCTTATTTCACTTAGAAAATTAATTTTTTATATGAAAACATAAAATCTCATTTATTTCGTTAATTAGAGGTCCTAGAGCCAAAAGATTCGAAATCTGTAATCACTACAAAATTTCATATTTTCCATAGAAAATTGATTTTTTATATGAAAAAATAAAATCTCATTTATTTCGTTAATTAGAGGTCCTAGAGCCAAAAGGATCGAAATCTGTAATCACTACAAAATTTCATATTTTCCATAGAAAATTGATTTTTTATATGAAAAAATAAAATCTCATTTATTTCGTTAATTAGAGGTCCTAGAGCCAAAGGGATCGAAATCTGTAATCACTACAAAATTTCATATTTTCCATAGAAAATTGATTTTTTATATGAAAACATAAAATCTTATTTATTTCGTTAATTAGAGGTCCTAGAGCCAAAAGGATCGAAATCTGTAATCACTACCAAAATTCCATATTTTCCATAGAAAATTGATTTTTTATATGAAAACATAAAATCTCATATATTTCGTTAATTAGAGGTCCTAGAGCCAAAAGGATCGAAATCTGTAATCACTACAAAATTTAATATTTTCCATAGAAAATTGATTTTTTATATGAAAAAATAAAATCTCATTTATTTCGTTAATTAGAGGTCCTAGAGCCAAAAGGATCGAAATCTGTAATCACTACAAAATTTCATATTTTCCATAGAAAATTGATTTTTTATATGAAAAAATAAAATCTCATTTATTTCGTTAATTAGAGGTCCTAGAGCCAAAAGGATCGAAATCTGTAATCACTACAAAATTTCATATTTTCCATAGAAAATTGATTTTTTATATGAAAAAATAAAATCTCATTTATTTCGTTAATTAGAGGTCCTAGAGCCAAAAGGATCTAAATCTGTAATCCCTACCAAAATTTCATATTTTCCATAGAAAATTGATTTTTTATATGAAAAAATAAAATCTCATATATTTCGTTAATTAGAGGTCCTAGAGCCAAAAAGAATCGAAATCTGTAATCACTACCAAAATTTCATATTTTCCATAGAAAATTAATTTTTTATATGAAAAAATAAAATCTCATTTATTTCGTTAATCAGAGGTCCTAGAGCCAAAAGGATCGAAATCTGTAATCACTACAAAATTTCATATTTTCCATAGAAAATTAATTTTTTATATGAAAAAATAAAATCTCATATATTTCGTTAATTAGAGGTCCTAGAGCCAAAAGGATCGAAATCTGTAATCACTACAAAATTTCATATTTTCCATAGAAAATTAATTTTTTATATGAAAAAATAAAATCTCATATATTTCGTTAATTAGAGGTCCTAGAGCCAAAAGGATCGAAATCTGTAATCACTACCAAAATTTCATATTTTCCATAGAAAATTGATTTTTTATATGAAAAAATAAAATCTCATTTATTTCGTTAATTAGAGGTCCTAGAGCCAAAAGGATCGAAATCTGTAATCACTACCAAAATTTCATATTTTCCATAGAAAATTGATTTTTTATATGAAAAAATAAAATCTCATTTATTTCGTTAATTAGAGGTCCTAGAGCCAAAAGGATCGAAATCTGTAATCACTACCAAAATTTCATATTTTCCATAGAAAATTAATTTTTTATATGAAAAAATAAAATCTCATTTATTTCGTTGATTAGAGGTCCTAGAGCCAAAAGGATCGAAATCTGTAATCACTACAAAATTTCATATTTTCCATAGAAAATTGATTTTTTATATGAAAAAATAAAATCTCATTTATTTCGTTAATTAGAGGTCCTAGAGCCAAAAGGATCTAAATCTGTAATCACTACCAAAATTTCATATTTTCCATAGAAAATTAATTTTTTATATGAAAAAATAAAATCTCATATATTTCGTTAATTAGAGGTCCTAGAGCCAAAAGGATCGAAATCTGTAATCACTACCAAAATTTCATATTTTCCATAGAAAATTGATTTTTTATATGAAAAAATAAAATCTCATTTATTTCGTTAATTAGAGGTCCTAGAGCGAAAAGGATCGAAATCTGTAATCACTACCAAAATTTCATATTTTCCATAGTAAATTAATTTTTTATATGAAAAAATAAAATCTCATATATTTCGTTAATTAGAGGTCCTAGAGCCAAAAGGATCGAAATCTGTAATCACTACAAAATTTCATATTTTCCATAGAAAATTGATTTTTTATATGAAAACATAAAATCTCATTTATTTTGTTAATTAGAGGTCCTAGAGCCAAAAGGATCGAAATCTGTAATCACTACAAAATTTCATATTTTCCATAGAAAATTGATTTTTTATATGAAAACATAAAATCTCATTTATTTCGTAAATTAGAGGTTCTAGAGCCAAAAGGATCGAAATCTGTAATCACTACCAAAATTCCATATTTTCCATAGAAAATTGATTTTTTGTATGAAAACATAAAATCTCATTTATTTCGTTAATTAGAGGTCCTAGAGCCAAAAGGATCGAAATCTGTAATCACTACCAAAATTTCATATTTTCCATAGAAAATTGATTTTTTATATGAAAAAATAAAATCTCATTTATTTCGTTAATTAGAGGTCCTAGAGCCAAAAGGATCGAAATCTGTAATCACTACCAAAATTTCATATTTTCCATAGAAAATTAATTTTTTATATGAAAAAATAAAATCTCATATATTTCGTTAATTAGAGGTCCTAGAGCCAAAAGGATCGAAATCTGTAATCACTACCAAAATTTCATATTTTCCATAGAAAATTAATTTTTTATATGAAAAAATAAAATCTCATATATTTCGTTAATTAGAGGTCCTAGGGCCAAAAGGATCGAAATCTGTAATCACTACAAAATTTCATATTTTCCATAGAAAATTGATTTTTTATATGAAAACATAAAATCTCATTTATTTCGTAAATTAGAGGTTCTAGAGCCAAAAGGATCGAAATCTGTAATCACTACCAAAATTCCATATTTTCCATAGAAAATTGATTTTTTGTATGAAAACATAAAATCTCATTTATTTCGTTAATTAGAGGTCCTAGAGCCAAAAGGATCGACATCTGTAATCACTACCAAAATTTCATATTTTCCATAGAAAATTGATTTTTTATATGCAAACTTCGTTTAAGAAAATAAAAGACGGAACCATTTTTTAATGACTTTAAACGAAGATCTGTGTTTCTTTTTTACTTTGATAACATTTTATGAAAATAAATACGGGGATATGCACAATATATTTTTTTTTGAATTTTTGGAATTAAAGTGTTTAAAAAGCGTTTTAATTTATCTTGCAGACACACGTACAAAAATGGGCGAATAGTGCATTTTGCCGTTCTCTCGAAAGTAAATGGCAAGTGGTCGAATTTCGACCACCGGGCGATCCTAGTAATATTAAAATCACGAGTTAAAGGCGATTAAAAATCAGAGAGCTCTTTTAAGGTAGGTATTTGATAGGAAATATCAGAAAATGGCAGAATATAAAAGCTGCGGTAAAAGTTAAATCAATTGGTCGGTCCTTGTTATGCATTTTGTTTATTTGTGTTTGTATGTGTGAGGCTAATGTAAGTAGGAAAATTGATTACTTTCAGTATAGTTTTTAAATAAAAAAAAGAAAAGGAGGAAAAGTAGATTTAGTTGAATTTTTTTTTTTTTTTTTTGGATCCAGTATAAAATTAAGAATTGAAATCGGGAAACCCGGAAAGAATGTAGTAGGCTAAGAATTTATGTTAAATGTAGTTTCGTTTGTTGTAATAAATGTTGTGAATATTTGGTTTGAGTTCGAAATGCTTCATTAATTGTTTTTCAAGGATTTCATGTGCAGTGGTTCTTGGGGAAGAGAAAAATTAGTGAATTTTGGTAAGTTGTTGGTGTGTGTGAAATTATGGGGTCATTAAGGAATGTTACGATGACGTAGGCTGGGTTAGGGCGACGATTAGGGGAGGAAACATCATGCACTATATTGATCAATTTTTTGTTTTAGGACTAGAGGTAAATATTTTTTTTGCTGTGCGAAAAATTACATGTGTTGAGTGGTTGAGCATACACGCCCATTGGTAGTGAGCTGGTTGTGCTGCAACAGATTGTCAGCAAAGGGAAGTTTCACAACATTGTATATTGTATATAAACTTACATATGTTGTCTTGACCTCACCTTCTGGTGAAATCGCCTTGCCCTAGGGCTAGAGAATTTTACTCACCACAACAGTGTCAAAATCTTATTTCCATGTGTACATTGCTACCGTTTCACACGCACCCATAATATGTATTAATTAAAAAATATGTTTTACATTAATGAATTATTTTTTTCTTTGCTATTCTTAGAATTGTAACGTTTGCTATGGTATTGGGTTTTTTTACTAATGAACTCCAAATAATAAACAATTTATGCATTTTGATTAATTAAAATAACTTAATTTATAAAAAAAATTAACCGCTTATTAACCGATTTAACCAAACCCTCTGTTAATTAATCGAGCGATTAACGAATTAAAGCAAAAGCCGGATTAAATAAATACCTTAGTAATTACCCATGAATCAAAGAAACAAGATTGCGCAGGTCCGTTATTTTTGTGTGTGACGAAACAATAGACTTTTTTATGTGCATTTGTGTGTGTCTTACATTTTTTACAACAAACACTCATATTTAGTCTATGATTACGTAGATGCGCAGTAGAAATTTTTTTGTACGGCTGAGTGCGCAATCTTGTTTTTTTGATTCATGGTAATTACCCACGAAGTGGCAACACTATCATACGCAGTTATTGAGAGAAAAAAGAGAATGCCTTAAAAATTATTTTTAATAAAACACATTATTTTAGTATGTAATTATATTTGTTTAATTTTATTTTTAACTCGAAAAAATTGTTATAGGTATCCTTTTTAATTTTAATCGAAAATGTAATTTTTAATTCTCAAAAAATTTAAAAACTAAACAAATTATCTTCCTTAACTCACACATTCACAATCAAAAAATTCCTGTAAACTTTTTTAATTTAGTATTATTTTTCTTATTTAATTAATATGATTTTAATTGTTTTCAACGTTTTATTTTTTATATTTTAAGGTTTGTTTTTAAATTTATATTGCAAATATTCAACTAGAATTGTAAAATGTTTTTGTTCAATAAATGTTAGGTTATGTCTTTTTTAATAAATATATTTTTTTTGTTTAAGGTTTTATCATTGTTCATTAATTAATATCATACTTTCCTTCTTGCTTTCCTTTCTTAGTTGCTTGTTGATAATGTTAACAATTTTGTTTTAAACATTTTTTATATGATTTTTTGTTAATTTTTTTTAGATTTGTATGCGTGTACGAGTAGTTTCTACTTCCAGAAATCTTTTGTCAGTATATTTACTTAAATTTTTTTTTTTAATTTACGTTTAGTGTTTTAAACTATAATTATTTCTTAATATTGAAATTCTGGTTCAGTATGTATGTTTTTATAGTTGAACTTTTTCTGATATATTTAAATTATTAGTTGTTTTTGTTTGGCTGCAGGTTCACGTAAATAAATAAAATAAAAATTCGCAGTAGTAAAAAAGGACAGAATAAATGGCACCATCGAAAAACTAAATTCATTTAATGGACAAATACAGTTTACCATGGAGGAAGAAAATGACAACCAACTACCATACCTAGACGCAATTGCTATTAGAAAAGGGAGCAATATAGAAGTTAATTGGTATCAAAAACCAACAGCTTCGGGACGATTGATTAATTTTAATTCTAAGCAGCTGTTTAATGATGACTCGTTTTAAGCCAAACACACTGTAAAATATTAACAGCCGTACCTAAACAAGAGCGGAAGGCGGAACGTTTTCTTCCGCTAAGCATTTACGCTGATATGCCATACCTAAACAAGAGCGTCAACGTTGTGCCACAAACAGTAGTGTTAACTTTCTTGCTTAATAAAACCCATATAATAAAAATAAAAATAAGAGAAAAACCCGCTAGATTGACAAAAAATAGCTAAATTGTCATTATTTATTATTAATAGCGGCCAACTTCACTAATAAACGCGCTGTCAAAATCGGATTTTCCAATTGTACAGCGTTGACGCCGCGCTATTTTGGGATGCTTCATACAAATTGTATGGGCATGAGAATTTTTGACAGCTAGAAAACGCTTTCCGCTCTTGTTTAGGTTTGGCTGTAACGGTCCTTTAATTGTTATTTACATAGTGCCGGTTCACACAAGTCAAGTTTGACTCGTCACGTCTTGAGTTTTTAGGAGAGAGGGGAAAATAAATGGCATTCTCTTTTCCCTTCTCTCCTAAAAACTCAAGACTTGACTTGACTTGTGTGAACCGGCACATACTTATCTTTCAATTCTGTCATTTCATTATATTTCTTGTACTAAACCTAGCTTGCTTAATAATTTGTAAATCAATAACATTTACTCTAGTCTCGATCGTTAACGTGTAAACAACAGACAGTGAAACAAAGCAAAACCAATTTATTGAATATAACAAAACCAAAAACAAAACATTGTGATCCAACAAAACAAACAGACAAAACCTTGCAAACATAGTGTAACACAAATATAATATACAAATTAAAAATAACATTAAAAATAAAACAAAAATACAAAAATAAAAACAAAGTGTTTTTATTTAATAAAATAACTGTATTAATTTGAGGTAACAAAATTTAAAGTTCAACCCTCAAACAGCACCCTAGAAAAATTATTATAAATACAGCATCAAATTTCATACGACGAGTTCTTAAAATAAGTGACACGGAATTCCATAAAAACGATATAACAAAAATAACGAATATTTTAACCATGAATGACTTCCCAATAAGGACAATTAAAAATCTTTTAAATCGTGCAAAAAACAACAGGCAACAGGTGGTAAGAGAACCAAAAAGGTATAAAAGCATATCATATGTTTCTGGACTCTCGGAAAGATGGAAAAACTCAGATATTTATGACGAAGAAAAATTTGAACTGGTATTTAGAACGGACAACACTGTGAAAGACAAGTCAAATGTGGTACACAAAATTCCCTGTAGTGGTGACGGGCTCAATATATGCAATGAAGTATACGTTGGGACGACAAAAACAAAACTTAAGACAAGAATATCTTCGCATAAATCTGACCATAAAGCTATTGACAAGCCTATTGAAAAAAAACTGCACAGCATCCCACTGTACTTTGAAAAATCACAAAACACATTTTGAAGGAGTTTTTACTTACTACTATTAAATGAAAAGAGAAATTATTCAAGAAGATTTACATTGGAGATGCTGCATATTATTGATGTTAATCCACAGCTTCGTCTCAATTACCGACAAGATACAGAAAATTGTGCACACATATACAGACAATTAATAAAAAAAAACAGACGATCGATAAACAAGATTTAGTTAAGAAAATCTAATAAGTAGTGGCACAAGTGTTATTGTGAAGTTTTGTGTTATTACTAGGGCCCGGATTTTTATGCAGTTAAAATCAAGTTTTATGCGCATAAAACATACACTTAAAATAGAAAAATATGCGCTTTAAATTGAAAAAATATGCACTTAAAATTTTTCCTAACACATTTTTTAATCATAAACAAATCATTAAAATAACATAAAACCACTAAAAATTCAGTCTCGTTAACGAAAATAAGGTTCACCCAAAAAGCAGAAGTAAAAATATATACATTATATTGTAAAACAATAATTTAAATTAAGTCACTTGTTAGATAGATATGCGAACCTTCATAAAAAATTTTAATATACATTCATTTTCCACTACGCTGTTTTCGTAAAAATTTAAATTAAATATGGCAGCAGTTTGTGTTATTGCTTTGTGTCCTTATTTCTAAAAACTTTACCAAATTTTAAACGAATTTGTTTACTTAAGTTTCCCTTAACTGCATACATTCTATTTATGACATTATCAATTAATTTTATTTGCATTCTCAATGGATTTGATTTCTCTAATTTTACAATAGTCTCAGAGATAAATCCGTAATTTGAAGACTTAAAAATTATCCGAAATTTTATATTTTGTAAATTTGTTATTTATTTATTTTTTTGGTACTGCATTACCATCGTTCCATAACATCCTTGAATTGTTCAAAACTTTCAGCATAATACACAACTTATTGTAATAATTGTTGTAATAGGATACTTCTCCTAATATGCGACAAAACGCGATCTGCTTTGCAAAATATTTTTTCCCCATTTTTTCCCAAAAATGCACCAAAAATATGCAATGTCAGCAATATATGCAAAAATATGCATTTAAAGCATAATATTCAAAAATATGCACTTGAAAATCGATGCCATTTTATTTAAAATTTCTTGATTCGAAAAGATATTAAGTTAATGTTGATCTCAGACTGACGACAACAAATATGCATTTGCATAAAAATCCGGTCCTTGGTCATTACATATATTTTTTTTAATTGTTTACATGTGCATAATTATCTTTGTAATATTATGTTTTGTTTTTTGTTTAATATTAATAATAATTGTTATTGTATTTATTTGTCCAGACCCCTGAAGATGAAGATGCTAACCGAATTATTAGGAAAATAATAAAAATATAAAAAAAAAACAAAAATATCAAGAATTTTTATTTTTTATTTTATTTATAACGTGGACCTGCAGCCAAACAAAAACAACTTATAATTCTGGTTCAGTTTTTGCAATAATCACGAAAAATAGATTTTAATGTAGTTATGCATAAAATATACATATGTATGTGTGTATGTGTATGTATGTATGTTAAAAAACATTTTTGTTGGCTCATTAACCCTCCATCAAAAAATTAAGCTGCTTAATTTGAATAAGGATTCAGTAAAAGTGGTTAAACAACTTAGATTAGAAACAAATAGAATATATAAAAAATTATATATTATTTTAAATTTAATAAACTAAAGTAAATAATTACGCAAATCTACACCATATTTAAAAAACTTTTTGTTTATATTGAACCTTTCTTTAAATTTCAGAAATTTTTTAATTATAAATTCAGAATATGAAAATAGAAAATGGCATTTGAATTTTTATGTACATATTAGGGAGACAATCGGTATGGTATTTTTTGGGAAAGATCCTTAATTTCTTATAGATCTAAAATGATACATAATCTTTTTATATATTCTTTTTTATGAAGTTTTGTGTCTCAAACTTAAAAACTATATAATATATAAAATTTTTTTTTGTAAGGTAGTCCCAAGGCCAATTAACTACAGGTGGTGTCGAAACGCCTTCTGATTTTGACAGTTCTAGCCTATTTGGTTTGTTTTGTTAGTGTTTTGCTAAGAATGGTTGACATTTCGCGCCGTAAAAACTAACAATGCAATGCAAAACCTGTTGTTTTTGGATTGTTGTAGTTCCGGCACCACCAGTAGTTGAATTCGTCTTGGGTAGTCCATTTCTAAATTAAAGTAACGATATACGTATACAAGTTAAGGTGTGATGTCACATTCCTTACTTTTTATTTTTCAAATTTATTTACTTTCCCACGATTTAAGCTACACGCGCAACGTATTTTATGCTGACGCAGTGTGAACAAAATTATTTTAATAAATTTTTTATATGTAACATTAAACCGTTGTTTTTAACACGATTGCATTTTTTTATTAAAACTGCAACGCGACTGCGGACAAAATTATGCTTCTTGCCAATTAAAAGTGCTAATTTAATTTTAGTTAACAATAAGAATTAAGTGAGTTTAGAATAACTATTAGCTCAAATAAGGTGTAATAAAGATAAATAAAAAATAAAAAATGTGTATTTTTTTTAACAATTAATAAGCGAATGTAATTAACTGGGGGCTCAACCGGGATCCTTAAAAAGCTTAATCCTGAAAAAAACAAGTAAGGAGATTTTTAAGGACAAAGCCAAATAAAAATAAGTACCCTTGTAAAAAGGAGAAAAAAAATATAAAACAAAAACTTTAAAAAAGTATCCTTGTTAAAAGGAGAAAACATTAAAAACAAAAACTTTAAAAAGTATCCTTGTTAAAAGGAGAAAACGTTAAAAACAAAAATTTTAAAAAAATTAAAATAAATATCCTTATAAAAAAAGGAGAAAAATAGAACAAAAAACAATTTAAGGAAAAGTATAAGTTCATAAAATAAATTAAAATTGTGCAAACTAATTAATTTAATTAAAAATTGTGCGAAAACTGAAGAAATAAATTAAAAAAATAGCGCAAATTATTAAAACTCGAAATTGTGCAAATTAGCTAAAATTGGTGCAAATTGATAAAAATTGTGCAAAAACCGAATTAAAAATTTTACAATTTTCCAATTTTCCAAAAAAGACAAATTAAAAAATTTTTTTTTTAAATATATTGAAGAACATTTCAAAAATTTTTTTGAATGCAATTTCGACAATCCAATTCATCATTCATCGTATAGAAGACAACAGCAATTTCGACAATCCAATTCATCATTCATCATATAGAAGACAACAGCAATTTCGACAATCCAATTCATCATTCATCATATAGAAGACAACAAGGATTCTCAACAAAATTTCGGAAGACAACAACGTATAGTTGTAAGTAATTTTAAGTCAATTTAAAATTGTGAAAGAAAATAATTAAGTGAAATTTAAAAAGAAAATAATTAATTTATAGTTGAAATTTTGAAATATGAAAATAAAAAGTTAAATTAATTTTCTAAATTTAAAAAGAAGAAAATAGTAATATAAAAGAATTTAAAATAAATTTATGATTTCTGTGGCTATTTACTGTTTTTAAAAAATATTTCGTGAATGTTTTTTTGAAAACATTTATTCAAAAGTTTTGGCTTTATGCGATTTTTGTGTAGATAAATTTTATTGAAAAATAATTTAAAATAGCCGAATTCAATCTGGATTCAGAAGTAGATAACCTATCTAATTCGTTTAGGGATTTGGGGACAGATTTCAAAGAAAAAATGGCTACTGTAGATCAAATTAGAATTCTAGTAGAAGCACAAACAGCTCCTTTAATAGCTAGAATAGAAGAATTAACGAAAAGCTTAGGAGAATTGACAAATTCAGATACAGTAGGCGAATTCGAAGAAGAAAAAATTAACGTGGCAATACGATGCGACGAACCATTAGATGTAATCAAGTCCTTGCCAACGTTCGATGGCAAAAACTCTTACGTTAGCTGGCGAGAGGCAGCTACAAATTCAATGAAAATATATGCGAAAGGTAGCAGACGTTATTTTTCGGCTTTGACCATTTTGAGAAATAAAATTATTAGCGACGCCAACGATACCCTAACAAATCATGGCACTGTTTTAAATTTCGACGCAATCATAAGTCGTCTTGATTTCGCGTACGCTGACAAAAGACCACTTCATCTCATCGAACAAGAACTAAGTGTGATGCGCCAAGGGTCACAACCAATTATGAATTACTACAATGAAGTTAACAAGAAACTGACCGACCTGACAAACAAAACAATCATGACTTACGGAACAAACTCTAACATGGCCAAAGAACTTAATGATAGGAACAGGCGATATGCTCTTAGAGTATTTATGACAGGCCTAAATGCGCCTTTGGCTGATATATTATTCTCTATTTCTCCCAACAGTCTACCGGATGCTTTGGCAAAAGCACAGGAATTAGAGGCGAATAAAGTTAGAGCTAACTTTGCTCTACACTTCAATAAACCAATAATTAATAACCATATCAATAAAGGAAATAACGTTCTACGTTTTCCTAACCGAAATAATAGGGACTATCGTCCTAATGAAAATGTAAATAGATTATTAAATTCAAAACCAGAACCAATGGAACTGGGAAGTTCGAATTTTAAATTTAAGCAGGAAAGGGAACAAAATTATAAAAACAATTTTCAACAAAACAGAGCTTTTAATAATTTTCAAAATACAAGACCCTTCAACAACTATCAACACGGTCTTAAGCGACAATCAGATAATAGTGGCCAAATAAGCCACCAACCACATCAAAAATTTCAACGAATCAACAACCTAAATGAAGATTCTTTTTTAGATCAAGGAATGGACTGCCCTACATTATTAAGGCAGCCACCACAGGAAGAAAATATAAAATTCTAATTGATAGCGGTGCAACAAGTTGCTACTGCAGCCCTGGTGTTCTAACGAATAGGCAGGAATTAGTTATTAAGAAGAGGGTAAGAACCATTAATGGTTTTACCATCATTAAATATTTTTATGAAGCTAGCATTTTTGGTTTTAATGAAAGATTTTACGAAATTGAGAATTTAGAATCAGACCTTCTTATAGGTTATAAGTTTATGAAAAGAGCTAACATTATTTTAGATTTTGAGAAAGGAGTATTAACTTGCGGTAAACACTGCGAGAAAATTATAAACATTGAGTCAAAAAACTCAAGTGAAAATATAGAAACAAGAAATAAGCATTTTAAAGGAAGTGCTCTTAATAAATTAAAAAATGAAGAAATTTTAAAATTCAGTGATGAAAGTGAAAAATCATTGAATGATTTAAGAGAAAATGTTATACGAAATATTGAAAAATTGCATTCAGATATAAATATGAAGTTACCGTTTAGAACGGACATAAGAGCAGAAATCCGAACAATTGCTGAAGCGCCAATATGGAGCAAGCAATATCCATACCCACTTTCTGCAAATAGCTTTGTTAACAATGAAATAAAGAAACTATTACAGGACGAAATAATTCGCCCAAGTAAAAGTCCTTACAACTCCCCAATATGGGTAGTTCCGAAAAAAGGAATAAATGAAGATGGTACGCAAAAATTGCGTATGGTAATTGATTACAAAAAATTAAATGAAAACACAATATGCGATAAATATCCCATACCAGATTGTAACGTTATATTGTCCAATCTGGGTACAGCAAAATATTTTTCAACTATCGATCTGGAATCAGGTTTTCACCAGATCCTTATGAAGGAAGAAGATATTGAGAAAACTGCATTTTCTGTGAACAACGGAAAATACGAATTTTTAAGATTACCCTTCGGTCTCAAAAATAGTCCAAGTATTTTTCAACGGGCTATGGATAACATTTTACGCGATTTTATTGGAAAAATATGTCATGTTTATATAGACGATATAATAGTGTATTCTAAAACACTAGAGGAACATTGTAAACACTTAAAATTGGTAATTAATAGATTAAAAGAATCAAATATGAAAATTTCATTAGAAAAATCAAAATTTTACTCTAAAGAAGTAGAATTTCTTGGATATGTTGTAGGCCATAACGTTATAAAAACTGACCCAAACAAACTAGAAACAATAAATAACTACCCATTGCCTAAAACCTTAAGACAACTGAGGAGTTTCCTAGGAATGATAGGATACTACCGAAAATTTATAAAAAATTATGCTCAAGTAGCAAAACCATTGTCCAAATATTTAGCCGGTGAGAATGGTAAAGTATCACAGTATATGTCCAAGAAGATTGAAATTAAATTGGATGAAGAAGGTATAATCACTTTTGACAGATTAAAAAAATTATTATCCGAACAGATTGAACTAACTCAGCCTAATTTTAATAAAAAATTCATTCTTACCACTGATGCCTCCAATGATGCAGTAGGTGCTGTCCTTAGTCAGGATGGTAAACCAATAACTTTTATATCAAAGACACTTAGTGTAACAGAAAAAAACTATGCAACCAATGAAAAAGAACTTTACGCTATCGTATGGGCGTTAAGGAATTTAAGAAATTATTTATATGGTAGTTCAAATCTTGAAATTCATACAGATCATCAACCATTAACATTCGCAGTTTCTACACGAAACCCTAATGCAAAAATCAAAAGATGGCGATCATTTATTGAAGAATTTTCACCAAAAATTATTTATAAACCAGGTGTTCACAATATAGTAGCAGATGCTCTTTCACGTCAATATTTAAACAATATTTCAGATGAAGAATCTCTTCATAGTACCCAACATTCTACAGAAAGTAGTGACGATTTCAATATACCAGAAATCTCAAAACCATTAAATGAATTCAAGCAACAAATACTTTTGTGCAAAGCAAATTTTACAATTCATGAAATGATCATAACTTTTGGAAGAACAAGACATATTATCGAATATGACACAAGAGAAAATCTTAAAACAATTCTCTTAGAATTTATTAAACCAAATTTAGTTACCTGCATTCATTGTACAGCAGAAGATTTAAACGATTTTAAGGAAACTATTAACGGAATTTTCACAAACAAATTTGTATATACTAAAATATTTCCACTAGACATCACAAATGTTGACGACCAACAAAATATAATTCAAAACACTCATTCACGAGCTCATAGAAACTGTAAGGAAAATTATAAACAAATATATAAACAGTACTACTGGCCGAAAATGATAAAACATTTTAAAGAATTCATCAGACACTGTGCAATTTGCAATAGAAATAAATATAATAGACACCCACAAAAGGTTCCAATTGGAGAGGCTCCAATTCCTAAGAAAGAGGGGGAGTTCCTTAATATAGATATTTTTTACGCTGAAGGTCTTAAGTTTATTACATGTGTCGATGCTTATTCTAAATTTCTAGTTATAAAAAATATAGAAGATAAAACAAACATAGGAGAAAAAGTTTTAGATGTCCTTCAAAACTTTCCTAATGCCAAAAAAATTACACTCGATAACGAACCAGGCTTTTTAACTGCTCAATTTAAATCATTAATGCAACGTTTGCAAATTGAAGTTTATTATTGTACACCGCGGCATAGCACAACGAATGGTCAAGTCGAAAGAGTCCATTCTACATTAATTGAAATAGCTAGATGTATCAAGGAAGAATTTAATCTAATAGATGCCACTGAGGTTTTTTATAGAGCAGCTCAACAATATAATAATACAATACATTCAGTTATACAAAATAAACCAGTAGATATACTTTTTAACAAAATTCCACACAATTTAGTAGATATATTAAAAAAGGCTCAGGAAAATATGATATCAAGAAATAATCTAAGCCAAATAAAAACTTATCAACCAGGCGAAGTAATATATGAAAAGATTATAGGGCAAAGAAATAAACTTTTGCCACGATTCAAAAAACAAAAGGTAAAAGAAGACTTAGGAAATAAGGTTAGAATTAATTTTCGCGATAGAATAATACACAAAGATAATATAAGAACTTAATTCATAAAATGACTTTTTTTACATTTTATACATAATTATTTTTTCTCCTCCTTTATAGAAAATGAAGTTTTTAATATTTTTGTTTATATTGTTTGAGACCTACAAAACGGAAGTCCAGATACTAGACTATACAAACTCACAACTAATTTCAATGCACCAAGGACAAGCAAGATTACAGAACGGAAACTTTAAACTTATTCATATTTTAGAACTTGACGAATATGAACGAACAATAAATAATTTGAATAATGAAGTTCAAAGAAGAGTATTAGTAAATAGTACATCGCTACCATTTTTGCTTCATGATATAGAACAAATTAGAAATCAAATTAAACGAATGAAACCAAGAATTAAACGCTCAATTGACATTATTGGCACAGCTTGGAAATGGATAGCCGGTACACCCGATCACGAAGATCATAATATTGTAGTCAGTAAAATAAACGGATTACTTACAAATAATGAAAGACAGAAAATTATTAACGAAAAGTTTATTGACAGAATCAACTTATTGACGAATACTACTAATCATATTCTAAAAACAATTCAGACTTTAGAGGAAACTCAAAGGGTTATAGAAGACTCTATAAGAAACAGGATAAATATTGTTAAAGCAGATGTTATTAATATAGAGTACGCATTACAATGGGCGAAAGTAGGAGTAATTAATTCATTTATACTTTCTGAAAAAGAAATCAATGAAGCCAAACAATTTTTGGATCTTGAAGAATTTCCATACAATAATTTAGAAGAAGCTTTAGGTTTTGCTACAGTTAAAATAGCTACAGACTATTCATCTTTAATCTATATAATAAATTTACCTGCAATTAATAAAACAAATTGTGAAAAAATATTAACTAAGCCAGTAAAACAAAATCAAAAAATTATAAAAATCAATTCAGAAAATCTAATTAGATGTAAGGATAAAATCTTTGAAATGAAAAATAAGTGTAATCAATTTAATGATTTATGTATTTGTAATAATGAAAAGTTAATAGACATAAGTGAAACAACTTGTATACCGCTACTATTAAAAAGCAAGAATCATAATTGCACATTTATAAACAATGAACATGTTCCTACAATACAAGAAATAAATGAAGGAACAATACTTTTAAATCAATTTAATGGATTTTTAGAAATATTTGAAAACAAAATATATCAATTATCAGGAACATACTTGATTCAATTCCATAATGAAACAATTAAAATTGAAAATCGAACATTCACTTCAAAAGAAGTTTCCCATTTGAAAGCACTCCCAGCTGTACTACAGCTATCATCCAATAAATCAATTGTTGAAGAAGTCCTATCTTTGGAAATGATGAAAAATATTCAAGTTAATAATATAGATGAAATAAATTCGATATCAACTAAGGGACGCCTAATGTTTTCGACAAATATCAGTTTATCTATTTTATTGGTTATCGCAATTTGCTTAATTTTTATTAAACTAAAATCTAAATCTAATTCTGACATAAATATTACAGCAAAAATTGAAAAAGAAAAAGAACAAAATACCTCCACGGTTGAAAAATCAAATTTTGAAAAATCTAATAAAAGATTCTGTAGTGCTAATGAATTACCCACATTTTAACAATCGGGGCGATTGATCTTACAGGGGGAGGAGTTAAGGTGTGATGTCACATTCCTTAATTTTTATTTTTCAAATTTATTTACTTTCCCACGATTTAAGCTACACGCGCAACGTATTTTATGCTGACGCAGTGTGAACAAAATTATTTTAATAAATTTTTTATATGTAACATTAAACCGTTGTTTTTAACACGATTGCATTTTTTTATTAAAACTACAACGCGACTGCGGACAAAATTATGCTTCTTGCCAATTAAAAGTGCTAATTTAAGTTTAGTTAACAATAAGAATTAAGTGAGTTTAGAATAACTATTAGCTCAAATAAGGTGTAATAAAGATAAATAAAAAATAAAAAATGTGTATTTTTTTTAACAATTAATAAGCGAATGTAATTAACTTACATATGTACATAGCATGTACATATTTTTGAAAAAGAAAATATAAAAACAATTTATTTTATACAGTAAAACTTGATAATCCGGTACTCGCTAATCTGAGTCATTCGGTAAGCCGGACATCGTTAAAATAAATAAATAGTCTACTCTGTAATCCGGATTGATTGCAACTTTATAATCCGAATTGTAAACAAGCTGTTGAGTAGTGTTAAGCTCTATTAAATGTTACTCCAAAAACATAGTTTTTCCCTTTTTTGATTCCATGTTTTTTTTCTAAATTTACAAATCATAGCATTCTCAACAAAAAGGGGAAATTATTTTCAAATTGAGAAATGCATTTATATTCAACTTGCTTTCAAACGCTGTTCTCAAATGTTTTTCAAATGTGGATTTTAATACAATGTGGAACATAAATAAAATTATTACTTTTTTTATTTTTATTCATTATTTATTTAAATAATCTTTGAGATAAACATTCGGAACCATAGTTTAAAGATGAAATAGTTTTCTTTTCGTCCTCTAATTCTTAGAAAGATAAAATACTTGGCTTCTTTTTGTTTTGAGGATTGTCATGACGTAGCACCGTGATCGTACAACAAATTCATATTTTCTTCACTTTCCTGTTTAATTTTTATTTACATTCTTTCACTTTGTAATAAACTTTTAACTCACAAATAATTTATTTTTTTTACAAGAAATCAAGTTTTTTTTAAAGGCGAATTAACTTCACGTAAGAATTAACTGTTCTTTAATTGTGTTACACATTTAACTTTAAACGCCATTTTTTAGTGTTTGCATTAAGTTTCGCTTCAGTGCTGCTATAAAGGCTAGTTTACACTATTATACTTTGTATTAATACATGCCAAAAACTCAAGTATTATGTAAAAGTCTGATAGTATGAACGCATGTGTGATGAAAATGACAAGTATTAAAGAAAAAATTTTGACATCCCATACGACTTCATCGTTTTTTGAAAAATTTGAAAACAATAATACTTTTCATTGGATCAGGGTTGCATTTTATTTTATGTGTGAGTGTTTATACTTTATGTGATGGTGTGATTACAAGCTGTCATGTTAAATTAGATTTTTTGACAGTCGCAACAAAACTCTTTAGATTTCTATCTCACAAAGTATTATGGAATACGTAAGGTTTGTGAGATGGTGTAATCTAGCCTTAAGTTATTTTTTTTTTGATTTGAGAATAATATTTGATAACAATTTTGACATCAAATTGATAAACGAATAAATTGAAATATTTCAACGAAAATTAAATTTTATGAGCTTAAGCCTAGTTTAAAAAATATCAAATATTTCAATTAATACATTTATTTAACAATATCTTAAAAATATAAGCAGAGTTTAGATTCCCTGTCATATAAAACTGTGGCGGACTAAACTTATTACAATAGCATTATTTGTTACGGTTTTTGGCATACTAAAGGTTTTGTCGAGAGTGGGCTTTATATGAGGCCCATCTTTAATTATAGACCGATATTCAGTATGAATTTTTGTCATATAAAACGAATTTGTGCAAAATCTTATATCTGTATGTGCATTCCTCCGCTAGTAATGCTAGTTTTTGCAACAAAATGATAAATTTTTTGGGGTTGTTGTTCCCCATTTTAATTCATAACTCTTATCATACTGAACCGATTGTTCTGAAATGTGAATTCTCAACAATTTAATGCCAATATTTATAATTTCTTTTGAGTCTTATGAAAGTGAGCGTGATTTCAACAGACGGATAGATAGACGGACAAAATTAGTTAAATGAAAGATAGTGAATTAATAGTGATCTATCGAGAAAATTAACCTTACCTTCCCTTTTGTTTTAAAATTTTAAGCAAGTTTAAATTTGTGAATTGTTAAATACACCCCTAACAGAATACTAACTCAAATACTAATCGAAAAAAACTACTTTCATATACAATCTTCAGCTCACTAAAACTTGCAAAAAGAACAAGTAAAAAACCTGTAAATTTTAAATTTGAGAAAGGTTCTTGTAGCAAAAATAAGCCGCTGAGAGTTGTTTTAAAATCGCTATATTTCCCGCTCACCGCTAAAACGTATTTTTTTCCCGCGACTGACATTTCAAAAATGCTAGATTCAGCGGGAAAATCTCTAAATTGGCAACAGTGATCTAAACATATGTTCCTTTAAAGTGTAAACCATTGATGTGCACTAATAGGGCCCATACACAATACCATCATGATTGTACAATCAAGTGATTGTGCAATTAAGCTTGAAGCACACAACACACCAGCATGCTGGTACAAAATTCATTTTTTACCAAAAATTGTGTGGAAAAGGTTATAATGAATAACGATAAAATTTGTGCTGCTGTTATAATTGCTATTATCCTAAAACGAATTATATTTTTTCTTTGGCATTCATGTTTTAAATTTTGTATTTTTTGATTTTTATGCCTTGACGATTTAACATTTATGAGCTAACTTTACAGCACACGATACAATCATGCTGGTACAATCAAAAAAATATCAAACTATATAAAGCACTATCAGCTGGTACAATCACACCACAAGCTCATACACGGCCAATCAGCTGGCACAATCACTTGATTGCACAATCATGATGGTGTTGTGTATGGGCCCTATAAGGTAGGTCGAACAAAAGTCGTGCCAGTCCTCCCCTAGAATGAAAGATATGTCAATGAAGTTTCCAAAACAGGAAATTTTTTTGCCACGTCATTTTGGTGACTTTTTAATTCTGGGCACCACTTATGCCATTAAAAATTGTCTCTTATCACCAATTTTATTCCAAATTCATAGAATCAAGCAACCCATTTGTTGATTTTGCACCTATTACCAAAATGATTATATTGATTGCCAAAAACTTTAAATTTTGAATAAATCATATTTTTAATTTTAAATAAAAAAATGACCAAAAAACTTTGCTGTATTTTGGGGCGTGGCAAAACAAATTTTTTTTTCATTGACATATCTTTCATTCTAGGTGGTAACTGGCACAACATTTTATTGTATGCAGGTCGACCCGGTCTAATGTGCACGTTATAAAACAATGGTTCAAAATCAAATCACGCACATTCTTCTGCTCTTGCATTTTAGTGGTGATTGTCCACTCAACGAGGCAACCACAGAGTACTATACAGAGCAGGGTTGTGAACTATTTCTAATCATTAAGCTCCGTGCCCCCAATCAAAAAGCGCCACAAAGCGCGAAATAAAATTTAAAAAAAAAAAAATTTATGAAATGTTTAAGAACCAAGTTTAATTAATCAATAACATCAAAAAATATCCTTTTAAATAAAAAAATATATGAAATACAAAGATTTTGCAGCGCTAGTTTTTTTTATGGGCTAGTTTAATATTTCGACCAAAATAAGGCGGTTATAATATCGACCCCTAACCTCCGAAAATTGTGTAAGCGCCAAAAATCAAAGTTTACAGGAGAGAGCTTTTTTATTTTATTTCATATAAATTTTGTATAAAATTTGTCGGTAACAATAAAATTGTTCTTGCTATAAAATCGTAACGGTACCTTGTGTGACCATGACATTTTAGGAGATGATGCAAGTGTTGCCAATAAAGTCATTTATTAAAAAAACGAAAAATGAAATTCATGTCGCTTACGTTATTTTCGCGGTTAGGGCTCGATATATATGTACATTTTATTATAACTTGAGAACGATTTGTGCCATTTTGATCTTTTACAAATGATTATTTCTTAGTGGCGACCATTTTTTCATGCAAATTAGTATGTACAAATTTATATCATTTATCAGCACGCTTAAGTCAAATATAATGACATAATCAAGTTCTCTTACCCCGACTTTTTTTGTTTTTTGCCGAGCAGTGTTAATAAAACATTGACTTTTTTAAAAGCATTTTCTGACATTTTAGCAAAAGTAAAGTAATATAATTTCAAATATACACGGAAAGAATCAATCACCAGAAAATATGGCTTGAACCAAGAAAATTTTTCACCATTCTCGTCCAAGCCAAAAATTGCTTATTGTAAACATATGTGTGACTTGGTTTAAGCAAAAGGTTATGACTCAAAGCGAACTAAAATTTACTTAACTACAGCTATAAAAAAAGTTCATTTTAATTCTATAATTACTTAAATCAAGCAACGAAAAGCTTTTTATTATACCCTCCACCACAATTAGTTGTGAAGAGGGTATATTAAGTTTGTCATTCCGTGTGAAACTTTTTTATTATTCATCTCAGACCCCATAAAGTATATATATTCTGGGTCCTTGAGTGATTCTAAGTCCATTTAGCCATGTCCGTCTGTCTGTTCGTCTGTTGAAAACACTTTCACTTTCAAACAACTCAAAAGAAATTAACAAACTTGGTGCCAAATTGCTTGTTTAGCTTAGTACGCCTAAAGCCGTAATAAATAATGCTATCAAAATAAAAAAAAATACTTCACTACTCACACTAATAAATTTCGTGATGCTCGGTTCATAATTTACTATAGGCCCCATATAAAGCCCACTGAGCCGTCGGTGGAGGGCATCAAAGATTCGGCACAGCCGAATAAAGCACTCTAACTTGTTTTTATTATAATTGAATCAAATCAAGTTTTCTTAAGCATTTTCTGAAAAATTTAAAGAAATCCGTAGCATTTGTTTCTTGATGCAATAAATTTGATCCTATTTAAAAATAAAATCATTTAACAAATGCTGCTTGATTTCAGAAATATTTTTCTTTATTATTATGAAATCAGGAAATTATTTTTGGGTTTTCCTGTTTTAAGAAACGAAATGGATTAATTTAGGAAATAAACTTATTTCCGTGTTCCAGGGTACTTTATATCAATTAAAAAGTTGAAAAAATGCGTTTAACTATGCGAATTTTCCTTCAAAAAACATTTTTGCTTACGATTTTAAAATTTTATATTATAAACGAAATGTTTCTTTAATTCCGGCTTATTTTATTATTTGATAAAAATGATTTTTTTTAAACTTTTTTTGCTATCTTATCTCGACTTTAGATTTGTTTTGTTTTGTCAAAATACCACAGATATGTAATACTTTGGGAAGATAAAAGATAGAAGAAAAAACGAAATTGTTGCTCTGATTGTGAATAAAGCTTTTTTATGGGAGTTTCCAAAGTAATGGTCGTTAGCGATTTTCGGAGAATTTTTGAATAAAATTCCAAACTACCCAAATAATCCACGAGGATTGCTTTATTTTGGACTTACAAAAGTTCAAGCAACGGTAGCAACCGAAAGAATTCATAAAAAATGTAATTTCAATACTTTTTTTGACCATTTAAAAAAGTAACGGTCGTTAATTTATTAATGTGCTGTTTTCAAATGTCAGAAGCAAACATCATGTATTGTAAAATTTTGCGCAGGATATGCCAAGTGAAATATCTGATTAAATTCTTTGAAATGTTTTGTTTAAGGAATGGATGTTTTTTTTAAACCAAAGAAATTAGTTGTCAAAAAAAATTTTTTTTAAAAGTTTTTTGTGTTTGGATTCATTTATTATGGGTAATTCAAAGTAGAATATTTTTGTTAGTGCAAAGAAAATTAAAGTAAATCTTTCGGAAAATGAGAGATGCATTTATTTTGTACAATAAAAGCGAAAAAAAATTTAAAATAATACTTTCATATTTGAGCTATAAGGGGTAATTTTCTGTGGAAACATCCATATACACATAATTAAAAATAAAATTTAATATTTGTATTTCAAAAGATTTTGTTGATTTTTGATGGGATAAGCTATTCCTATGCGCATTTCACTGGTTGCTTAGGCCAGATCATCAGGAAACTTCATCCATAAAGATTTTAGAAAAACTAAAGATATTAAACCAAATAAAACTGTTAAACGTATAAGAAATATAGCAACAGTTCTACTTGTAATAATATCAAAGTTTAAACAAAACACATCCACAATAAACAGTGGGTTTATCTCATCTTACATTCCCCACTACAGTTAGTTGAAATTTTCTCAACATTAATTGTTGCAGCCTTAATGTTTCGTGGTTAAGAAGTGCGTGCTCATGCTATTCTTTTTGTAAGGTGCGCTCGTCAACAAAATAAGTTACATTAGTAGATCTAATAAATAAATTAGTTTAATATGTATGTTCGATTAAAAGGTTGGGCTTTAATAGCATTTACTATTCGAATGATTTTAAAACCTTGAGCCTTATATTTTTTAAAATCTCAATATAAAATAACTGACAATTTATTTCTAAAATACATATTTGCAGAAAAAACTGCAGTCAAAGTAGAAAAACTGCCATTTCTTCCACTTCTTCATGTGTCATTGGCAAAAAAAAAACTTTTGCTTTTACTTCTGATTCAATAAATGTTGACAGTCGCTATTAAAGGCGCCCGTACACGGCATGTTTTTTTGTCATCTGACATGTCAAATTTCCCACTGCAAAATACATATGTACATACATGTCGTGTGTTACCTTTTGAACTTTGCCTCTGTAAAAGTCAGATGCAAAGTCATCTGACAAAATTTAAATTAGAGCGTGCTCTATTTTCTTCTGACAAACCATCTGACTTCAGAAATCTATGCCGGGAAGAAACCGTCAGCGGCGTCCACTATTGACGATTTCATTAGCCGGCTGAGGTTGTTATTTTACAATACTGATAAATGTATGTTCTTTTAACCTTTTAATAGAAAACATACATATGTGTTAGAAAATCTAATTAATAAATACAAATACAAATATGTATATAAAAAACGTTTCATTATTATACAAAAATTTGGCATCTTCGAAATTAAAGAGAAAAATTTCACGATGGATAAACTCTTTTATGGCGCAAATAAAAATGTTTGTGCCGGCAGCACGTTATTTTTAACCCTAGAACTACTTTGGTTTCTGCAATTACTATCAAAAAAAAAAAACAGAGACGATGTCAGAAGCAAATTACATGTACGTTTGTGACCGAATATTATAAACCTTATGTAAACCAGCAATTTTGACAGACATGCAAAATTACATGTAACTTTAAAATTTGTCATGTTTTGTTATACAGTTTTTGGTTTCGACTGCAGCTTTTTAAACCCTGCAAATTTTATACGAAACATGTTTTTGATCTAAATGCAACATTTGAGCCAAGGTAAAAAATAATTGAGTTTAAAAATTCGAAAAAGCTTTCAAAGACGGGAAGTTCTTATCTTTATTAATAAATCAAGTACTTTTTTAAAATTATTACTTCGTTCTGTGCGGTGTACCAAAAGTTAGTGATGGTTAACATTCTTCAAGCTTTAGCCGTTAAGTCTTGAGTTTTTAGGAAAGAGGGGAAAAGAAATGGAATGCTCTTTACCCTGCTCTCCTAAAAGCACAAGCCATGATGGCTTAAACTTGAAGAGTGCGCACCAGCACTTACGAAACTTTGGCGAAATAAAAGAAAATTATACATGTTACATCGGGCCTACAATAGTTAAGCAAAATACAATTAAATGGCATGACAGCAAAGGTATTTCTCATTTGGGAGAACTATAAAAAATTTTACTATAAACAATTTTTAATACAAAAATGCACGAATATTTTTAAAAAATTATTTAAATAATAAAAAATATGTGTTATTCGTTCAGAAAATTGAAAATAATTTATTTAAAAATGTTTTTGTTTTTTAAATTGTTGTTTTGAATAAATGACTAAAGTTTTAAGTAGGCATGTTGTTGTTTTTTAAATTTTCATACAATTATGTGTATTTGAATTGGTGTTAAATCTGTATGTATGTGTATGAGTGTTATTAATTTATGTATGGATGCATGTGTGTGTTAAATATTAATAAAAAGTGTCAGTACATTTTGTTCTTTTTTTTTGGTTAAACTAAAAAACAATTTTTAAAATTTGTTTTTAATTCTTAAGGAAATTTAATATTCGTTTCTTAATTTTGTTGCAACAAAATTTTTTATTTCTAAAATTTAATTTATATTCAATATTAAAACTACTTTTTTTAAGAAAAAAGTAAATAAAACCAATCTTAATAATTCATTTAACTTAATAAAAAAAAATTTTATTCTCAAATGTAATTGCAAATATTGCTTATCTTTCATTATGTTGTTCTTTAATTGTTCCATTAATTGTTTTAAACGTGTTTTTTTTTAATAATTTAATAAAAATAATTTCCTGCAGTTTACTTTTTTTTTTAATATTCGTTCAATCTACTACTGAAATATTGAATTTCATTTTAATTGTGCCTTAATTTTGAATCTACATTTTATGTATTAATATATGTATAGGTTTAAATGTGTATACGTGTTTTTTTAAAGTGATATACAGTCAAAAACTAAAATTTAAATACGCACCTAACATTTGAACTTCAAGGAAACATATAGTTTTTCTGTAGTATGCTGTTTTATTTCACCTTATTGATATTAAAAAAACTGAAAAAATATTGAATATATTACACACATAACCGCAATTATAAAAAAAAAATAAACGAGGACAAAAGTTTAAATACGCATTAAAGTGTATCGATTTTATTATCAAATGCCCTTTCTTTGTTCCCACTATCTTTTGTTCAAATTAATTGTTCACCGTTTAACAATTTCTATTATCTAGTTTATTTTTTGTTTAATATATGTTAAAGTGAACGGAGACTGTAACCCTAGGTCTACACTAAAGATAAATATCTCAGCAAGTTGGCAATAACGTCGGCAGAATAGCAGAGCAATCTTTCTTATTGCTCAGCTTATGTTACAGGCATGGGAAAACGTATTTTTGTTAACTCATAATTTTAATGAAATCAAGGAAGAAGGTGCAGTGTAAAAATGACGCCATCTTGAAAAAATTATTTTTATTAATATAAATTCTTTCTTATTCGACTTATATTTTTAATGTACATATATTAATTTGTTTAAGCTTGAAATCTTTTTTTATATAAAAATATTAATTTTTATTATCAAAATAATTTTCGTGGACGTACAAAATTTAATTTAAATGATTTTGTTATAAACTCACTGTTTGTTGTTGATGATTTTGTTTAAACTTTGATATTGTTACAAGTAAAACTATTACTGTAATTCATATACGCTTAACAGTTTTATTTGGTTTAATATCTTTAGTTTTTCTAAAATCTTTATGGATGAAGTTTCCCAGTGATCTAAGCTAAGCAACCAGTGAAATGCGCATAGGAATAGCTTATCCCATCAAAAATAAATTTCAGTGTTTTTTTTATCAAAAATAAAAATTGGGAATTAAGCACGAATAACAAAATCATTTAATTTTTTTTGTTAAAATAAAATTTATACTTTTATATAAAAAAGAACTCAAGCTTGAACAAATAAATTAAAATTTAAATAATAAAGATCGAATAAGAAAAAAATTATATTAATAAATATAATTTTTGCAATTTTATTTTAGTGTTTATTTAATTATTTTACTACAATTATAATTTGCAACAATTCCACAAACTTAATTTCTTTCCCACACAATTTGCTTCTATTTTTTTCTTTTTTGCTTCTTTTTTCAATTGACAACATTAATTGCCGGCAATAAATATGTATAAGAAATTGCTGTCTACATTAAAGATAACATAATTTTGACATTAACTGCAATATATGTCGCAATAATAATCTCTGGTATAGACGGGCAGTAAGCAAAGGAAAATAGATCAAATTCGGCGTAAAATCTTTAATAATTAAACATTTTCTATCGAGAGATAGGAAAATTGTTGAATTTGCTAATGAATACATATTTAGAAAATAAAACAGCTCCAATAGAAAATATGCTTAAAAGAGGGCGACTAAACAATTTAGCCGTGGCCTAAGAGAAGTGAATAAATATCACAGAGTAATCGCCACAAAATTAGCTGATGATATCGCTAGTTCTTTGAATAAACATGTCCATCTAGCAACAGTTCAAAGGGCATTACGGAAGAACGGATATAAAAGCAGAGTTCCAAGGAAAAAACCACCCATCAGTGACAAAAGAGAAGGCTACGGTTGAAGTTGGCCAAAAAAACGAAAATTTCGATTTTTGGCAAACTGTTATTTTCACAAATAAATGTAAAATTTTATTTGTTTACAAGCGATGGACGATCAAAACTGTGGCGAAAACCTTTCCATGCTGTGAAACATTATGGTAATGGTTTTGGGAGTCTTTTGAGGGCAGCTGGTGTTGGTAATTTCATTTTTATTGAAGTAATGGATCAACACCAATATAAGAGCTAAGTAGAAAATAATTTACATGCTTCGGTTATCACACTAGACCTGGGACCTCATTGGATTGCCCAGCAAGATAACGATCTCAAGCACACTGCACTTTTAGCTTCATAGCCCTCCCCAATCTCCTGACCTAAATCCCGGGATATAATGCAGCGCAAATTAAGAAACAAAGGAATTACGAGCAAGGAATCGCCAGAACGTGCATTTAAAAGGTCTGGGGGGCTACCGTGTATTTGTATTCGAAAAGTAAAATTTATCGAAAGCAAGCAATTTCCGATTCGAAAGTTAAACCGATGATAGAGTTGTATTTATAAACAAATAGGAAATTTGATTAAAGGTAGCACTGCTTTTAAAATAAAAAAAGGGACGAAAATATCCCAAAACAAAAAAAAAAAAAAATATTAATAGAATACAACGTGTGAAAATATTATAATTTTGTTTTTTTTTTTAATAATAATGAATTGTATTTCCCTGTGGTTTGGTGAATTAAACAAAAGTCAACTATTACCTTTGGATCCAATTTGATTAAATGGACTACTCCATGGACTGGTCCGATATAATGCAAGCATGGATCATGTCATTGTTAAAAGGTGTTTGTAGTGAGACGACATGTCTTCGTTTTTTAACGACATGTTTTCGTTTTTAAGCGAAGTTAAAACTAATCCTCTTGTGTACACAATAGTCCAAAGATGGGTTATATGGTCCTGCCCTAGGACATCGTAATGTTAAATAGACCATGTTTTTTCCATACGTTTGGGTTACTTTTGGACTAGTCCTAGTCCCTAGTCTGCTTCTCTTTACACGCGTGTTTGGACTGGTCCAATTATTTGCAGGGAAGTACACTTTCGAAAAACTCAATCCACTCACACTTTTTCACTAATATTCACACAACTTTTTTACTTTTAGCCAATCGACTGTTTCCTCGATTTTTCGTTGATAATACGTATACACAACTTGCAAGTAAGTACTTGTATGTGGAAACGTAGGGTTAGTAAAATAAAAATTGTGTATATAGCTGATTTTCTGTATATTTATAAAAAATAGCCCACTGGTCAGAATTAACGACTTTCGTAATAAAGAATTTGGCGCTGTCAACGCCACATTGCTTGCAAGCTGTCAAAGTCAGAGTGGTCCAACTAAGTACTGAAGTGTTCTATTATTTTTTTAATTAATATATTCAATTTTTTATAGATTAATTCAATATGTTTTTTCTTTATAATTATCGTTATGTATGTATTATCAATAAAGAGAAATAAGACTTCATACTACAAATTTCCGGAAAACTTTGTTTTTTTTATTTTACCTTTTAACATAAGCGGCGTTGCCTGATTTCGCTGCTGGCAACTCAACTTCAGTTCAGTCGTCATGCATAGTCGACCCATTAGTTTTCCTTTAACTTAAATGTTAGGTGTGTATTTAATTGTATATTTTAATGTATTCATAGCTGTTAATTAATGATCAGGATTAGATTATATTGATTTTAAATGTCAAACATTTGACTACATACAACTACATGCAGTTTTGCCCGATTACTCATAGATTACAAATACAAATACAAAAACACTTACGATTACTTTAGATTATATTTAAACGTAATCCGCATTAGTCTAAAATTATTTAGAAGAAAAAAAGCAATACGCTTTTGTTTATATTTTAAATGCGAATAAAACTAAAGTCATCATCTAAAAACAGGCAATAAGATTATTAAAAAAAATAATCTAATTGTTTACTAATCATCATTAAACAGCTATGATTTAAATATATTATTTAACTGCTTGTTTGTCGATATCGAATTTTAAATTTCAACTTAAAAATTTCGTTTTTGTTTTAAATGTAAATATTTTGTTTTAGATGTCGACAAACACCTAGTTAATATGTATATGTAGTATATGTATGTACATACTATAATTATTTTTTATATTGTATATATATTTTTTATTGTTTATTTAAGGTCTCTTCTACTTTGTTTTATGAAGTTCTTTTGTTAATTTTCTTTTAATATAATTCTACTTGGGGTTTATTTTTATTTAATAATTTAAATTAAATAAACTTAAAATAAACTATCACAAAATCAAATACTTAAAAATCATAAAAAAATAAAACAAAAAAAAATGTAACAAATTAGTTAATTTTCTTTTTTTTTAAATTATTACAGATAAAATGTATAATTTTTTCTTATAAATAATTTACTTTTTTTAACATTTTTTTGTTTAAATTTATTTTGTATTTTTAAAAATTTACATTTGGCTTTCTTTGCGCCATTGAAATGTTCCAGATTTGACTCCAATACTTGAAGAACCTTGACCACTGCTAGAAAGAATGTTATTTGTTCGTCTTATTAATTGAGCAGCTGAGTCAAAGCGGCTGCGTATTAAGCGCATTGCAGGATTTGTCGTAATGCCACTACGTTTGCTTTTGCTGAAAAAAATTCGAAAAGAAAAAACACCAATACAATTTTTTTTAAACCATTCAAATGAGTTCTTAAGGTTACTCTAGTCAATTGCTATTAAATATTGTATGCACGTTAGAGCGTACTACCTTTCAACGAAAAAAGTGCGCCGTACAACCTTTAATATAAAGTATTTTTGCAAGAAGATTTCAAAAAGAAAATTTTTTGCCGAACGAAGCCGGTCGCCTTTTTGACATTTTCGTTACATGTATCTTAGGCATTAAAGTATAATCCTTTATGTACGATATATCAATGTTTTTGTCTCGAGAAGAAAAATTTTTTGCCCCAGGGCTCATTAACCTGAAGTATCTCGTTTTTGTATTTATCCACCAGAGCTCTGTTCGTGCCATCCTAATTTAATAATTCGATAATTCCAGCAGAAACATTTTTAAATTTAATATTACTAAAATACATACGTGTCAGTTTCAGTTAAAAGGGACCTATGAGCAAAAAATGAGTTTTGGAGAAAAACTATTTTGAAGTTAACAAGTTAATTCTTTAACGCCTGAAGGCTTTTATAGCTCGAAACCGTTTATAAGGGCTTTTGGGGTTCGCTGATTACGAATCTGGTATTGGATTTTAAAAATTCAAAATGGCGGATCCTATATGTATGGTTGAATATTTTTTGTAATCTTATTAGATTTGTTTGAAACAAGTGGATTTTGATACGCCTGAATGTTGAAACTCGTTACCTGGTTGTTTTTGGGGTCGAAGATTACAAATCTGGTATTAGATTTTGAAAATTTAAAATAGCGGATTCAATATGGCGGACTTTTTTGTAAGTTTAAAGAATTCATTTTGATACGCCTGAACACTTTTATGGCTTGAAATTTATCATCCGGGGGCTTTTGAGGTTGAATATTACGAATCTGGTGTTAGATTCTGAAAATAAAAATGGCATATCCAATATGGCGGCCTATTTTTTGTAACAAAATCTAAGATTCGTAATCTACAATTCAAAAACCCCCGGAAAACTAATATCAAGCCATAAAAGCGATCGGATGTATCAAAATCGACTGGATAACTTTACAAAAAAAGGTCCGCAATTTTGCATTTTGAAAATCTAATACCAGATGCGAATTCGTCGGCCTTGAAAACCCCCGAAAGGCGAGCTTCAAGTAAATTAGATCAATTTAAAAAAAGGTTGTTACATCGGATTCTTTTCTTTTTCTTTTCTTATCAAAGGTGTATTTTAAAGCTTACTTATGACAATAGTAATGCAGTTAGAAAACTGCGGTCCATGGACACTATGACACTGGACGTTATGACCTGCCACCAAAGAAGTTATATAAATAAAATGTTAAATTGTTTAACTTCAAATTGACATTTCAAGCTTGAATTGTTAAGTGTTGCTGAATCGTTCAATTGAGTCAATCGGTAGACTTAAATAATCACCTTCATCCTCATAAATTTGAAAAGGGTCAGATATTTATATATCATAGGCACTCATGAATCCAAAAAACAAGATTGAACGCTCGGTCGGCCAAAAAATCTCACCTGTGCTTCTACGTCATCATATACTGCAAATGTGTGTTTGTTGTATAAAATGTAAGACAAACCCCTGCAGGTAATATTGGACTACGTGATCCATTTTGGTAAAATAGACTACTCCCTGGACTGGTCTAATGTTATGCAAGCATGTACCATGTCATTGTAATAATACGACATGTTTGTGTTTTTAAACGAAATGTTTTCGTTTTTCCACTAGATTACGTATGAACATGGTGTAGTTTTAAGATTACTCCGTTGCAATGCAAAACTGGGTTATATGGTTCACTTCTAGGACATCGTAATGTTAAATAGACCACCTTTTAACCATATATTTGGAGTATTTTTGGAATACTTACACATCTGTATGTATTTTAAATACAAAATACATCCACGTAATGTACATGTACATGTTGTAATTATAATACGAAATACACCATTTTTATTCAAACCAAAAAATACAGAAGATAAAACTAATAAACTTAACAATTGTTTCCTTTCATAAATATCAGATTTTTGAATGTAGCATCAGATAAACAGTTTTTTGTAGGAGAATAAATGAAAACTGCTGAAGAAAATATGTAATCTTTCTACAGGTCCTGATGAGAATAAACTTGTATTAAATTCTATGAATACTCTGTTTATGTTTGGATAGCTGTCAAGAGTGATAATGTCTTTGCTCTTGTCACTGCGGAAACTGACAAATTCCAACTCCAAATTTGATGCCCTAGATTCACCATCATTTCTATCTAAGAAAACAACAAAATCATCGTCTTTTTTACTGCTGCTTTTACTTCTGATATTTCCATATTCTGATAGTTACAATTTTTTTTAGCGATATTTAAAATACAAAATACTTGCACGCCATGTATTTCAAATACAAAATACGTATTTCAAATCCACACATGTATTTCAAATACTGCCCAGCCCTGGAAACAATGCACATACACAAATTCTATTATATTTCTTCGTCACACTCAAAAATAACGGACCTGCGTAATCTTGTTTCTTTGATTCATGGTAGGCACTGATATACTTTATTTCGTTATAAGACTTTGCTGTCGGTAGGAGGCCAAAACCAGTTCTTTAAATATTTTATAAATAATTACATCAGCTTTTGTGATACAAAAATTCAATTCAGTACGTTGTTTATTAGACTTATAAATTTCCCACAAAATATTTCCTACTAAAACACCTTTGCTTGGCAAACATTTTGGATATGTTTGGAAAGATGACATACATATTTGTGTTTTCAACATATTAGTTGCTGAAGAAGCGGAAATTCAGGAAGCAAGACATGTTCCATTTTACAATTGATATCTAAGATAGTTCGAAAATCTTTGACACAGTTTCATAAAATTCAAGACATTTTAAACTGGAGTATGGTCACCCGATGGATTTTTAAGCGCTTTTGTTTCACTTTTTATAATTTAAGAACGACAATAGGGTTGGGGTGAAGCTTTTAAACAGTTTGTAAAAAAACTTTATATGGACGCAAAAATGGAATCGATTAGAAAGGCAATGGGATCGTTGTCCCTGATTTTGTAACGAGCGACTAAAGTTCCGATTAATCCCACAAATTATTGATTAAAGATTGACTAAATTGTATAAAATCCATTTGAAAAATAAAGGTACCTTGATGAACTAGCTTGGTTTTCTTTGAGATTACCCAAAATAATACGCATATGGGTATCACGTGCAAAATGATTATCGGGTAGTACCGATTTACCACCTAAACAACTGGCACTGCTACCACCACCATTTAGTCCTGAAGCACCAGCACCAGCACAATCATCAATATTATTTATAGAGGGCAATTGACCGGGTGAACTTAATTCGCTGCTGGGGGAATGGGGTGGTGTGGCATATAAAGGTGACATACATTCCATATCATAAAGATCAGCCTCGTTGCTGGCCATATGGGTAGCTGTAATAGTTTTTTTTTTAAACGAAATATATTTAAGTTATTAAAAGTAAATTTTATAAAATTTCTACTTACCCATTTGGTGTTCACTGAGATCGGGTAGAATTTGCGAGTGTCTTTGATGTGTAGAATTTTTATGAGCCAAAGGTGAAGATGAATTATGTTTTGCATTAACCATGGGAGAGTTTTGCACAAATGGATTGTTCCGAGAGCTAAGTTTTGTCTGACGCTGCAATTGCTGGGTGAAGGTAAGAGGAGCCTTTCAAAAAAGAGATATTTTTCTAAATTTATAAAGAGTTTGTTTGCTAACGCTATTCAATAAATATTTACATCATTACTACTGCCTGTTGATTGACTAGATATAACACTTTTACGTTTGTGTAAACTGCTGGCATCCGATTGCATTGTATTCTGATAGAAATTATTTGAACTGTGAGTTGAACTAGAGGCATTCAGTATACTGGGTGGTGCCATATTATTATTAACAGTTGCCGTTGTTGCGGCCGAACAAACAGATGACGCTGAAGCATGAGGTGGGAATGGTGATGCTGTTAAACTGCCAATAACTAAATTAGCATGGGCTGGTACAGATGGGGGTTGATCAGGGGAACGTAACATGTTTGCCTGATGAAACTTATTTTCCAAAGGATTGTTCGATTCATCTAATTAAAAAATACAATGAACGAATTCTATGAAAATAATACAAATCTTAACTTACTCTTGGTATAATTATCGAAAATCTTTAAGATATTTGTGCGATTTGACTTGGCTGCCAACTTAATGGGCGTACGACCGCAATGGTCAGATTTATAAGGATTAGCACCATATTTCAATAATGCTATGACACACTTTTCGTGACCCTCTTGCGCTGATATGCCTAAAGCTGTGGCTCCCTGTTTGCACGCATGATCAGCCAAAGCTCCAAAATAAAGTAAAATATTCATAACATCATGATTACCCTGCCAGGCACAAGAATGTAGTGGCGTGCGAGCCTCTAAATCCATGGCATTGACATCAGCATTACCTTAATGTTAAGAAAAACCATACATAAGTTAAATTCTAATTCTTCGATGTTTCTGTTTTTAAACATACCCAATGTTATTAACATTTTTACCATATCAGCATGACCCTGCCAGGCAGCTACATGTAGTGCAGTACGTCCCTCACCATCGCTTATATTTACATCGACATCTGTAAACTCTAGTAAATATTTAACCATTTCCAATTTATTTTCTAAGGCCAGAATATAGAGAGTTGTTCGTGAATCAGCATCTTTAGCATTAACATCGCAATTATATTTTAAAAGATATTGAACTGTCTCCAAATGACCTTCCAAACAGGCTAAACGAAATGCAGTCTTTCCATCGTGAGCTTTTTGGTCCACAAATGAAGTATGGCACTCTAATAACACCTGAACACATTTTGTTCTACCCTCTTGAGCGGCTAAATGTAAAGCTGTCTTTCCTTCATTATCACATTCATCGATCTTAGCGCCTGATTCTAGTAATTGCAGACAAACCTCATGAAAACCTTCAAAGGCTGCATAGTGTAATGGTGTCCAGCCAGCATTGTCACGATGAGTCTCATCCAGGCCACGATCCAAAAGTTGGCGTACTGTTTCAACGTTACCCTGAGCAGCGGCAATACTAAGCACAGTACGTCCTTCAGAATCCATACAATCTATGCCGCAACCCCAGAAAAGCAAAAGTTTAACTACGTTGGCATGACCGGCCGTGCAAGCAGCCCACAAAGGTGTTCTACCCATAAAGTCAGCTAAATCGGGATCAGCACCATTTTCTAGCAGTAATTCGCAAACTTCGGCATTTCCTTCAAATGAACTGACTAACAAAGGTGACATGCCATCATTGTCTAACTGATCGGTATTAGCACCATGTTCCAAAAGAGTCGATATAACCTTGCTGTAACCAGAGGAACCACATAAAGCTGCCACACACAAGGCACTACGCCCATCCAAGTCAAGATGGTTTACATTAGCTCCATTCTCTAATAAAATCTCTACAATATCATAGTGACCCATATATGAAGCAGCAATTAAAGATGTGCGTCCTTGACGGTCTACAGAATTGACATCAGCACCATGTTCTATGAGTATTTTTAAAATATCTTCATGGCCACTCCAAGCTGCGGCTCTCAATGCAGTGCGACCTTCTTTATCAGCCAAATCAATTTTACAAGCCGGATGAGCTATAAGCAACTTAACGACTTCAGTGTGTCCTCCCCAAGAAGCTGATCTTAATGGTGTCCAACCGTCACGATCAGCATGATTAACATCGACTCGTTTCATACGGCCAGTGCCATCATTACAAGGTTGCGAAAAATTAAGCAACAACTTAACCACATCTAAATGGCCATTACGTGACGCTATATTTAAAGCTGTTTGGCCATTATAGTCTTCAATCTCTAAATCAATAGGTCCCTTACAGGCGTTCAGAGCTCTTTCCAGTAGCAAATGATTGCCATCATTGGCCAAAATGTGAATCAAGGCCTTCCCTTTATGTAACTCCAGCCGATTGGAGTCGGAGAGTTGGTGCAGAGTAGATGAGGCATTGTCATCCTGACTCTCATGATGAGGTTCACTTTTCTCCGAAGGACTAGTAGGTCTCTGGGTTTCCAAAATACAAGACCTTTCACTGGATATCAATAAATCTGCCAACTCAAAGTCTAAATTTTGTGACTTTTCTGAAAGCTCGGGTGACATTAATGAAGAATCGCAGGAGGTTTGTGCATCAGCATTATTTATGCCGGTTTCGATTAAAAGTTTTAAGATCTTGCCATCTGTAGGCAAGCTGGGCTTAAAGAAATCACACAACATTTGTGAGAATTCATCACCCAACTCGTTGTTCAAAAACTTTTCAATCATATTGCGGGTTTTAGGTAAAAAGTTGGGATCATTTTTAAAATCCATCTCACACTGAGAACAGCAATTCAAATGGTTGGTATAGAAGCAATCATTCAAATTAAGACGTGATTCTAATAGCATTAAAATCAAATCCAAATCAATGCTACGATTGGTAAGATACTCTCCTGATTTGATAAGATGATAAATAAATTTGCGCACTGTATTTGCACATAGAGTATCTGCAACTAGCAAATAGTACAAGGAGATCATCACGTGACCTTCATTGACATCGCATATGAATTTCTTGGTGGCAAACTTAACATCTACCAACCAATCGGAAAACGAGTTATGGAATATTTTCAGTTTTTGCTGGTCATTATCATACAGCAAAATATTTTTCATCAGTATCAAGCGTTTCTCAAACTCCTCATTATCAATAGTATAGTTGTGGGTTCTCAGGCAATTAAATAAAAACAATTTGTCTACGTAACCTGATGAAGCCAGTAATACATTAAGTACCGGTCTTATTTTCATGTATTGTTTTTTATTAAATGACTTCTGGCATATATACAAGTACAAGCCATTAAGTGTGCAAGGAATTAACTTGATTTCACGAAAACTGAAAAAGTTTTCCTTGATGCCGTTCAGCACCTTCTCCAAGTAGAGGATGCAACCATTCGATTTAATGTACAGTTGATGTAAAGATTCAATTATCTCCTTGGTCAACATAATGCTGTCTTTAAAATCAGAGTTCAATCTATTGATGATATATTCCTGCACATCTTTAACCACATGTGATTTGCGCAAGTCATCCAAAGTGATTTTCTTAAAGCCTGTAAACATTTTGGTTATTTGCTTGGTTTGCTTCTTGGTAGTGCAAACCAAGAAAAGCCATTTCGGAAAAAGATGTATATGATTTGAAAGCAACTCGGCTACGTTGCGGCTTTTATGAGTAGTGGCATTCCCTCGACCTCCCTTTAAGGTAGAAATCAAGTTGCCCTCGTTGATATAGTTCTCATCTATGGAATCAATTAGCAATAAGAGAGCTGTCTTAGGAGGCGTTAATTCTAATAGAGGAAATAGTAAAGCCTTTTTAAAGCACTCATCCGGATTCTTTTCAATGTTATCGACTGTCAAACATTCAAATATTTCTGGATTGGAAAGTAACATTTCATAGTACCCATCTGCTATAATAGTTCGGCAACTTTTAGTCTTGGGCAAAGGTGGTGGTAGTGTATTTATGGACATGGGTTCTCCCTCATCAATTGGCAATGTTATTTCACTTGATTTACCATTGACCGATAACTCAAAATCAATTAAGTTGTTATCGATATAACTATCATCTAGTTTTTCATCTCTTGATATCTGGTCATCAAGATCATTGTCATCTTCCTTTTCCTTACTCTCTTTAGTCGTTGTTTCCTTTTTCTGCTGATTTAATCGAGTTAGCTCGGCTAAATCTTTATCAGCTTCTGGCTTATCTTCGTTGTCTTGTTTTTCATCTTTATCTGAATTAAATTCTTCATTGTTATCATCAGCATCAATAGCTGCTTGTATTTCCTGCTTGAGGTCTTCACTAGCAACGGCAGCTATATCTTCCCCTCCTCCTTGTTGGGGTACTGTTGTCGAACTGTTAGCTGTCGAGTTGACATGTTTAACAGGGGAAGCCACTGCTCCTGTTCGCGTAAGTTTGACAGGAATTTTAGATTTCTTACAAGGACTAGTTTTGCTAGAGGAGGAAAAGGAATGCTCCTCCTCCCTCTTTCGATATTTTTCCGTATCATTATCTTTATTTTCTTCATAATCTGCAGTAGATTTATTCTTAGCCCCCTTAGGAGGATGGGTACCATAATTGTGTTTATCTTGCATTTCCGAATCATTAAAATGTTGTTCTGGTGCTGGCTCTGATTTCTGTCTTAGAAGTTGTAAGTTTTCTGACTTTTTGCTGGTGGAAGTTCGTCGTTCCTGGAACTGATCCAATTCGGAAAAATCGCATTCTTTAGCTTCTCTCTTCAGTTCAGCTATTAGTATGTCTTCAGCATTCTCATCTAGTGAGATATTATTCATAGCCTCATCTAATTTGGATTCTTGTTGTTGAACCTCATCTTGAAGAAATGAAAATCCCTCGTCGATTATTCGCTGTGATTCGTCTTTGGCAATGAGAGATGAGTGACTTAATATTTGCAAAACTAGTTTACGTATAAACAGTGACAGACTATGACATTCAGGATTCTGGGATTCAATTAAGTAGCAAGCTAATAATTTGCGATTCAATATTCCTTTAGTGCCTGAGTTGCCATTTAAAATTGCCTGGCAAATGGAAGTCTTACCAGAACCATTGGAACCCAGTACTAAGCAACCATTATAGGTAGAGGAGGATATTGCAGAGGCCTTAGCACGAGAAGACATAAATTGAGAGGAGCCAGCAAATGGCTCATTTTTACTACCAACAGCTCCCAAGAGGCCCGGCATAGATTTTTTACCTGCTGTACGCTGCTCTAAACACATGGCAATCTTTTTTAACACCCATTCACGATTAATAAAAACCTTAGCTTCATAGCGTTGATGTTGTGGATAATGATGATGCACAACTTGTGGATGTCTGTTGCTTACAAAACCATTTACCTCCTTATCGGGTGATATTTTCTTTTGCATTAAGACCTCCAAGTTATCAGAGGTTTCCCCAGGATTACGTTCCATATTCCCTGCACCTTCCAATGCAGCCTCCATTTCCTCTTCAGGGTCAACACTACGCCGTAGTAATTCCACCGGAAAATTTTGTTGAACTAAATTGGCGAAATGTTCTTCGCGGGCCAAATTAGAGAAACTAGAATTTGGACAATCTTTGCCAGACATCTCCATTTTCTTATGTAGCTGAGTAGTGTCCTTAAGAAAATTTAAAATTCGCCGATCTTCTAATTGATGATTAATAGAAACAGCACCGCTGCCACTAGTGGTGGGTAAAGGTATACCCTGATTTGTATACATATTGCTAGAAGTACAGCCAGAGTCAGGTTCATCATCCAAGTCAGTAACCGGTATGGAGTTTCCATTACGATTGCTATTACACAAACGATTACTATCGCGAGTATTCAGCTGTTTGTAGTCCATAATATTGGTCAGCTTAAGGTCATTGGTTTCATTGGCTTCCGTTATAGCCCTGGAAGTGGGGGCAGAGGGTTGCTGTAATCGGCTACGCTCTCCACTCTTATAACGATCTGATTTCCTGAGCGGAGTGGCGTATATCATTTCTTTAGGCATTTGTCCCACTTGAAAATGCTTACTGCTATGATGATGTTTATTATTTGGTGTCGAATTCGAGTGAGTAGTGGAATTCGCATTTGCATTCGAATTGGCGGCATTTAAATGAGCACTTTGATTGCTTATATTATTGAGTAGTAACTGTTGAGAGAGAGCCTTATTCGAGTTAATATTATTCGAGTTAGAGTTGGTTGTTTGTAGATTTTTTTGCTGTTGCATTTTCCGCACAGACTCATTGAACATGGCTTGACATGGTAGATTTTCGTAAATATCATTTAGTAAATGATCGTTATCTTTATGTTTAGACATGATGGCAACTGATTAAAGTTTAACTTAAATTTAAGGTAAATCTTTGGTTTGTGTAGATAAAGTTTATGTTTTTTTATTATATTTTTAGATAAGTTTTTTAATAAAAATCGATCCTTTGGAATTGATCGCTTGCAGTCGTTTCATATTATTCGATTGTTAGATTTGTCTGAAAGTAGAACAGAAAATTAAAACTTAAAAGATTTTCTAAAAAAATTTTAAATATTAATTTAAATGTATGTATAATTAATACGAATTAATGCCGCTTGAAAAATCCTTTAGTGAATAATATCTAAAATGCTCTTTGTATTTTTAGAATAAAAATGTGTTTCTAATTTTTTATTTTAAGTTTCTTTTATTTAAATTGTTTACTAAGTCAGTCAAACAATTGACCCTATTTTGACCCCTTTTGTTGTATAAGAAAAGAGAGAAAAAATTTTTATTTTTGTATTTCTTTCTATAATTTTGTACTTGTATCTGTGTTTTTATCTGTTTTTTTAAAGTGTCTGCAGAAAAAATAATAACTTTACAAACAGTGCATTAAATGAGTAGAATAGTTAAAGTGCAAAATAAGGGTTAAAATGTTGCACGATTATAGAATTAAAAATTGTTTCTTTAAATAAAGGGTTAGATATAACTTTAACGTACTTTTGACATACTACGCTTTTATAAAAAGTAAACTTTTAATCAATTCTCTTTAATTTTAACATTGTTTTTAGTTGTAGGTTTGAAATAACCATCTTACGGTTTTAGTTGTCTTTCAACTCTTAAAAGTTAGATTTAAGAATTGTTTTTGTTTAATCGAACGGTATTTATTTCATTGGATAGCTTATGAATTTTGGATGATATTTAAACCGTTTATCTTTCAAAATATTGTGATAAACATTCCCACTTAGGAAACTGTAGCCACACACGATGATAGGTAGCGAGGGTGTTATGCGTTTGTGTATAACACAGAAATAATGGCTACACACCCATCGTTTACTGTACCGATCGATGCCCGTCCGGCTTTTGCGAAAAGTACCGCAATTTTAAAAATAATTTCAAGCATACGTTTTAATTCTTATAAAATCTAAACATATTAAAAATTGTGATCATAGGTCCATAATTTTATATATCCTCCTTACATAAACCATCTAATTATGTTGGTATTAAGATGAAGTTCGGATGAAAAATATTTAATTGTAACCTTAATCACCATACAAAATTTCTATGGAGTTCATATTTTATCATAGCGTCCAAACAAAGGTGCTCTCGAAAGCAGCCATAACTTTCTTGATAACTTTTCTCTAACATCACTTTAGTACGGAAAAATTATATTTCATCTAGATAATAATGGACTTAAGCACCTTTTATGTCGAAAAAGACGCTAAAAATTTGATAAAATGGTGATTTACCATACTCTCCATAACTTGGGAAAGCTGCGAACAAATTGCAATATGGCGGTTATTTTCAGGGTTTTAAAAAGGAGTGGGTTATATCCTTTTTAAAACTTATTTTTGTGATACACATACAGGTACATATAACTGTACATAAATCTTTATCTAGTGTGACTATCTATCTGGGACCCTGTTAATTTCTTCGAAATAGAGCTTATAACATTCAATAAAATATCAAAATTTAAACAAATCCCTTAAAATTTATCTACATTGCGATTATCTAAAAACGAGATTAAAACGAACTCAGAAAATACAATGGTTAAATTAATCCTTAATACGAGTATCTCAAGTGTCATCATCATATCGACCCCTTTGCGCGAAATTATCGTATGTTACAAAAACCAAATTTTACAGGACAGCCATTTTTCTACTTTTCTCTGCGTTCGTTTGCATATCAAAATGAAAATATACATTCAATTTTTGGAGCAACGAAGTGGAATTGGCCTACAATATTTTGTCAGGTGACGTCTCTTTGAATGTAGAACAAGATTGCATCAAAAACTCAATTTCAAAAAAATTGGCATATCGATATATTGACTTTTCATACAACTAAAACTGAAAAAAAATTAATCGAACTTTTAACAACAACAAAAACATAGCTTATAATACAACGATAACCTTGTAATTTATTTAATTATACATGATAATAGAAAAAGCATTGCGAAATCCGTGTCAGTTTTTCATCGAAAAAATTCATGTTTTTTTTTCTGCTATTTTCCTTTTGAAAAGGTTTAACGAATTGGAATGAAAAACGAGTATGTTTACTTTAATAGCGTTTCTTAAACCTGTTCCTGCTCTTTTTGCTTTCCTTCTTCTTTCTTTATTTGCAATCGAAAATTACGTTACTTATCGCTAACAGGAGTAGTTTTGTGCTGCTTAAATTTGTTGCTGTTGTTGTTATTTTTTTTTAGAAAAATTAATGATGTTTACCTATGGACATGAACTACATGGTTGTATTAAGTTTAAGTTGTTGTTGGTTTGTAAATTCGCCCACTTGAATGGTGTTTCGATGAACAGAGACTTTTATTGTTTTTAAACTTTAACATCTTTTTGCCATCTTAACTCTGTTAGTTTGTCTCCTAATAGTGTCGGTAGGAAATGCTTATTGTTTAGATATATTTAGTTGGGAAATATTTCAGGTTTTCCAAAACCGGTTTTTCGTCAAACCCTGGTTTGTGTTCAGAAATTTCGGGAATTTAAAGAACCATAATTTAAATCAAAACTCGTTTTTTAAACCAAAATATTTTTATTTGATTAAACAACTAACACAGTACTCGCTGTAAAAATATCATGGCTGTTTTGTTTACTTTTTGGTAAGAAAAATTTGAAATTTTTTCTTTTTGTGACTTTGGATAAGAAATGTTCGACTTCGAGCTTTGGCTACGTCATCGGCCTAAAAAACTGGCTTTGGTCAGACACTACTATTCGTTCTTCCAGAAATTATCCAGGAAACTGCTAGGACTTCAATACATTCGATCTTATTATGTAAATTTTGATTCGAACATGTCGACTGCCGATGTTCATGTTAATTGTTTTTACTGAATATGGTGTTGAATTTTTGACGGTAAAATTTTATAAAATAACTGCATATTTATTTGTTTTTAAGGAATTCACGGTTGAATTTTTGACAGTAAAAATTAAATGACTTTTCGTTGCTTTAAATTACATTTTTATTTTTATTTAGAATTTAACTCAATCAACGGACAATATTAAATGCAACTGAAAATCCGTATTAATATGCACTTAGTTTTTTGAATAACTGTTAGAATCAGTTAAAAATAAATTTGCTTGGAATTTTAAATGTTTATTTATTTAAAAATGACTGAACGGAATATTTCTTAAATAAACTACAGTCCGTTACTGTAATAATATTGTGAGTGTAGTTAAATTACTTAAAATAACTGAATATTCCTTTGTTTTTACGGAATATGTAGTTAATTTTTTGACAGTTAATTAATATAAAATAATAAACCAAATATTTTTTCTTAATTTCGTACGGGTGAAGTAACAACAACAAATAAAACATATTTCTTCTTAACACAATCATAGAGTTATGATTTTTTTTTGATAGTTGAGATAGCTTTATTTTCGCTCTCTTTTTCTTTCTTTCTATACTAGTCGTTTTCTGTGCTTAAAAAAAGACCGCAAATAGTCACATTTAATTGGAATATTTTCTTTTTCAGGCACTATCAATGAAGCCAGGCTGACAAAATTGTTCAGGGGTAAGTTATGTTTTTACCATTAAAGGATTTTTTTTAATTGATAAATTTAAAATTTTAACAATTTAACCATAAACTCGCCGCCTCCAACATAGCGATGTTCAAACAACAAGCAATTTCATGTGCACACAAAAAGTTGGGTCGTTTAATGCCCAAATACACTGATCGAAATACTCATCAAGCATTGTGGTAGTATTAGTGAAAATGTGTTTGTATGTGTCACACCGACGATGCTGGATGAAAAATCCAAAAATTTAGATATGACGGCGAATATTACGTCCATCACAAGTACACGTGTGAGTTCGCCTGCTGGACAAGCATTTGCCAAGTGTATTTGGCCCTTAAGACTGTTGTTGTCATTGTTTTGTTCTTGTTGCAACATCGTTGTTCAAACATCTGCCCACCATGAATACAAAATGTACTTTTTCTTAAATATTTACAAAAAAAACAAGCTTAACAAAAATGGGTATAAAAATGAAAATGTGCACAAGAAAGTATAACATAAAAATAATGAATAAATATGTATTAATAAAAAGTCTGATTTATAAACGCTTAATAGGAGTGGATTAACAATTAAACGTTTATATTACTTTTTGTATTTTTCTGTTGGCAACAAAATGTTATTTTAATTGTAATAGTAATCTAATAGTGATGCATACAACTAGGGATGAAACGATACGAGTAAATACAAGTATCATACAACGAAAGAATTTTAAGTGAATTTCTGTTTTGTTTTAAATTTAAAATTAATTTCTGTTTTTAAAACGAAATATTTTAAATAATTTTATGTTTTTTTCTGTTAATAAAATACATACTATTGAAATAGAAGTGAAATATGTAAATCATTTATTAGCAATATCAAATTTTTACTGCTCAAACTCTGTAGGTTTAAAAAGAGATTATACAGCTTTATGATTAAAGAATAATTTAACCAATTTTTATTAAACATTACGCAGATGTTTTGAAAATAAAACCTCCTAGGTTTTAACAAAACATTTTTAGCCACCTATAACTGCCAAAATATTTTAGGTTCAAATGTTTTTACCTGGAACAATATCATTTTCTCCAATAGCAATGTTGTGAAGTACTGCTAGGGCGATAATCAATGTTTTTCCTTTTGCCAGATAAACCATCAACACATCTAACAAGCAGCATAATCGTTGCTTCCAAACCCCGAAGCAACGTTTAACAGAGTTTCTAGTGCCTAGCTGTGCAGTATTATACAGGGTCCGCCAAATAACTTTTTTTTTTTTGAAAATGCTATAAAAAAAACTACTGAATATTTTCTCAAATTTCTTTTTTTTTTTGAAAGTACAATTCTTCCGGTTAATAATGGAAAATAATTTCATTCAAATAACTGCCTCGGCTGGCCATGCAGTAGCCTACACGATCGGTCCAATTTTTAAGCACATTATCGATTGTGTGCAGCTGTATTTCACTAATTGCTTCACAAATATTGTCCTTTAAAGCGTCAATTGTCTCTGGCTTGTCGGCGTATCACTCCGAGGTGGCCAAACGACATCAGTTCTGCGGCTGATAATGCGATCTTCAAAAACAGGGCACAAAACATCGAGTGTAGCTTAGGCTGTGTGGCACGTAGCGCAGTCCTGTTGAACCCAAATGTTGCCAATATCCTCCTTTTCAATTTTTGTGAACAAAAATTCGTTAAACATAGCCCGATAACGATCGCCATTGATTGTAACAGCCACTCCTTGTCCATTTTCAAAGAAAAAAAAAAAAATTACGCCTCTGGACCAAAATCCGCACCTAACAGTGACTCGTTTTGGGTGAAACGGCTTTTCAATGTACATATCCGCCAAGATCAAAATGAGCTTCATCTGAAAATATGATTTTTTTTTTGGCAAAATCGGCGTCTTCTGTAAGTCGATCGCAGGCCCACTTAGCGAAGCGAAAACGCATATTTCCCTGCGTTGTTCAAGCGTATACACAACCATATTCGTTCAGCGGAAGATAAAACTGATTATCTGCCAAATCAGACATGAGCTAAGTGTTTCCATTCACGAAATAAGCACTTTTTGAAAAAAACCGTTAGATGGCGGACCCGTTATTTGTTCTCCTTTTCATTCTGTGGTTTGAATAGTGGGGTGAATAAATAAATAACTCTGCAGCTTATAGCCTGAGATGATAGTTGACTCATTTAAACTACGGCAGTCATGAGTGGTAAAAGATATAATAATTATGTATTTTTGAAATATAATTTACCTGAACATTCAGGGTATAGTAACCCTTTCTGTTTATATAATATTTGGCTAAATTCCTGCCGGTTTTTTGATACGTATGTGCGTACCAATAAGGTCTGGGAAATTTTTAATGTCTTAAATTCTCTCATTAGGATTGCTTCCTCTATATTAGATGAAAGTATTTTAATTTTTCTATTGCCCCGGCAGCGAGCTAAGGCACGAGCCACTCTGGCTGAAATTCTACACACTGTGGATTGAGAGAACCCATGAAGATCGGCCGCATCATCCTAAATCTACTAATTGTTTTTAACTTCAATTTAATTTGTTATGAGCGCATTTTTGGTAACTGCATAAATTAGTTTTTAAATTTATAAAATTATAAATTTAATTTCGTCGGGTGGTTTCTGGTAGGCACATTTTTACAAAAATTTAGTTTTAAATCAATTCTATAGCTGGAAACATGCTAAGATTATTCCGGTCCCTAAAAATAACTCGGAGTTTAGGCCTATTGCAATTCTGCCTTATCTTTCCAAAATAATGGAAAAACTTATATATACACAAATAAATGAATTTATTGATCGGCATAATTTGCTCACGCCCCACCAATCTGGCTTTCGAGCTAAGCATAGTTGTGTTACAGCATTAATAAATCTGAGTGAGGATATTCGAAATGATATAGATATCGGGAAAGTTAATATACTGGTGCTTTTGGATCACTCCAAAGCTTTCGATGCAATTGACCATTCTCTGCTTTGCCTCAAACTTAAAAAGCTATTTGGTCTATCAGGGACCTCGAATAATCTACTTCAATCATACCTTGGTAATCGTTACCAATCAGTATTTATTAACGGAAGCTACTCGTCTGCACTCCCTGTCACCAAAGGTGTTCCACAGGGATCAATTTTGGGGCCACTTTTGTTTTCACTGTATGTTAATGATCTTTCTCAAACCTTATCATATTCTAAGTTACACTTATATGCCGATGATGTACAAATTTACATTGGCAGTTCTGTCGAAGATATTGCAGATAACGTACGTAAATTAAATAAGGACTTAGATAGTGTTTATAGATGGGCAACCGCTAATAGACTTCTAATTAATCCCCACAAATCCAAATGTATTATCATTCACCGTAAAACGATCCGTTTTAATATCAACATTGACATTATGCTTAATAATGAAAAAATTGAATGTGTACGCTCGGCAAAAAATCTTGGTGTTATATTCAATAATAATTTAGATTGGACTGACCATATTAATAAAACTGCATCGAATATTTACCTAAGATTACGTGAACTTTGGCCTACCCAATACTTTACGCCTTTAAAAATTAAAATACTTATTGCCAAAACATACTTAATGCCACGACTTTTATATGGTTGCGAGTTGTTCTCAAGTTGCGACTTTCGTAGCAAAAACGTGTTACAGAAAACATATAACAATATAATCAGATATGTTTTTGGCTTAGGAAAATACGATAGTATATCCCAGTTCACAAATAAACTTTATGGCATGACACTTAAAAACCTTTTAGATATGAGGGTATTGAAAATGCTACATAAAATAATTTATACGAAGAATCCTCCATATCTGTACAACAGATTAACCTTTGCGAGGTCTAACAGGGGTAATAAAATAATTCCCTTTACACACCGCAGCCTGATATCTGAATATCAATTTTTTATTCATTCTGTCCGTCTTTGGAACCTACTGCCCAATCATGTCCAAACAAACAACAATGAGTACAATTTTAGTAATCAATGAGTCAATTATTTCATAAGCTAAAACCTATAAAACTAATACAATTAATGTTTGCCATCAAAGCTATCTATTTATTTAGTTTATTTTTAATTAATAATTTATATGTTACATCAATTAATTTAAAAGAAATCATTCTTTAAAGTAAATGTTTAATTCCTTGCCATTTTGATATATTGTACCCTTTTTTTTTTGTTTTTTTTTTCTTCTTTTCAAACTTTATCGTTGAATTGTGATAACCTATTTATGTTTTAAACTAATTTAATTTCTGCACTTTAACTATAAGATTTATATCTTGTTGTGTAGGATAAGCAAGAAATTCTTAAATAAAATAAAATAAAAAAAAAATATATAATAATATTGGCGCCCTCTTTTTTAAAATTTTTTTTTTTCTATATCTCGAATATATTAAGAGATTTATAGGCTATTAAACATTTATAAATACTCTTCTTTCGTCTTTTGCTTATTAATGACTTATAAAGCTGTAATGATGCGTTTATGAATTAGACTGTTCATATCTAAATGTTATTTATAAAATATTTATTGCTTACTTGACCTACATTGAAGATAATTTGTATATTAATTTAAAAAAGTTACTTTGTTTTTTCAAGAATTAATTAAAGTTATGCCCTTTTTTATTTTATCGGCCGTATAAAAAGTATTCAATTATTTCAACTTGACTTTAACCTAAAGTGAGCGATAAGTTAAAGGATGGTTCATCCTACCTCGTAGGTTAAAGTAAAATTATAGTAGTTGAACACTTTTAATACGGCCAATAAAATTCAACCTTTCATTAGCGGTTAGTTTTGAAAACGGGTTTAGCCTTTTAAACCACATAAAATCATTACAAACGCAATGTTGGCAACAAGTCCTAAAAAATACCTGTTAAAACAACGTTAGAACAAAAGCTGACCATTAAATAGAAGAAACGAGGGTAAACAAAGAGAACAAAGCTAAATTAAAGTTGAAATAAAGCAAAGCGTTGGGATTTTCAAATTGCACCAAGTAAGCCGCGGTAGTACCATGGTACTAACAGGGTCCAAAATGTACCAACACAAAGTTCAATTGTACCATGATTTCCAGCTTTGTTCAGTTAAGTTTTTAATGATTTCCATCTTTGTCCAGTTTAGTTTTTAACCAAAAATTCCTTTTTATTACACTATTTACATATGAGAAAATTTAAACCAGCTGTATCTGTATGTAGATCACAATAATCGATTTTGCATATTAAAATTCAAAATACCGCTCCAACCGAGAAAAGACCGCTAATATGTGATAACTAAAGTTTTTTTACTACAGATTAATTTTTTCATACACAAATGTAAAAAAAATTAAAAACGAGTCCAGTTTTTAAAATAACGCTGCAATCTAGAAAAAAGGACATTAGTCTGTGATCACTTGTAATTTTCCTTGAAAATTAATTTTGTTCGCACTAAAATGATTCCATTTTCACGGTAAATTGTTTTGAAGGTATTCTTTTGATTTATTATTTGGTTAAGATCGCCATTAACCCATGTTGGGGGTTTTTCGATTATTGTTATCTTTTTACGATTATAGCGAGTTTTTTATTATTTCTTTCCTAAATTTTAAGATTTTTCAATTTTTTTTAGAATTTAACTTCAATTTTAGGGACGTCTTAGCGTTTATTTTATTAAGAAAGCCAGGGCTGTGGAGTTGAAGTAAAAGTTGGAGCTTTTTTACCGGAGTCGAAATTTCGACAGAAACTCGCTACTCTACTGGATTAAAAAAAGAGTTTAAAGTCAAAAAAGGACCAGTCTCATATACATTTAGCAGCAAGATTAGAGTAGGAGTCGGAGTAGGACTTAAACAAATTTCAGCAGCTGGAGACATTTCTTGACGACTCCGCCAGTGTTGCCAGGGGAAGAATAAAAAATGTAACGTTTTTCATTCGAAAAAATTGCGTTTTTCGTCAAAAGTTTAATTTTCCTTGAAGAAATAGCAAATTTATGAGATTAATAAAAATTAATTGCCTGTTTAACGATTTCGAACGTAAACGTTCGTATTGAATGTAATATGAAAAATATTTTTAAAACGGACTGTTTTTCATATAAATTTTCTATGCGAACGTTAACGTTAAAATCGTTGAACAGGAAGTAAATATTTTTATTCCATTTTTCATTTATTGAACGAAAACATAACTTAAAATAAAAAATACATATTTTTAAACGTTTTAAAACGGTGTCAAGTTTTTTACATTTTTAAAGAATGATTCCTTCGCACGGTTTCTATAGTGCCTTTTACCCGGTCATACGAGTAATTGGCATGCTAGCTTGGAATGATGAGAGTAAGCGATAATATCAACAATTTATGAAAAACATAATGCCAAACTGACAAGCACGAATTTATCCCTCTTACACGAAAATGTTGGCAATAGGCCCTGAAGATTAAAAACTTTTTCCGAATACTCATGAGCATTTAATTCGGGACTCAGCCTCAATATGTCGTGGTTTGTATATTTTTTTTAATAAATCAATAACATCAAAATTATAACAAAATTATACATTTTACGAAAAGTAACAAATGTAACTATGTCCTGAAGAAAACTTAATTTTTTTTTTATAAAATTAGAAAAAGAAAAAAATTCAATTTATTACAAAATTCAAAGCCATTCCTATATGTTAAACAGAGCAAAAGAGTCTTATCTATTGTAATTAAAAATTGTGTAAATATTGACTTTTAATATTGTAAGTTTTAATGAAATCAGCTACAAACACAAAACTTGACATTGACTTAATTTACAATTAATTTCGTTTAAATAAGATTAGTATCTTATCTATTAAAACAGTTTAAATTTATTAATTGTAACAAAAAACCCTACATTTTTAAGTGTTAATAAGTTTCTTAATCTAAATATTCAAAAGCTTTGTCTCGTGAAAAAATTTACAGCCATCATTTGCATTATAAAAAAACGGATTTCATTACATGTTGGCGAAATTCTTCCAACCTAAAAAACAATTGGAGGTTTTACTTCTTTTTGTTGATTTTTTGCAAACGTTTTAAATTTTCTTCAATAGTAGAAAAAAACAGAAAAAACGCCGAATTTTCATGAATGAAAAATGAGCACTCATAAATTTTATACACGGAAAGAATTATTTACTAAATCACCAGAAAATATGGCCTGGACCAGGAAAATTTTGCACCATTCTTGTCCAAGCCAAAAATTTCTTATTGTTAACAAATATTTGGCTTGGTTTAAGCAAAGAGTTATGACTCTAAGCGAACTAAAATTTATTTAAATACGGCTAAAAAAATTTTTTTTTAATTATATACAAAGTTACTTAAAGCAAGTTTTCGTTGCTTATGGCCAATTTCACCAATCCTATTTAAATAGCAATTCATATTTATATATAAATAGTTTTTCATAAATGTGGTATATAATTTTATTTTTATTTGACATGAAAAACGAACATCGGGAACCATTTTTTTGTCGAAGATTTTTAAGTATCTTATCGTCTACCGATTTTAATGAAACATATATCCTTTAAAAGATGTTTTATATATAGATATACAAAGTATAAATTCTTTTCAGGATTAAGACCCGTTTTCACAACTTACCGATAGCTAAAGGCATTATTTTTTTGGCTGTATAAAAAGTGTTCCATTATTAAAACTTTACTTTAACCTACCAGGAAAGATGAACCTTAACTTACTTTATCGCTCACTTTACGTTTCAATTGATAAACCTCTTAAAAAAAGTGAGAATCGGTCCATAATTTCACATAGTTTCTATAAAAACTTCTATACCGGAATAAAGTCGTTGTGCCCATAAACCATCGCATTATGTTGCCACATATTTAGATTAAATTTGGGTTAAACATATTTTATTGCAATCTAAATCTTCTTGCCAATTTTTGTTTTTTAGAAATGGATCCGTATTCGACCATAGATTCCATATAAATACCACTTCTGAAAATAGCTTTTAAGGCCGTAACATTCTTATTGATTTCAAATATAACAACAATAACTTCTATGAGAGCTACTACATCATGACAAAATTTTGTGCTGGTAGGTCTAGAATTGACCATAGATCCCATAACAAACCCACTCACTAAAATCGCTTTAATTCGAAAAATCTCATGTGAATATCTATAGATAAAATTTGAAGAACTCTACTATGAATCATTACTTCATCACATAATTTTTTTTTTGCCGGGCCATGATTATCCAAGGCTCTCATATAAGGTACTTTCTCTAAAATATGTCTCTTTGGTCTCTTGGTAAAAGGTTTGGCCGCCTATGCTTTCTAATTTGTTTTATAAAATAATTTTAATTTAAAGAAAAATACAAAAAACTAAAGCTTCAGATGAGTTATAAGTGTCATTAGGCCCATTGTGCGAAACTGTTTATTAATTTACGAATTACCAGAATTCAGTGAATCATAAATCTGGGTAAAGGCAAACAAGGTCATTGGCTTTGGCCTATGCACGTTGAATTTGTATTTTTTTTTCTTTTTATTTAAGCAAAAATTACGTCCTTTGATTTTATAGTCCAGCTTATATGCAAATGTATTTGGTAAATAAAAATCATTGAAAACATACACACATGCTTACAAACACTTAATTGTTTAAATGTGCTTAAAAATTTTATGACTCCGCTTCTTTTTTTTATCTTGTTTTAACAAATAAACACAGAGGGAGACTGGTTGTCTGCCTCTACTTAACTGTGTAATTGATACCATCATTGCTCCATATCTGTCTGCTGATCCAACAAGGACTGTAAGCAAAAATAACATGTCGAAAAGGATTAACTTTAACATATCCTTTATTAAAATTCAATTTATATGAAAATTTTATTATTGAACTTTTATGTTTGTTACGTAAAAGATACGAGTTGTTATAAAAGTAAGTAGATGTGTATTTGATTTGGGAGTATGGGAGTCATTGCCCAGTAGTTTTAGTAGAGAATATTTTTTAATTTTGTTTTAACTAAAGTCTGGTCGCTGTGTTGGTAGTAGTTTACATAGTTAGGTATGTGATGAAAAACGATAGCTTTTAGCAGTTGTGATGCATTAAGAACGAATTTAAAATCCATCTCTGAATTAAAATCAAAATTTTTTGTTTAAAATACAGTTCAATTAATAAATAAAATATAAAATTTAAAAGAAGGAAAATGTATTAGAAACCAATTTTTAAAGATACTGAAAACGACATTATCGATTTCAAATCATTTTCCATCACATACCTGAGTATAATTATTTCAACATTTTTATAAAATCATTTTATCGCAAATACCTTTTCGCTAAGCTTAATGATACTTTACTCTCCCTCGTTAAGTGACACTTTATACTTTATTTTTTTTCTCCATTTCTATTTTTTTTGAATGAAGAATAAATTAACTTTTCTTTGCCGTACGTTTATGTTTAAGTTACTAGCCACCTTTTTAGTCAATGGTCCCTGTATCTACAGGGTCTCAACTATGGACTTGAATTTGTATAAGTGTATTCGAAACATTTTTTATGCACGTATATTTTGTGGTCACAAGTTTTTTTTTTTTTTTAAATAAACTCAAAACGAAATAAATAACAACGAAAAAGTTTTATTCGTATTGAATACAACTGGTTTTCAATCGAATAAGCTGACTGTTTGTTTATGTGTGTTTTCCAAAATACATCCCACATCCCTGTGTATACAAAGCACCCCCTAACAGATGCTTATCCGTTACTCAGACACAAACGAGAGTCAGCCGAATTGACAATCAGATGCATTGAAACGTTACAAATTGCCATGTGTTTGATTGGAAAACAATATAAAGGAAACGGATAGAGAAATAGTAGAAAGCCAAATGTCATTTAATTTAAAATAAGGTAACTAAGGAATTGTTTTCTGCATGTATTATTGCTTTTAATTTTGAATGATTGGTCACAGGCAAATAAAATCTAAGTTTAATAAAATTTTGGAAGGCTTGAGTCGAAGGTTTAAAATTGTGTATTCAATGGGAGAATAATATAAATGTTCTCTATTTTTTAAAGTTATCAAAAAGATTTTAATACAAAATCTAAGGTTTAGTTTGGAGATTGATTCAATCTTAGTTAAACTTAGAATCTCATTTTCGGATTATTTTAAGTACGAATTCGAATTAAAACAATTTTATAATTCTTGAACCAAGCCCATTTTGAGATTGATTCAATCTTAGTTTTACTGAATTCAATCTCATTTTCGGATTACTTCAAGTACGATGTCGGGATTAAATATGGATAATTTAAGTATTTTGGGATTGAAAATCCCTACTTGAATCCATCTTTCTGTACTTGTTGCAAGAAAATTCGTTCTCACCGTACTATTAATACCGCTTCGGATTGATTTGAGTACGGATGGATTGATTTTTCTTTTGAGTGCGAGTTTATGGGTGAGAGGGGAGAGAAGAATAGCATGTTATCTTCCCCTTTGAGAGGGAAGAGAAGGATAGCATGCTATCTTCTCTTACCAATAAACTCCGACTTTCTGAAAGAACCCAGACTTATCTGATGTATTTAAAAGAAACATTATTTGGGGTCCCTTGTAAAGTAAAACAAAGTCAAACGGATACTTAAATCAATCAAAGTGAGAATTATCATGTAACAATTTATAAGTCATTAAAAGATTTAGTCTGATTGATTTATTTAACATTCTATTTTATAATTTCCAAAATCATGAATCCACTCAACTCATTCATCTCCTAAAATGCCATGGTCACATAAGGTACCGTAGCGATTTTATAGCAAAAACAATTTTAGCTTAAACGCCAACCATCATACAAATTTTTTATGAAATATAATAAAAAAACCTACTCCTGTAAAATTGTGTTTTTATCGTTAAATTTTTAAATTAGATTAATGCAATCTTACGACACCAAAAATTCTATATATTAAATTTAAACACTTTCAGCCATATTCATAAAAAGTTCTTATTTTAAGCTTATAGTATGTTATAACTATCAAACGCCTTTTGTCTTATAAACTTTTTATAAAAATTTGTATTCATAAACGTACACTAACAGCTGATTTACTATTAACTGTTTGTAGCGATTTTGTGTTAAAGTATGGCAACTTTCTTTATATTTTGCTGCCATTTTCTTGCATAAAACTTCTATTCGGTTCACATGATATTCTATATTTAATTTTGTTTTATAATTTTCTTTTAATTGAAGACCTTAAAAATTATTCCTAACAAATAAAATACAAATTATTTTAGTTTCTGAACAAAATGTTGCCAAACGGTATCATAAAAACTTTTGTTTGAATCTTTTTTTTTAAATATTTTGAACAATAATTTCTGTGGCATTTTGACAAAACATCTTAAGTCAAATTCAAAAAGTTGAAAAAAATGTTTTTAATCATACGAATTTTCATTAAAATAAACATTTTTGTTTACATTTTTAAAATTTTGTATTATAAACGAAATTTTTCTTTAATTTCGGTTTTTAATTATTTGAAAAAAATGATTTTTTCAGCGAGTTTTTTTAAAAGCTTTTATGCCATCTTATCTCGACTTAAGATGTTTTGTCATAATGCCACAGATTTGTTGTTTTAAACAAAAAAACCACTAGCTGCAATAATTTAAAAAATAATCAAAGAAAATATCTGTATTTGCCCCTGAACATATTCATTTAAATCATATACATAATTTTTTTTAAATAATTAACAATATAACTTTCAATTGGTTGTTTAAAATAAAAAAAAAATTTAGTAAAATGTATTTAACATGTCCATATTAATAAATAAAACAAATTTTTCAATATATTTCACAAAAATATTATCATAAAATGCAAACACTTATCAAAATGTCATTTTAATTTTGGTTTAAAGAAGAGCAAATCCAACAATAAATTTTCTTACATTATGAATGGTATATTAAAGGTTTAATAGACTAATTTTCGTTTATGAATACAATTTTTGCCTTAAAATGGTAAATTTATCATAAATTAGTTTTTATGAATACGGCTGTTTATTTTTAATTTATCTCAATATAAATTTGTATATATAAAAATGAAAATGCATTTGATTGTTCATTTCCCAATGAATTTAGAAACTTCTGAATCGATTTTATTTCACAGTATTTTTCAGATTACCAGCCGCTAAACATTGGCTATAAATAACTGCAGCACCACAAAATACAACACGTGAAGTTTATAATGCTTTTGTTGCTTTCTGTAAATTTTTTTGTGGACTTATTTCATTTTTACTAATCTTATTTTAATACTGGTTGCGAAGCGCACCACGTTAAGCTAGTTTTCTATAGTTGTACATATTTTCACTTTACTCTGCCGCAAAATCATGATTTTTTTTCATGCTACTCAATAAAAAAATCATGTCTATCAACACGATGACCATTCTGGACTCTAAACAACTTAAAAACTTTCTTACACTTTTTTTTTTTGATTTTTTTTTAAACTTTGACCAAAATGTAGAAGCGAAAGAAAACAAAAATAAAAATACCATTAAACTTTCCAACCATATAATCACATTTTTATACGTGCTCCTTCTAAGCCATTACTATGAACACTTTTAGTAACCCTTAATAAGTAATAACTGGTACTTTTCCTGAGTTAATGCAGTCATCGTCGTACAACATCTCACATAAAATAAGAAAGAAGCCATCAAATTGCAGTAGAAAAAAATATTAAAAATAAGCTAAAAATCCTACAAGTAATAAACGACTCCAACACGTTTCATAATCATGTTCTATCTACGGTGATGAAAATGAAACGTGTTAAAATCTAAAACACACACAAGCATTTACTACGACAATTAGAGTATTTTCGTTACAAAGAAAAAAAAGATAGAACATTTTTTTTAACGAAATATGTTAATATCTTGGCTGGCACGGATTTGTATTATTTTAGAATTCTGATCTAGAAAAGATTTTTAAACGTTTGGCACTTTATTTATCTACCCAAAGAAAATAAAACGAAGGCCTTACATCCGTCCCAAATGCTGCGAGACCGTTCGAACCGAATAATAAGTTGAATTTATTCTCTCTTAAAGCCATTACAAGGGGAAAGAGCGATAAAAAACCACGATGACATTTCAAACTTCGGTAGCGTTTTTCTGGTCTTTTCGTGATAAATGATAGCGGATTGATGACAAATGATCAGATCACACAACGGCTGCTGCGTATTCCGTAATTCGCTTAGCTAAAGCTTAACCTTAATTGCTTAAATGCTTTAGAGAATACAAAATTTAAGCATTTTCGCAATGACATTTAAAGTTAAAATTGAGGCGAATTAAAGTTTTATGGCATTGCCAAATTAAGCAATGCACGTTACAGTATTTGCATTCGTAGCCAAAAAACCCTAAATCAACTTTATAGATTTTAAGCGATATAGATTTAGCTTTAGCGAATTACAGAATACGGCCACAGATGGCTGTTTTGAAAACTATAAAGTGTCTTAATCATGTTCATGTTCATTTGCGGAATTTTTTTCTTTTTTTCTTCAATGCAAAAAAAAAGTGCAGCTGGAGCACTACCGAAGGTTATCCAGAATATGTTCTTTGGACTTCTAAGTGCTAGAGTTGGTATGTGCGTTTCAAAAGTGATAGTGATTTCTGTATGGAAAACAAAGTTCGCCAGGTCAACAAATAATCGTAAAACATAATGACTTGGAGGGAGTCATCCAAGAAGCAATTTCAAAACGTTTGTCAGCAGCAGGATACCCAAAAGCTTGGGTACCACCGGAAACGTTGAATTACGATTGAATATTAAAATTAACGCCATAAAAATAAGTAGCTAGAATGTTGAGTGAGTGTGCACGGAACCTGTTAAAAAACTTCTCATAATTGGTCTTTTAAGTTATTTCGTTTTTTTTTTCTAATTTTGGAAAATAAGTATTTTGGCAAAGAAGTATAGAAAATTACAAGTTTATTACATATTGTTATGAACCTATTTGTAAGTAATTTAGCTGCATGAAAACTTTATCGATAACAATTGTTTGGATAAACTGTGTTGACATTTCCGGCAGTACAGTTTGGCAAGTCATTATGAATCGTTTCCAAATTGTGGACATTTACTTTTAAAAAATTTAATCTTTTGCTTTGATGAAACTGGATTGAGAAATGAATCTTTCACTTATTATTTACGTTGAACAGATTGAAAGTAAAATGTTATAAAGCCTATCCACTTTCTCAGTTCTTTTATTTGTCTTTTTTTAAAATTGGTAGTCTTCCATTACACCACAATTTTAATAGTCTTGTTGTTCGTCTCAAAAAATCTTCTTCATCTGAATCATTGTGGTAAAAGTCTGTACTAATCATTCTTAAAAATAAACTACATATTTCCCATTTAAACATGTCTTATAAATTACAGTGTAAGAATTATACAAGTTACATATACAAAAGATAACAATGTGTGTATATAAAAAGAGAAGAAAAAAAGAAAATACTAATACTTGTAAAGAAAAAAGTAGTATATAACCAGCCAGCAAAATAGTCCGACGTCTTCCAGATATCTGAGAGAAACTTCGATAAAAAAGTCAGACTCGTATAAGAATTCTGTCTGATTTCTGACCCAAAAACGTATGAAGTGGTTGACACGAATTCTGACAGACATGTCGTGGGAAATTCTGGTTTTTTTTTGCCGACATTTCTGATAGATATCTGACAGAAATCTAATGCAAAAGGCATGAAAAATTTCGATGAGCTAGCCAAGATTCTTTTTTTAATGTATGTATATTATAAATTAAAAAAATAAAATATTTGTTAAAATCATATTCCCGGGATCCCAGGATAACCGCCCAAAATTATATTAAATTTACCACATTTAACCCTTAGTCTATTCGAGCAATTTGTGGTTTTCCTGATAATTAACAATCAAAAACTCGATTTTGAATTTTGTGTTTGTTACGCCTTTTTTGCAATTTAGCTAACACTATAAACTCCTTGAGTAATTCCAAGTCGATTTATCCATGCCCGCATATTAAAATACGCACTCAAAACAAAAATCAATCAATCAGGACTCAAATCAACCTGAAGCGGTATTTATAGTACGGTGAGTACGAATTTTCTTGAATCAAGTACGGATTTTTAATCGCAAAATACTTTATTTACCCATCTTCAATCCCGAATTCGTACTTCAAATAATCCGAAAATTATATTTATTTAAGTAGAACTAAGTGTGAACTAATCTCAAACTGCGCTTGATTCAAGAATTATAAAGCTGATTTAGTCGAAAACTATCAAAAGAGGTATTACGTCGTTGCAAGTGTCATAATATTCTAATCACACATATCATTGACGGCGACCAAAATTTACTAAGATTGAAAAATTTTCAACGACGCACTATGCTTTGTCCCATAGACAAAAATCCAAAAAAATTTTTTTGTCTCAAATTGTTTTTAAATACAAATTTTTTGAAAGATAATAAGGTATCTTAAATAAAAGTTAACAAAAAAAAATTTTCTGATTGCTTTTGCCACCACGAGAGGGCGTTAAAAGCAGATAATTTCTTGCAAAAATTACTTAACAGAAAAATGAGTTTTAGTTGTTTCACAAAAATAATTCTGAAAAATTCATTTTTTTAAAAAGTCGCTCGAAATTTGGTTTTCAAGTACTTTGATATATTTGCGGTTAAATTAAAATTTATAATTTAGTATTTATTTACAAAATATTTTTTTTTATTGCTCTGAAAAACACATTTTTTTTGTTGAAAATCCAAAAATTACTTAAGTTTGATGGAGTATAAAAAAAAATTATATAAAACTAGATATTTTTTTTTTCTGTTTTTGCAAGTTAATAATCTTAGCTAACAGGGTATTCAAAAATTAGTGCCTATTTTTTACCACAACGTAAAAAAATGCGTTTTTTGAAATGCCTAATTTTATGATTTTTACTCAAATATCAGGCATTTAAGAGTGTTTAATATCATTGCCCAACACGTTTTTATATTTTGAATTTTAAAAAAATAAAAAAATTTAATTATATCATTAGTAGACCAAAACTACTGAAGTATTTTCAAAATTTAGCTCGAGTTCTTCTTTTATGGCCCACTGAAGTTTTTAATTTTTTTTTAAAGGCGTTTTGAGTAAGTCAAAAAAAATGTATTAAATCTAATTCTGAGCTAAATAAGGTTAATAGATGATTTTAATAAAAGTTGATGACGGTTCTTTTCAAAGAACTAATTAACCCTCTATCTGCGATGTTTAGGTGTCATTTCAGTCCCTCCTCATAGAACACCACTTACACGCACGTTTAAGGGTTACAATATTCTACAACAATTTTCTGCATCGAGTTTCACTAGGGGTTGTAAAAGATCATAAGTTCGTGTGATATAAGCAAAATGCTTAAAACAGTAAAATTGTAAATTATCATATATTATTATTAAGTCGTGTGAAATAATTGGCAAAAATGTAATAAATCTACTTTTGAGCTTAACATATTATTAAACCCTCTATCTCCCATTTTTAGGAGTCATTTAAGTCTCTTTTTTAAATATTCTTATTGAAAACCTTTAAAACGTGTGTTTAAAGGATTAAAATGTTCTACAAACATTAGTTTTTTTTACACATTCCAAACGCCTTTAAAAAAAATTAAAAATTTCAGTGGGCCATAAAAATATAACTCGAGCTAAGTTTTTAAAAACCTTCGGTGTTTTTGATCTAATAATTATATAAATAGTTACATCATTTTTTTTTGTCCCATTTAAGATAAACAAATTTTTGCTTCCAAAATTTTAATTTTTTTATCAAAATAAATCGCACTTAATCAACAGGAGGGTATTAACTCAAAATGTTCAGTAGAAGCATAACAATTTTAAATTTAATAATAAAGGCACATGAAAAAGAATTTTTAAACCAACCATTTCATTATCAAAAAGTAGGCAAAAAAGCACGATATTTTAACAGCGGATATGAATACTACTCGTCGATTTTTTTCGAAAAGTGGAAAAATAAAAATTTTCATGGATCAAGTGCGATATGATTTTTTCATAATTTTTTAATGACGTTAACATTGCTAGTTTTCCTCTTTAATTTTTTCATTTATGTTATCTTTCAAATATCCTTATAGTTTTATTTTTGCAAGAGCATTTTAACCGGTTTATCCTATTTTTCAATAAATGATGTTTTTGTATTTTCCACATTGATAATCCGATTCTACCCATATATCAATATATCTTGCAAATATCAATTTACATAACAAAATTTATTACGATCAGATAATTTTTGTAGGAGTGGTAGCGTTTTTTAGAAAGAGGATATATAGCAGGACCTTGAGTCCTTAGTCCGATTTAAATAAAAATTTAAACACACGTTGCTAGTTGCATGTGTATCAGCATGACCACTTTTTGTAATTTTGCGGGCATTATTGAAGCTAAAATTACATTTTTCAATTTCAGGACACATGGGAGGTAGGCGTTTCCTTGGGCCAATTTTTCCAAAAATTCTAATTTTTCTTAACTAAGCTTTTTTATGCTAGTGTACCAAATTTCAAAAATATCTGACAACTCCTTCTATTTTTGTCCCTTCGTTATATGGGAACGAAGCATAGTGCAACGGGGGCGAAAATGCAACCTTCGGCTACACCAAATAATGTAAATTGCGCCTTAAATGTTTGTTGTTTACAAAATGGCTTTGAAAACATTCGTATATTTTTTAAAAATCTTTAAAGCAAAATATAAATCAACTAAGAACCAATTACTAATCTCTTCCGTGTTATTATTCATTGCATTTTGCACTTTTAATGTATTTTTTTGTGTTCAAATTTTTTTCACCCTTTTTTTATTCGTGAGTTTATGTGACAGTTCAAAGCGGGAACATTCTCACAAATATTTCACAGGCAGACTTTTTCTGTTAATTGGCGAGTAATTTCCTTACGTGACAGCTATTTCACGCCAAAACTATTACAGACGCAGTTAAGTGAGAAAAACAGTCGTTTGTTTCATTTTATGAAATTTTTGTTTCATTTCTCACGTTTCAATCGAAAAGATTCTCGACGCGGGAGTTACAGGACATAAGCACTGGAGGTTAGTTTAAATTTTGACATTAGCGTAGAAATTCTTGACAGCTTTAATTTACCGCTTTGTTGCTTTGTATCCTACTCTACATATTTAGTTCATTTAATATTTATCCCAACAAATATTACCCATTCAAAACTCTGTTATTGCATTATAAAAATAACATATTCGTTCGGCATAATTATATAAATATATATGCACAAAGTAATATATACTTGTTTTACTCATTGCATCCTCATGCATTCCTTTTCCAGCAGTTTTTTTTTTAAAGAGAGTAAAATAAAAATCTTTGTTGAGTGCTTGTTATATGATACTCATAATACTATAAAAAGTATCTGCTTTGAAGAAAGAAAAAAACTAATTCAAAGTTCATTACAAATTTATTTTAAATGTATGTGTATTAAACAAGTAAGAGTGTTATATTCGGTTATGTCGAATCTTCAGTACCCTTCACTATGGTGCGATAAGAATATAATGTTGTGTATAAATACCCTGGAAATAATTTTGGACCACCTGATCCAATATGATTAAATGGACTACTTCATGGAATGGACTGGTCCGATGTAATGCAAGCATGGACCATGTCATTGTTAAAAAGTGTTTGTAGTGAGACGACATGTCTTGGTTTTTTAACGACATGTTTTCGTTTTTAAACGAAGTTAAAACTAATCCTCTTGTGTATACAATGGAGTAGTTTTAAAACTACTCCTTTGTTATCCAAAGCTGGGTTATATGGTCCTTCCCTAGGACATCGTAATGTTAAATAGACCATGTTTTTTCCATACGTTTGTGTTACCTTTGGACTAGTCCTAGTCTCTTGTGGGCTACATTTTACACGCGTGTTTGGACTAGTCCTATTATTTGCAGGGTAATCACTAACGCATATTTCCAAAAAAGCATTAACATAAAATATGTCTGTTGCAATTAAGCCCAATTTGAGTCTATAGTACCTTTGCAATCTCCGTGGTTAAAAGTACAAATGGACACAGTTTCAAGTATTTTGTACGATTTTTTAGCAAGTAATAGCAACATTATTTTTTGCTAATAAAATTTGGTATAACAACTTACGTTAATATCCGATCGGACATGAGAAAGAGAAGTGATGATTTTATTAGAATTAAAATATATTTTCAAAGTTTAAAAAGGCTTTCCTACAAAACTAAAAAAAAAATAGACTTAGCCCCGTTTTCACAACTTGTCGATAGCTAAAAGTAGACTTAAACAGGCCTTTTAAAAAGTGTTCCTTTATTAAAACTTTACTTTAACCTAAAGTGAACGATAAAGTAGATTAAGGTTCATCTTACCCGGTAGGTTAAGGTAAAGTTGTAATAATGGAATACTTTTTATACGGCCGAAAAGTACACAAGTACACATTGAAAAAAAAGTAACAAATTTTGGTTAAAAGTAACCAAAACGGCAACGCAGCGTGTTTGTCATGTGTAAAGAAAGTTTCGAAAATAAAAATTCAACGCATTAAAATCTAAAACAACAACAACGACAAGGGATTTTATTGGTAAAAAAAAGATCTTGGCTTTTTGCTCATATCTCAGACTTTACGCACCGATCTGGCTGAATTTCAAAAGAAAACAAGTGAGAGTGCTATATTCGGCAGTGCCGAATCTTTGACACCTTCCACCGACAGCTCAACTATTTCAGGAGTGATATCTACATTATATCTACATATTTATTATTAATTTATATTTATAAAAACAGACCTTTATTAAATTATTGACCGAAAATGTTACGCTTTTTTGTAGCAATTTTTAAACTACCATGAGTTTTAAAATTAGCAGTTTAGGCCGAACTTAAATCATTTTCAGGAGGGGAATTTAAATTGGAGCCATGGTAAGTTAGGAACCAATAATTTCAAAATTCTGCAAAACTGTAAAGTATTCAATTTTATTCTGATAGCATTATTGACTACGGTTTAGGCCTAGAGTAAATTAAAGACCGATCTTCATGAAATTTTACAAGGTGATGCCTAGTCGTATAAAACGGCGACGTACCAAATTCTATTCTGATCGCATTATTATTTATGGTTTTAGGTGTACTAAATTGTTTTCCGGGAGTAGGGTTTATATGAGGCATAGGTTAAAGTATGGACCGATCTTTTCGAAATTTTACCCTGTGATTTCCAGTCGAATAAATCGAATTTTTGAAAAATCTTATAGCATTCCGTGCATTATTCCACCAATTTCGTTAGTTTTTGTAACAAACTTATCAATTTTTGAGGGTGGTAGTTCCAAATTTTGATTCATAGCTATGATCCTACGGAACCGTTTTTGCTGAATTTCAATCAAAAACTGCTTAGGATAACTTCAAGCAATTTGACACAAAGTTTGTTCATTTCTTTTAAATTTTTCGAAAGTGAGCGTGTTTTCAACAGACGGACAGACATACGGACAGTGCTAAATCGACTTAGAACTACTTAAGGAGCCAGAATTATATACTTTATGGGGTTTGAGTTGAAAAATAAAAAAGTTCCACACGAAATGAAAAACTTAGTATACCCTCTTTACAACTAATTGTGGTGGAGGGTATAACAATTTGGGACTCTATGTGATGTAAATATAAAACAAACATATCTGAGGTCTCCAGAAAACACAGTCACACGGATGGACGGACATCATTAAATCAAGTTCTCTACTCATTAGGGCCTAGAATGAACATGTAGAAATTACAGACGGAATAACAAACTAATGTATGCCCTTTCAACCTGTGCTTAAGGGTAAAGAATATTCTTACAGTATCTTATAAATTCAATTAAGTAGAAATTTGGTATGCATAACATTTTTATAAAAAAAAATATTTATTCCTTTATGTCTAGTCACTCACAATCAAATACATTTTCAATTGACTTTTTTTTTTTATCTGTTTTACATTTTTTTTATTAGTGTTTTCCTTTATTTTTTGTAAGAATATCTCTGCATATCAATATAATTTAATTATCAAGTGAAATGCATTAAATTTTTCGTTTGAGGGAATTCGGCGAGGGATGTATATGAACATTTTAAGTAGAAACTACTTTCGTTCTTTACAATGCAACATAAGCCAAATGCAATAACATTTATTTTATTTATTTATTTATTTATTTAATTGAATTGCTCCATACACAAGACTTATGGTCATTTTCTCAATGTGTCGACAAACTGTCTGTTACCTAATGTCAACATAAATTTATTAGACCGATAAACTGTCCGTTAACGATTTTGGGTTTCTCAATATACCGACAAAAAACATTGTTTTCAGGTGGCAACACCTCTCAAAATACATGTAAAAGTTTGGAGTCAGCTGATTGTATTTTTCTGTACGGCAAATAAAAGAAAAATAATTAATTGACAGATGAGTGCATTGAGAAAACCTAATTTCAATAATGTGCAGTTTTTCGCCGGGGAAAAAGATAATTGTGTGTTGAGAAAACGGCAATTATAGTCTTATTTTGCAGTATGGAACTGAGAATGTGTTAAATTATAAATCATTAATTAATGAACAACTTAATAACTAATTACAATTTTATATAAAAAGCAAAACCAATTGAAATCAAACAGAATTTAAATAATTTATGGTGTTTTCTGACAAAAATGTTCCATGTGTGCTACCCGCGCGAATGGGTTTTTGTTCTATTCTAAAAATATATGCAAAAATGTTAGAATTTGTCGTTTTCCTTTCTAAATATGTTGCAACAATAAATGCCAAATTTGTTCCATTTCTAACCTGCGGTTTTAATTGAGTGTGATATAAAACCCTTCTTTGCATCTGCGTAAAGTACTTTTTTATGCAAGCAAGTATTTTTTTTATTAATTTTTTTCTTGTATTTGCGTACAATTTGAAACAAAGACTTAGTAGAACGTCTATTAAGTCCCTACACATAACGGACTAAGTTATTAAATGCAACTTTCAATTTTGCTTTACTAATTGTATTACATTTACCAAATAGCTCACAACCATATAGTAAAACGGGCATCAGATAAGTATTGGCAAGTAGAATTCTTATTTTTAAAGGTGTACAATGCTGGGTCCGCCAAAGAGTTCTAATCATAGAAAAAGGTGCGACCACAAGCATAGCTAATGTGGTTCGACCACGGACGAGTGTCATTAAAAAATATTCCGAGATTCTTAGCAGATTTGACTATTTCAATTTGTTGATTATTCATTAATATATTGGGAATACTATTTTGTTTATGATGTCGCCTTTGAATAACTTTGTATTTAGATTTTTTAAAGATTTATTTTCAAACCATTTAAGGTTGCCCACTTATAAATACGTTGAAGTTGCTGATTAACAGTAATAATACACTGGTCAATTAAGGCATTACTACAACTGGTATAAAGTTGAACGTCATCCGCGTACATTCTTACATTATAATTTGTTAGGACGGCTGGGAGGTCATTAGAGTATAGTGAGAATAATGAGGTTGTTACAGGCAGTGCCCTGGATTTCTGAATTTCAGTTTCAACACACTGATATCTGTTACCCAAGTATGTTGACAATAACTGAGTAGCGGTTGAAGAGAAATTCAAAAAATTCTTGAGTTTGTAATAAAGAATGTTATGATTCACGGTATCAAACGCTTCTAAATGATCCAAAAGTATTAAAAATGTAGTCTCGCCATCATCAAGTTTCTTTCTAATCTCCTCCGTAACGTCAACTAAAGGCTGCTTTAGCCGACCGTAAATATAATGAAATGCAATGTAACGTACCGTACCGTAACGTACTGTAAGCACGTTTGTGCACTTATAGAACATGTAAGAACGTGTCAGCTGTTTTTTAAAAACATGAACAAAATTGCATAAGTATACATAAAATAACACACACAGTGATGAGAATTAAAGAAGTTTAAATGGTGACCGCTTTGCAGAAAAAGTACCAAGTGATTTAAATAGCATTTAAACTGTATTTCTTGTACATATAAATACAAAAATAATTTAATATTTGATATTAATATTACAGATTAACAATAAACAAATATGTATTATGGCATGTACATGTGTAGATATAGCATGTACTTACATTATTTTGAAAATGTGCATACCTACACAAAACAAGGTTTTGATACCATTAAAAATCAGAATTTTTATTGTTTGTGTATATGTGTGCATTTGTATAAATTTATTATATGTTTGTAATGTAAGTTATTTTGCCCAGATATTATTACTGGCAAAAGTACCAAAGAAAAAGAGTGATTTTACCCGCATTCCATTTAAAATGTAAACATCCCATCACTATCTACAACCGACACGTAACCTCGTAATGAAAATCAATTTTTTACAGGTTGACACGTTACGGTTAAGTAACATTACAGTCAGTTAAGCATTTACATTGCTTTCCATATAACAGAAACGATCAGCTGTTTACATTACATTTACATTTCTACATTTACGGTCGGCTAATGGGGCCTTTAGGCTGTTATGCAGCTGTTTTTCTTTCTGAGCCCAGATTGACGATCTGTTAGCAAGTTATTGTTATCCAATTAATAGGTTATATGGTTATGCATAATACGTTCAAATAGAGAGAAATGGAAGAATGGCTATTGGTCTAAAAAACGAACCAGTTTTGGGTATTGGAATGATTTTAGCTATTTTCCAAATTCAAGGGAAAGTAACTTGATGTTAAAATTTTGTTAAAGAAAATGTAATTATTGGAAGAAGTTGAAGTAAAATAACTTTTAGAAATTTTGGATTAATCCTGTCCACTCCTATGGAGTTGGATTTCATAGACAAAAGGCTAGATAAAACGTCACATTGGTCTACTGGAGCAAAAGAAAAAAAAGAATTAGAATTGTTATTCGAATGATTATTTGTAAAATAATTTTGATCTGCTTGAACAATGGGGACATTAAAAAACTTTTTATTGATTGCATCGGCATCAATTGAACATGATTCTTGGTTTGTAGATTTACTGATACCAACTTCGCGTTTCGTTTGCCATGTTCTTTTGGAGTCAATAGCGGAGGAAAACGTTTCAGCATAAATCATTTAAAAAAAAATCACACAATTCACAAAAAAGTTAAAAATGTAAAAATATCATATATTTTCAACTTTATAGAGCTGCATTGGTAAATTTTGGGGCGATCTTCACGATAATTGATCGTGTGGTTTCAAGTTATATTAAGCTATGACCGACTAAGTTTTACTCTTTTTTTGGTTACGGTTTTATATGTACATATGTATTTACTTAAGTATTTTCCAAAAAAGGAGTTTATATGAGGCCTATGTTAAATTTTCGACCTGTCTTCACGAAATTCGCTGGCGTTATTTCTAGTGACACGAAATTGCAAATTAATAATGCCCCTTTTACCACTAGTGGTGGAGGATACAAATTTTTATGCAATATTAAATATAATATGCAAAAAGATTCTTACGCAATAAATAATCCTTTACATCTTGTTGCCAAGAGATGTCCCATTTTGTCTTTGGTAACAAGTCTCTTTTTATGTAACTATACCCATATATTATATGCATGTGTTTACATTTTTTCATTATGTCATCTATAATATTTTAGTTTTCGTTGCCATATTCAATTTAACGTTTATTGACATTTTTAGTTTTGTATTGACAGGCAGCCGCAACAGCATAAGGAGACCGATATACAGACAGAGTAACACACATACTTACTTACTTCCCTTTCTGGTATACTATAATTTTTATATAATTTTTCTTCTTTCGTGTTCTTTGACGTGGGAGTGAGTGTTTAATTTTTATTTGTAAAGTGTCGTTATATATTGTTTTTCTGTCACTCTATCCTGTTATTTAGAAGGATGCCGTTGTTTCTTTTATACATACTCGTATTCACTTACAGTCTCACTCCCAAAGCCTTTGTTTTGTTCGTTGGTAATTTTTATTCTTCTACTTGCATGTCACTCACAAGGATCCATGTGGTAACATCCGTTTTTTTGTTGATGTATCGTTTTTTTTTTTGTTTAATTTTTTTTGAAAAACTATAAATGTGTACTTGTATAACTGGTACGACAAAAAATGAACAGTGTTTTGTGACAGGAACTTAAATTAATTTTGAATTTGGTTGTGCTTATTTTGTGCCGGCCTTTGCATTTTTAATAGATGTAAGAATAAGTAGTAAAAAAGTGCAAAGAAGTGCATCTTGTTTTATTTTTTGAAATTAAATGATTGAGAAAAGTGTATAAAACAGAATTAATTGCTTCGATGCATTTTATAACATTTTAGAACGTTGTGTGGTGGCGCTAAACGAAAAACGCAGCTTTAACAAGTAAGAATGCAATATTCGATTGTGCCGAATCTTTGATACCCTCCACCGCACCGATCTTCACGAAAGTTAACAGTGTGGTTTCTAACCATATAAAACTGCAACATACCAAGATTTGTTAAAAACGCATTATTCGATACGGTTTTACGCGTACTAGGCTTTTTCCGAGAGTAGGATTTATTTGGCGCCTATGGTAAATTGTGGACCGATCTTTACGAAATTAAACAGGTTAATTTCTATTAATAAAAAACTGCAACAGACCGAAATTAATTCCAATAGCATTATTCTTCATGGTTTTAGGCGAACTAAAGAGTTTTTCGAGAGTGGGCTTTATGTGGTCCTAATGTGCCGATCCTCACGAATATGTGCAATCCATTTATGCTAATTTTTGTAACAAAAATATCAATTTTTTAGGGTGGCGGTTTCACATTTTGTGATTTCACCAGACGGACATGGCTAAATCGACTTAGAATTACTCAATGAACCAGAATATATGTATACTTTATGGCGTCTTAGATGAATATTAAAAAAGTTGCACACCTTAGTTGTGGTGGAAGGTACACCCAGAAAAAAACATGTTTAAATATTGTCACCTCCAACAATACTATGTTTTAAGAAAATTTTAACTATATTATGTTTAATTTAACCATATTATTGTCAGCGACAACCATATTATGTTAAAAATAGTCCTCCATTAAGAAGTCACAACTATATTATGGTTGCCTTCGAACATATTTTGATTAATAATAACTAAAATATGTTTAACATTTATAATAGCATGGTTGATTTTTAACCATAGCATGTTGCTCTTGAAAAAGAGGAAAATACTATTGTTAATTAAAAAAAAAAATGTGGTCATATTTAACCATAACATGTTTAGAGGTAACCATTATATTGTTGCGGCTTCTTGATTGGGAACTTATTTGACCATAATATGGTTGTCGGTGACAAAAATATGGTTAAATTAAACATAATATGGCTAACAATTTTCTTTAAACATAGTATTGTTGGAGGTAACCATTCTTAAACATGTTTTTCCTCTGTGTGTATATAAAAATTCGCCCAAACGGTGTAAAGAAAACTAACAAAGAAAACGTTTTGATACAAAATTTAGTTACTTAGTTTCTAAAGATCAACCCCCGTATTCATAAACTATTAATTTTAAATTTAATTTAACAATTAAATTTAACAATCATTTATTAACGATAATTTTCATAGTAAATTTGTTCTTTAAACCTTTATTAAATTTAAAAATTTTTTATGAATACAGGAATAAATAATTTCACAAACAGATATTAAAAAATTCACAAAAGTATATAAAACCCATTAAGAAGAAGAATTTTTCCGAATATCCGAAATTTGTTAGCCAAAGAAGAGTTTCTGCATGGAAGTAGAGTAAGGGGTATTAGGTTTGATTTGAAATTTGAAAATTGTTCCTAAAAATTAGAAATTAAGATCCCTTATTAAATTAATATTATAAAGTAAAACACTTTCGAATATCTGAATAATATGTAGAATGGATGCTTTGCACCACTGTTTCTGTTAAACATTTAAAATTCTTTCGAGTACATAACAATGTTTTAATATACTTATTTTTTTTATTTATTTATTCTTCTGCACATCATATCATAAACTATATATAAAAAGGAGAATTATCTGGGTTATTTTATATTTTACCAGCTGCTTAACAAAATTTATAGTAATAAATCATTTTTGCTTTTACTATTTCCTTTATTTTTATAAGCTGCTTATAGTATAACAAGAGATGTGACACAAAGAATACAATAATAAAATAAAATTAAAATAAAATAAAAACATGTCACAACAGTAAAGTTATCAATAAAAGTCAGCAAAGAAAAAAATTTGCTTGAATATACAAAAATAAAAATGCCAGTTCTTCTTAAATTTATAACTATTGAAATTAATAATATTTGTGAACACAAAAGAAAATTAAAGGAGCAGTCGCATTTAAAGTTGTCTTACACAACTTATAAAAAATTAAAATAAAGAGTTTGGTTCATCGAAAACCTTTTATATCTATACAAAAGTAATGGAGGAAGTAGCCATTAAGGATACCAGGTAATGCAAATAGAAAACAATTGTATTTACAGTTGCAATAATGCCAACAAGTAAAAATAGAAATATGTATTGCTCTTTGCTAAACCTTTGTTCACACGATCACCAATAATCGTATTTCGCTCTCCCATTTTTGTTTTGCGCCCCAAACATCGTTGAAACAACATGTTTTGCCATATTAAATTTCTTCGTATAATTAACACACATTTCACCATTTTTGCATAAAACATTCGACCCTTTTAAATCATAAAATAATACATACCAAATTATAGTGAAATATTGCAATTCATAAATAAGAGTTGAATGGGAATATTGCATGTACAGGGTCCGCCAAATAAGTTTTTTTTTTGAAAATGCTATAAAAAAAAAGTACTGAATATTTTCTCAAATTTCTTTTTTTATTTGAAAGTACAATCCTTCCGGCTAATAATGGAAAATATTTTCATTCAAATGACTGCCTCGGCTGGCCATGCAGTAGCCTACACGTTCGGTCCAATTTTTAAGCACATTATCGATTGTGTGCAGCTGTATTTCACCAATGGCTTCATGAATATTGTCCTTTAAAGCGTCAATTGTCTCTAGCTTGTCGGCGTAACACTTATCTTTGACAGCACCCCACAAATAATAGTCCAACGGTGTCAAATCGCAGCTCCGAGGTGGCCAAATGACATCAGCTCTGCGGCTGATAATGCGATCTTCAAAAACAGGACGCAAAACATCGAGTGTTGCTTCGGCTGTGTGGCACGTAGCACAGTCCTGTTAAAACCAAATGTTGCCAATATTCTCCTCTTTAATTTTTGCGAACAAAAACTCGTTCAACATGGCCCGATAACGATCGCCATTGACTGTAACGGCCACTCCTTGTCAATTTTCGAAGAAAAATGGCCCAATTATGCCTCTGGACCGTGACTCGTTTTGGGTGCAACGGCTTTTCAATGTATGCGTGCGGGTTTTCTGCGCCCCAAATGCGACAATTTTGCTTGTTTACATATCCGCCAAGATCAAAATGAGCTTCATCTGAAAAGATGATTTTTTTGGCCGAATCGGCATCTTCTGTAAGTCGATCGCAGGCCCACTTAGCGAAGCGAAAACGCACATTTCCCAGCGTTGTTCAAACAAATTCACAACCATATTCGTTCAGCGGAAGGACAAAACTAATCATCTGTCAAATCAGTCATGAGCTAAGTGTTACCATTCACGAAATAAGCACTAGTTGAAAAAAAACGTTAGATGGCGGACCCGTTATAAGGTATTTAAGGTATATATGTATTTTAAATCCATTTAAGAAAATAAGTACTAAAGAAATCATGAAAATATTCCCTCTTTTTGATCAACTTGAAAGTTTTTTTGCTGGGAAGAAGTATTTTTTTACATTAAATTAATAATTTTTACTTTTTCGTCCTTGTTATAAACAATTTGGTTAAAAAAAAAATTTTGTTAATTTTTCTCTTCAGGATATGATTTTTTCGCCAAATGATAATTTTTTTTTACCAAAGTTTCTGGCAACGCTGTATATAAATATAAAGTTGCAGCCAACTTCAGGTATAACTTAGGAACGAAAAACAAAACGAATTTGCGAGTACAGCAACGTATGTACTCCCCCGCTATTCTCTTTTCCCCTCCCTTCTATAAACTCAAGACTTTGCAAAGTAAACTTTTCCTATCTAAAAGGGGACATGGCGCGCTGGAACCTTTCACCAGCTGCATGAAATCAGTCGGAAGTTACCATTCGCCGAACGTGCTCGTGTGATTGTTCGTTACAATCAAAACTTTACTGTCTTTAAATTTTCATTTGATGGTGATAAAGTGTATTTTGTGTTAGTTTCTGTCGTGGTTTGTGTACAATCAGGTATGTGCTTCATCTTAAACTTAAGTTTTACATTGATTCTAATTATTTTATTCTAATTTCTTCGACCTTTTTTAAATATTCTTCTTCTTTATTAATTTATTTATTTATTAACTATAATCAAATATCAGACTTCACAGTGTCACCCGCCTGCATATTCTGAAGATTCCCTGAAAATTTCATCAAAATCGGCCCAGCCGTTTTGGAGTCCATACGTTACATACACACATCCTATTTTATATATATAGATTGAGCTTAAGGTCACTTTATCCTGAAGAAGATTTCGATAGAACAAATAAACGAACTATTTGAAATAAAAGTGACCATAAGCTCGATTAAAAATAAAGAAGAATTGATTCTAATTCTAAAAAATGGCACTTATAAAAGTGAGCTCCAAAGTACTGAATGAGGAATGAAATGGGTGAATTTTACGGTATATTTGTTTTTTTTGCATTTTTTCGTTGTATTGATTTTACAAATTAAGTAAAAGTGACCCCAACACCAAGGAAAGATAAATGACACCAAATAATTTAGCAATTGCTATTTTAGGACTATTTTTCGTTGACTTATATTGAAAGGGTTAGTTAGCGAAGCCGGTTTTTGTTATACAATAGAGGAGAATATCGTTGCGCCCAACAATGCTATCTATCGCGTAATTTTTTAAACTAAAACTGTGCAATTATTCGGGACTTTAAGCAAAATCGCCTAAAGCAGTGTGTGAAAAATTGACCAAACGAAAAATCGCCAAACGTAAACGAACAATGGGGCAAAATATAAAAATGGAAATTAAATCCAAAAATGGTGCAAAAAAGCCAATTTTTATTTTTTGATAATTCCTTTCAAGTAGTACTTTTTTTGGGCTGGGGTCATATTTCAAAAACTTAAAATTCTGAATTCGAAAATTACGAATCGCTAACTTCATCTTTTCTGCAAAGCCGGCCTTCAGCCGGGCGCAAGGATTCTCTTCTCTATGGTATAACAATGCATCGGCTTTGCTAACTAGTTCTTCTCTGCGTGGACGATCTCCGGCCGGGCACAACTATTTTCTCTTTTATGGCAAAATACCGGCTATACAGAAAAGTTTAAGTTAGCGATTCATAATTTTCGAATTCAGAATTTTAAGTTTTTGAAATATGACCCGAGCCCAAATAAGTACTACTTGAAAGGAATTATCAAAAAATAAAAATTGGCTTTTTTGCACCATTTTTGGATTTAATTTCCATTTTAATATTTTGCCCCATTGTTCGTTTACGTTTGGCGATTTTTCGTTTGGTCAATTTTTCACACATTGCTTCAGGCGATTTTGCTTAAAGTTATTTTGCTGGCCGCCCCTTATTTCAAAAATAACTGTTATTTTTTTATTTTAACTTTTTAGGTGTAAAACTTTGCTAAACCATTTAAGGGAATTTTTCATAAAACAAAATTATGCCAAATTTAGAGGAATATTTAATTTTTTAGGGCTGTTTTTATTTTCGGGTGACATTTCATTAAAAAAATTTGTCATATTGCATTATGAAAAATAGCCCTAAATTTGAAGTCCATTTTCATTTTTCTTTTTGGGGCCATATTTCCACATTTCGCGGCGCCTATAAAGTTATCTAAGACTTGTTCATTAACACCTGCTACATTGGAAAAAATCGACAGTAATGAGTACAACAATTTAAATGAGAAAAATCTCTGCTACTTAGAAGTTTAAAGATACTTAAAATAAATTTGAAAAAAAAATTAATAAACGTAAACGCAAGCAACCATAATCACCATGTAACACTTCATAAAATGTTCCCAATACAGGATAAGGAGGATGACAAGACATTATTTTGTTTTGCAAGTAAAGTGATGTTTATAACAGTAGTAGTTTGCTGTAAAACCTGCCTTAACCCTCGTCTCATATTACTTGCTCCAACCACTTTTTCAGTCCTGCATTGATTGTATCTGTGTCATTTACTTACACTAAATATACAAATTTAACTGTCAGTCTGTCGGGTTTTCTCTACCTTTCTAAAAAAAATATTTACGTCCATGTGATTTTTACTCATATTGAAAGTCGAAAAACTAAACAACAAAAATGACAGAAAATCACACATTATAAGCACACGTACACACCTACACACACACACACACACACACATAAATATTACTTGAAGGACTTTTGCTGTATCCTAGATTTTGTTATTATGCAATAATATGCCACCATCAAGTGAACCCTTCTCCTTTTTCTGCTTCTCGTACCACTTCAACTCGCTTTATTTTGCTTCGGATTCATTATCTGTAGTTGTAATTTCAGTTGCAAGAAACGTTTTGTACGTAAAGCAGAAGCAAGGCAGGGAAAGAAGAATCTAAAAATGCTGTTGTTGTTGTGCTCATTGTATCCCTAAACATGCATTGAACGGAAACATTATTGTTACAGGAATTTTAAATCCCTTGAGTCTGTGTTTAAATGCGGCTGTTTTTGTATACCAATACTTTAAACAAATACAGATTGGAATACATACGTACACACTTTACACTAGTGGATTATACTCTGTTATGAGAAAGTTTTGTATGATGTCAGGCTTTTGCCTAATACCCTACACGGTGGTCAAAAGGGCAAAAATATAAAAAATGTAGCGTTAAAAACAGACAAATGAAATTGATATAATTTGTTTGAAAATTAAAATCCCAGAATTCCTAAAAAACTTTTCAAAATTAGAAAAAAACGAATTCATTTTTTGACCATTTTCTTACAACAAGGCCTGAGAGGATTTTCTTTTGCAAAATTCAGGGTGGCCCAAAAGAAACGAATGCCATAATGATTTCCGGAAATGAAATTTGGCATAAGCATTTTTCAATTGTTCTATTATTTCCATATTTTTCCTAACAATAGTTCTGTTAAAAAGCAACCATACGAATTCAAAATTATGGCCCAATATGGAATATATGGAAATATGTATGGAAAAATATATAAATTTTTTTATGTGATTATTTTCTTAACAAACTTCTTTGTTGAGATCTGCTCGCGCTAATATCTTTAATAGATTTTTTGCCACTAACCAAATTTAATTGCATTATATATTTTTCAAGTAGTTAAATACTTACAAGGTACAAATTTTAACAAACCTAAAAATAGAAAAGAAAATTTAATTATTAATTAAAATTTATATTCAAATGAAAATGTAACCCAAGTTAAAAGTTTTTAAGTTAATTATAGTGTTAAAGATAGTAAAGGAACAATAGTAGAGAAGTAAAGGAAGGATTTTTGCCAACTTTAACAATTTTTCTACTCCTCGTCAGCTTAAAGTTTGTTTTTATTTACCAAGTTTTATTGATGACCAGCCTAAATTGAGTGAAAGTGCACTTCGTAGGACCATAAATTTGTATATGCGTGTCCGTACGGTGATTGGTACCCAACACTGATGACGATTTTGTTTTTTTTTTGGCTACTTTATTGCTACTTCAGAAACTACTTTTATTGCTAACTATACCGCTATATTTTTTCACTAGTTAAAAAGAAATTGTAGTGGCATAAACTAAAAATATTAACTAAAAATGTAAAAGTAGCTAATTATTAGATTTTTAAACTACTGCTCTGTTGTTAATTTATGTTTTGTTATTATTGCTAAATTTCGAATTCAATTTCTCTAACATTTTACTTATTAATGTTTATCGTTTCTTCTCAATCGCAATCAAGGGGTAGAAATTGGTCTTGAATAGTTTTTTTGGTTTTATTAAATTGTTTGCTTATTTAAGAATTATTCTCAATGATATTATTTAAAGTATATTTTGCCACAATTAATGGAGTTTGGCCAACCATTTCAACTGAGAGTAGCCAGACCACCCAAAAACATTTAACTGCTATTGCTACTGCTTTAGAATATTTTTTTTTCATTCTCCAAATGAATTGTAATTTTTCAGATAGAACGGATTTAATTGATAAATTTAAATGAGTTTGAAATAAATTTGACAATCAATACACTTTAATTTTCCTTGGCTTAAGGATAAAAGCTTTAGGCAGAAATTGAAACAATTCAACTCGTTTGAAGCGCATTGTTGTGAGGAGGAAATTGTGTTAAAATAATTTAGTACGAGTAAAAATTAAATGTTTATTATTTATTTAATTCATATTAAATGAGTTAATAAATATTAAATTAAATTATTTATTTATTAAATATTTGTCTTTCTTTTTACATATACACTACATGTATACATTTGTATATAAAATTGAAAAACGTTTGTTTGTTCTCTATAGAATCATAAAATATCCACCGAACCAAAACTTTCAAATTAATTTTATTAACATAGGCTATAGATTCGGGATGTCAATCTCGAGATTTTCGGGATTCAGCGAGTGTCGAATCCCGGAATTTTCGGGATTTAGTTAATCTCAAAATTATTAACAAAATTTTTTGTTTTACCTTTTTTATAAAAAGAAATTCATCATGACATTCCCCTTTAAAAGAATAGGGAACAAAATATTGATCTTTAATATTTATTTGATTAACTCTGTTAAAACTGTCATTGAGAACGAAACAAAAAAGTTAAAGTTTGTTCGTTTTAAGCGTGCCCAACAATTATAAAGAAATTTTAAAGAGAAGTACAGGAAATTATTAAGGAAGAAAATTAATAAGAGAAAAAATGTCTTTTGAAATGTGCAACACTCCACTGGTGTAGCAAACTCGACATTGAAACTTTACTCTTCACAGTGTTAGAATTATTAAAGTGTTTTACGAGAGTAGGCATAGGAACTACGACAACTTATGGAGCGACTTTACGAAATCAGGAAGTGTATTTAATACACTACATAATTCCTACCACTTGGTGGTGGGTATAAAAATGTGTTTTTGTTAGAATAAGAATTTTATGGTTAACTAAATAAATTGATTTTGATAATTAATTTCGAATTCAAATTTTAATTATTCATTCTAGTTTACTTAATAAAAATTTTAATAAAATCTTACAAATAAATCAATTACAAGTTTGCTCTATTCAATCACAATATGTAATAATTATTTTTTACTAGCTGTTTGGTCCCGGCGCTGCTCGTGAATTTGTAAATAAAAATAAAAAATACTGGAGAATTTTGTTAATAACTTGACTCCAGCGCTATCTACCATCAATAAAAAATTTAAGCATCACGACAACAGCGCCAACTATTGGGAGTTTTTTGAAAATCGGTTGAGTGGTTCTCGGGTTATAAAATGACGAACATAGGAAAACTTATTTTTATATATGTATATAGATTTAGTTTGAATCAACTTAGGTAATTGAACAAAATATCGATAATTACCATAAATATTTTCTAATTGATTTAATTAACAAATTGTTAGAAATCGTATGTTGTTTCATATTTTTAATTAAATTAATCATTAATTTAGAATGGTTTTAAACGTACCGAATTTCCGAAAGGGGTAACTGTAAAACTAGCTGTCATTCTAAGAGTGTAATTTTCAGTAAAATTTATTTTCAAAATTAGCGCTCTGTTCGCCAACTAATAAATCACTTTTATTGTCAAATCATCATCAGCGATGAGGCTGATTTCTAAATTGACCAGGGCTGTGGATTCGGAGTTGAAGAGTTGGAGTTGAGGTTTTCGTACCGCAGTCGGAGTCGAAGTATTAAAATTCGAGACTCCAACTCCAAAATTCTTTCAAAATAAAAAGAAATTTAAGAGGGCCTGCTTTAAAATCTTTGAAGTCAGAAAATAAGGCCAAGTCTACTTTACATATGTATGTTAATAACTATATTAAAGCTCAATGCAGCACGTATCATTTTGTTGCTATACTAAACTATTTATAAGGTACTGCATTAAAAAAAGGTTTAAAATTATATAAGATACATTTAGCATCAAGGTTAGAGAAGGAGAAGGAGTCGGAGTTGGAGTCAGAGTTAAAATTATTTCTTGCCGACTCCACAGCCCTGAATTCGTTGCAGTTCAATCATCCAACGCAAAAAATCACTATTTGGTGCGCTTTATATTCGAAAAGCGTCATCGAGACATTTCTCTTCAAATCCTTAACCAGTGGAGGAGAAATGGTTCCAACAAGAGGGCGCTATTTGCAGACGCGTAAAAGCATCACTTTGTTGAACCAAACGATTGGTGATCGATACACTATTGAAGGAATAAGACCGGGAATGCTTTAAAAAATGATGCAAAATTGGACCGACATGTTGGCGTTCATTAGGCGCAGTCACGGAGGCCATATGTCAAAAATGATTTTTAAACACTAAATTTCATGGCATTTAATTTGTAAGCCAATAAAGCGAAATGAAAAAAATGCCATAATTTGAAGCAATCAGCTGTTTTTCTTACTAAACTGTGTCTGTAACTTTTTTGGCTAGTACTAGCTGTTACGTTAGGAAATTACTCGCCAATTTACAGAAAAAGTCTATCTGTAACATTTTTGTGAGAAAAGTTCCCGCTTTGAACTGTTAAAAGACTCACGAATAAAAATGGGGCGGGAAAAATTTTAACACTAAAAAACAATTAAAAATTACAATGCAAAGAATAATAATAATAACATTTTGTTCTTGGCACATTTTTCCATTGTTTAATTATTTTGCTTTTAACATTTTTACAAAATAAACGAATTTTTTCAAAGCTCGTTTGCAAACAACAAACATTAAATCCGCACTTTACATTATTTGTTATAGCCGACGGTTGTATTTTCGCCGCCGTCGTTGATCAATTTTCAATTTTAGAAAATGTTTGTCGCCGTCAACGATATGTGTTACTGACGTTCTCAACGTCTGCAATGTCACAGCGGCTTCGTGTGCAATGTTATGAGAGTTATAACGTAACGACGTAATCTCTTTTGATAGTTTTCGACATGAGTTACAGACACAGTTTTTTCTCACTTTTCGAGAAACGATGGTATATTTTGTTTCACATCTTTTCGATGCGAGAAGTTCTCACTAGAGTTACAGGACATGGGTACAGAACTTGGCAGAACAAAAAACAGCCGGCAAAATTTAACAATATTAATACCACCAGGTAGATGGCAGCACGGTATATACACAATACAGCACTCTTTACAATCAGATAGTAAAAGTTCCCAAATAAGGAACAATTAGTTTTGTTACTAAAACAAAACATCTGTTAAAAATCGAGTTGAAATGGAAAAGTGACCGTGGAACCTCCCATAAAAAGACAATTTTAATGTCTTAATATCTGGAGAGGGATAATGGAAGCAGTTACTTTATTTGCAAAAAATTGCTTCGTTATCAATACATGAGATCTATTTTAAATAAATTTTACTAATTTTATTTTAATGGCGGTGTCAAATTGCACCGGGTTAATCAACTAGTTCAGTGTATTAAAAAAAAAGTTTTTTTTGCACCAAAAACTGTTATTTATTTAATGCCATTTTATTGTATTATTGTTATCATTATTTACATTAAAATTATAACCATAAAACTAACAATTACTGCATAAAATAGTTACTCACTTAAATGAACAGGAGAAAACGTATGTCCAAAATATGTACAAAAAAAAAAACAATTAACAAACATTAATATTGTGGACATATAAGTATAAATAAGTTAAATAGTCTACATAAATAAGTTTTAAAACACAGCGGGGGAAAAAGGCTAAACAGGACTTCTAGTGGGACTTATTTCGTTGTCGCATTCTAAGCTTATCTTTATTTCAAACCCATGACATCGAGCCAATAACGTACCTGATCACTACTACTTTCAGGGATTTCAGAAGTTCACGCAAGACCTTTAACAAGGGTTTTAAAAGGCATTTTTTACGAAGATATTTATTGACTATTTCAAACAATTAACATGACATTTAATTTTTGCATAATTTATACCTTTTTTGTGTTTTGCACTTAATAAAAAAAAAAAAACAATCGTTATGATGATTACGGGGCTCCCGCCAGACCATTGGTGTTGCGCCGTAAATATACAGCGCTGTTTTGCCAAACAGTATTTAGCACTCACTAAATATCATGATGGGAAATATTAATTTTAAAATATTTGAAATCTGCAGCTTTCACGAATTCTAAGCATTTACGATACTGTGCAAGAATATAATGATCACAAAAACACAAAAACTGTCTCTTCAAACAAAACAATATATTCTTGGCGAATCCATATTTAAAATAACAACAAAATATAATTTAGTGTCAAACAGGCGCGGATCCAGCTCGAGCCTTAGGGGGGGGGAAAATTTTTTTTGTTACAAAAAGTAAAAAATTTATTTTTAAAAGTGCATTAAAATTAATATGTGTATATTATATTAAAAAAACTCAACAATAAGGTTAAATGAAATTTAAGATCAGTTCAATATAAATTAATTTTTTTAAATAAGCAATTTATGATTTCCTTGTTTGGCAAATTTAGATATACACTTAGGTCTGTTTTTATGCGGTTTTTTATGCGGATTTGAATTTATGCGGTTTTTTGGGAACGCATCTACCGCATACAAAAAGACCTGAGTGTATTTATAAAGATTATGAAATGAAATATACAAAACTTATGAAATATTAAAGTCTCTATATATTGGACTTTTCCTTATAAAGATGAAATGATATATACAAAACTTATTAAATAAAAAGTAAAGTCTGGACTTTGCTTTATTTATATACAATTAAAAAATACAACTACACTTAGGTCTGTTTTTATGCGGTTTTTTTGGGATAGCGTCCGATCCTGGTGTTGGGGCTGCCAACATCGCCACCAGGCGTGCAAAGTAAGTGCCGGGATTAGCCGTGCAAGTAATAAGGTTATGCCGCCCATGGTCGGTCGTCAGAGCCTCGTTAGCGTGACAGGGGACACCAAGCCCGTAAAGGACAGTGGGTGAGGTTGACTTTTGGAAAGGATTGGCTATGTGAAAAAGTACGTGACTTGTGAACGCATCACTTGCCCATTTAGATAGTACAGCCTTTCTTCTTTCATTGTTGATCTGAGCCATGTTTTTATTAGACGACGGGTAGGAAATGACCTCTCTCTCCTACCATTACTGACGAGTAGGGCAAGTTTTCCAGTTTGCCAAAGAATACTTTTTTGCAATCTAGAAAAAAAAATTTAAATAAGCTTAGCGATTATGAGGCAGAATCTATTTCTAACTGAATAATGCAAAAATCGGACGTAAAAAGTACTTTCAATGCATCTGCTCAAGCCTCTTCAAGTTACAACCGAAAGGGATTTCTATGAATGAAAGCTTTGGCTTAATTGACAGTGCTAAGTAAAATAATACAAGATGTCAGGTAAAAAGATTTTGTTGAAAAGCTTAAAAAACATTTTAGATCGTAATACGTGTGGTAAATTATTCAATACTCATGAAAAATCTATATGGCTTGGCATTTCAATTTTAAAAAAGTGTTTTAATCGATTTTCTCACAATTTTGTTTAAATGAAAGTGAGACGGATGAATTAATTGACAACCTTTCTCCATCTGAACTTTTAGTGTTCAAATATGCTCCAGTTACATCTTGCGATGTTGAAAGAGTGTTTTTCATTTATGGAACTGTTTTATGTGATAACAGGAGATTATCAGGGGTGTTCTAGAAATCGAAGACTCAAAACGCAAAAATTTTAAACGTCGTTCTTTAATAAGATTTCCCTGATAAAAAAATTTTATGACAAATATTATAAAAATATGTATTTATTAAACAGAATTTTGTAACAAAAATTAAATTAAAAGTGTATTAACAACAACTTCCATATTCTTGCGTTTTGCCCCAGTATTTTTTTTTTTTTTTTTTTTTTGACAATTTGAAGAAACATACTATTGTACATACAATAAAAACCTTATAAAATGTTTCTTAAATAACATGTTTATTTTTGATAACTTTAACTTTTTCAAAAATCGCTTTAAATAGTTCTTCGGCTTTATTTCTTTTCTCTTCAAGTTTTGATAAGGCTTGATACTTTTTGAAGATCTATATCGTGCTTTTATAAAATGATACTATTCCTCAAATGAATTCAAAAGTACTAAGCGAGTTCCTTAACATAAGGCTTTTGATGAAGTATCTCTACTTTTCCACTCAGATATTTTTTCCAAAGCTTCTACTATATGATGTACACTTGTTGCAAAGTATAAAATTGAGTCGTGACGGTCCAACCATCTTGTCTCGCATAATGTAGAGAGTTTGGCTCCCAAATACTTTGCTAAAACTGCGTTTCGCTTGGGATGATTATATTTAAAAAAAATTGGTCGTTTCTTTAGCAAATGATACAACTTATTGTATTAATGGCACTTTGTTGCTTTTAAAAATTGAGTTGTTTGATTTATGGGAATAGCAAGGCGTTTGATTTGCATTTGTCCAGAATTTTATAACAGCTCCATTTTCTGCTGACATCAGAGGACACCCATCTGTTCCATTTCCTACACAATTTTCGCATCAATTGACACATCAACGTCATTATCAATATCCTTTGAAGCCTCTCTGAATGCGTTTACAACAAAGCCAATAAATGCTTTCCTAATAATTTTTTGTTGTATGTTGAAATATCTTTAAGATAAGGAAATCTGGGGTTTCCTCGAAAAATCTGTGTTTTTGGCAAAAATTATCGAATAGAATTTAGATTCATAAAACACATATATACATAAATATTGCATATATGTACATACTAAGGCTTATTAAAAATTCGACCGCACGCATTTTCAAGTCAAACGTTTATTCTTTGGATATAAATAGATGGCACCTGCTGGGATTGAATGTAGAATAATAAGTATTTGAATACAGTAAACTAGATGTTTCATTGGAAATATCTAATAAAAAACGATTAGAATTAAGATTTGGATACTTATTGAAAATTTCGTTAGATTCAATAAAAAAAAAACAAAAAAAAACCTTGCTGGGATTTAATAAAATTTTGTGCATATAAAAAAATATTATTATTGGGAATTCTTGTATTATCGAGATAAACCAAACATATTTTTATAATTTAGGGGGGGGGGGAAATTTCCTTATTCCCCCCCCCCTGAATCCGCGCCTGGTGTCAAACAAAAAACGAAAATCTAGGTAAACTTTGTAATTTTTTTTTAATTTAATTCAAGCGAAGCTCTACGCTTGTCTGCAGAAAAGAAACCAGCGTCTCTGGCGGGAACCGATCCCGAAACCCGGGCGCTGATAGACTATCTCACTACCAGACAGCTTACCGGGGCACTCATTAAGGTATTTAGCTATTACTTAAAAACAAAAGCTATTAGAGAAAAGTTGCTGTCATATTTGAAAAATACGTGTCAAACTGAGATAGAAACAAAAATCCTAGGAAACACACAGTTTTTCTTCTTTTGTTGACCAGTGTTATCTATTATGTAGTTTATTTTTGAACAATCCTAGAAATGCCTAGGTTTTCAATACTCAAATTGATCCTTCTGACAGCCCAGTGTTTTCAACAATTAACCCAGGGATGGAAAATGACTTTTATGATTTTGTATCAACTTTTAATACATATGGCCTATTCATCAATTTCGAACGAAGATTTCGTTCGTTTAACTTACATTTAAAACAAGTACAAATTATAAAGCACTGCTTTTGTTTTACATGTTACTTAAGCGAACTAAGACTTTATTCGAAATCGACAAACAGGCCAATCATTTACTTTTCAGAAGAAGATGAAACAATTTTATTTTTTATAAGGAACATAAATTTTTTGTGTTGATTCTCGATGCATTGTCAGATCTGGAAAAGGGTTAGGTTGACTGGCAAAAAAAAGTTATTTTCATTAAAAAATTTTCAACTTATACTAGAAAAAGTTTAAGAGTTTAAAAACCATTTTCGATAATTACAAAAATAGAGTAAAGAATTTCCAAGTAGATTAAGCAAGACTTAACGCCCAACTTTTGTCTAAAACTAATAAAAAGCCTCTTAAATGCATTTAAAAAAATCAAACAAGCAAGAAAGTACAGTCGATCAGTACCAACCATACGATTTCCTACACCACAGTAATTAAAAACAAATTTTCGAGAGTGTACCCTTTTTGGGACCCATTGGTAATCATGGACCCGCCAGAAAAAAATTATGTTCTGATGTTAAGATTCGTGTTAATGTTCTTTGTGCCGAATATTATTTAAATATATTTATCTAAATATATGAGACAAACGTATTTTAAACTCTCCACTATTGTGGTGTGGGTTATAGCAACTGGTATTCAGAACGGAATGTGCGACTAGTTTCATGCTTTGCTCAAGCAAATGCCAGTTTCGTAAACCTTAATAAAAAGTTTTCTTCAATATGGTTTGAGACATTTGATTAACATGTATTCGCACAGTTGGTTTGGCTTATACACATTATAGTTGGGCCTTTTATCAGGATCAGATAAACGATTTGTTTGATTTAATGGGAAACTACGCACGTAGAGAAAAACATGGTTGTGGTAAACATATTCTAAGAGCAACATATTATGATAAGATTTATGATTGTAGTCACCATATTATGATTATTATTGAAACCTATTATGACTAAGTATACTCGTAATATTACATCATAATATTTTTCCCTTAATCATATTATTATTCTGTTAATCATACTAAGTCAAGAAGTAATTAAATTATTGTCATGTTAATCATAATAAGTTAAGAAGCAATCATATTATTATCATGTTAATGATAACAAGCTAAGAAATTATTCATATTATTGTCATGTTAATCATAATAAGTTAAGAAGCAATCATCATTGTCATGTTAATCATAATAAGTTAAGAAGCAATCATATTATGATGCAGCACCTTTCATAACTGTCAGAAAAATATAAAATAAATTAAAATTATCTTGCATCGATTTTTATTTTGCGACTTTTTACAATTTTTATTAATGTAAATCACATAGCGGAGTTCAATATAAGGCAACCGCGTTTGTCCATTTTTTCTTATTTTTCTTGAGATTTTGATGCCATATTGCTTAATTTTAATTGCTCTTTACATGTTTCTAAAAACTTTTGAAAAAAGATGTATTAATTCCGATTTTTAAACGGGGTGCACAATACCTATCCCATAGTTTAATCTAGAACGGTTTTTCGGCTCTCCTGAAAATTTTGTTTTAAGACATACGCAGTTGCCCAAGAAAACAACAGAAATATCAAAACACTTTTATAAAATATAAGGAAATCTCTATGTGTTTTGCTGTTGGATTTTACAAAAAAAACTACGATAATTTCCATTTGCACTATTAAATCACTAAACTGAATGCGGAGTTCATTTAATTTTCTTAAATTCTTTAAGCTTATTTTTTTTATGGGAATTTATCTTTAAATTGTTTAACCGCTCACATATAAAATTAACGACACAATTGATACAAAATTATTTTACAAATGGCGCTAACATAATATTATTAGAGTAAAAATGGTTTGATTGCATCTTTAACATAATATGATAAATGTATAGAAAGTTATCATGTTATGGCTATTAAATATCATTATATGGTTGTGAGTAATATAATATGTTTAGAAAGTTATCATAATTTAGTTGTTAGAAAAATAATTATTTTTCGGTCAACAATACTCAAATTAATAATTGCGATAAACATTGATTTGTTTACAGAAACTATAATATTGCTGATATTAAAGAAAAGTAACAACAATGTATTGTTATATTAAACATAGTGTTGTTTCCCTAACCATGCCCAACCATATTTTTTCTCTGCGTGCGGTTGTGAGATTTGTTGTTAAATTTTCCCAAACAATTATTAAAATAAAAAGATTCTTTTTTACAAATAACTAAAAAATAATGTAAATAAATTACAGCATATACTTTCCAATTGTTTTTTTCTTTCAATTTATTGTGGTTTTTAGCGAATAACAAAAATGCAACAAAAAGTTGGGTCAATTAATGCAACGTGTGTTTATTTTATATTTTGAAAGTCAATTAAAAACCACATTTATTTAATTAAAACTTAATAATCAATCAGCAAAAAGGCTGTAACGTTAAAAAGTGGTTTAAAAAAATGTGTACAATAATGGGGGGTGGAAACAGCCTTTAAATTTCATTTATTTTAAATATTTTTATAAAACTTTATTATAAACTGTAAACATTAAAATGGACTGGACATTTCATGCATGTTTGTTCATTTAGCGGATTCAAAGCCGTTGGTCTGGCAGGGCTGTCAGCGTATCTGTCATCTTAAGTGTCATTTATTTAGTAAAAACTTTGCCATTTACGAATATGGATCGTTTAATAACCGGAGAAGGCGTAAAAATAGTTAAAACTTACTACAAAGTAGTGGTTCAAACGTGCCCATTTTTCAGGCGTTACAGCGCAATTAATGTCGTCATAATCGACCTACTATGCAAGGAGGTGGCAAAATTATATAAATTGTGAAAAGACTGGAATCATTACAGCCTGTGCATCATCAGAATGTGCGGAGTGCCGTTAATATTGCTTCTGCTAGCAAAAGTGTGGCGAATAATTCGAATCCGTCTAACGGCTCATATTTCGCGATGTGTGGTTTCAACATGACGGTGCCACCAGCCAGACAAAACGACCGATTTTGGTTTAATTGCATGGGAAGTTTCAAGAACCCGTAAATTTACGTTTTGGCGACGTCAATTGGCCACCGAGATCATGCGATTTCACGCCTTGAGACTACGTCAAAGACGGTGAATACATGGAAAATCCCCTATATAAAAACAATGTCTCATGTAAGCTCGTATGCACTTTTAACGCAGAAAATGGCGTCGAAACTCCTGCCATGACAACTTGTTGATGGGGTGCGTATATAGACCAAACAAGTATGTATATTAAATTCAATTCGCTTTTTGCTGAATTGGAATCTCGAACTATAAGCTATTCAAATATTATTATATCTGGCGACTTCAATTCAAACCTGTTCCAGGGCTTAGGATCGAGCATTCGCTCTGCTATGATGACTCTCAATTTATTCTCAGTAAATAACTCCAGACCGACAAATTTTACTGCAACTAACGCCATCTTGTTAAATCTTTTCTTTGTAGCTGAAACCCGTAAAATAATCCACTATGATCAGTTAGCAGTACCGGTTTTTTTCAAAACACCATATTCTATTCCTGAACTACGATTTTAAAGTTGTACAACAAACTGAAGAATTCACTTACGGGGATTTTAAAAATATAAATATTATATCGCTGCAAGAAGACCTTAGCAATGTATATTTGATGAAATATATTTTATGCCTTCAACTAGTGAAAAAGTAAATTTTCTAAATCGTGAAATTCATTATTTGTTTAACAAACATGTTGCTTTGAAAACTTGAAGAGTAAATGGCAGGAGAACTCCATGGTTCACTTTAGAAACAAACTGTATGGGCGCTGGAAACGCTACAAAACTAAAGATCTAAAAAATTACTTCGAGTGGCTAGAAGAGCTGTTGTATCAAAACTAAGAAACGGTAAATTAAACTACTATGGGGAAAAATTTCGCACGGCAGTAAACACTAAACCAACGAGGGAACAAATTAGCGATACAGGCATTGTTAGTTCTCAAAGAAGTACAGCTACAAATGTTATAGATGTTGATAAACTAAATTTCACTTTTTAAAACATTCCTTCACCACCGGTTCAACTTCATTTCGATAACCAAAACTCTTTTTCGTTTTTTCGCAAACAAAATTGGATTTCAATGCTTCACCATTTTGTATACTGTTAAAGGAGGTTCGAGCTGTAAAATCCAATGAAGTTGGTCTTGACGATATTCACCCACGCCTTGTAAAACTAATATAACCATATAAAATATATTATATTAACCACATATTCAGCTCTATTATTACTACCAGCCCTTATCCAACTGGATGGAAACTTGCAAAAGATATTGAATATCGGCCAATGTCTTGACCACAATCTCCTTACCGATCTCCAATCTGGTTTCAGAAGAGGCCATAGCTTCACTACAGCCTTATCTTAAGTAAGCGAAAATATGCGAAAGAGCTTAATTGAAAGTAAAATTTCCTTTCTGGCTTTACTTGGCAACTCAAAGGCCTTCGATACGATAGATCACCAAATGCTGATCATGAAACTATTGAAAATGTTCAATTTTTCTTACACCGCATCGAAACTAGTTTCGTCATATCTTTCAGACAGATGGAAAATTATAGCAGACAATGGAACTGTATCCAGCCCTCTGTCCATGCCGAAAGGCGATCGTAAGGGGTCGATACTTGGTCCGCTTTTATACTTCAAGTATGACAACGACCCACCTTCTCAGATTAAGCATTCAAACATGCATATGTATGCCGATGATGTCCAGCTATACATTAATTGCTCCAAAACATCGGTGAGGCATAAAGTTGGAAATCTTAACTACGATCTCAATAAGATTTATAACTTGGCCACGGCAAATGGCCTATGCCTATGGTATAGTAAACCGTCCACACCACCGAAAATAAGAATGATGATAGCTAGGACAAACCTAACTTTAGTTATTCTTCGGAAGTCTTCGAAGGGTGCGATGCTAATGACAAACGAAAGCTTAACACTACGTTTAATAACATTATACGTTACATTTTTGCTATACCCAGATTTGCGAGTGTAACAACATACTCCAGACGAATCCTTGGAATGACTTTAGATAACCCTGCGGGAAATTTGGTTCAATTGTTCCAATAGATTTGTCCTGTGAGTTGTGAAAAAAGAACAAGTTCAAAAATAAAGAACTCATGACCAGTGAAAGGAGAACAAATTATTTTTACCAATTTTATATCTGATAACTCATATGATTCTAGAGCTGGATTTTATATCTTGTTGATTTAGAAAGGAAATTGTTTATTATAAAATACAAATGTGCGAAATCGTGGTCGAAAATTACTTTAAAAAAATAGAATGTTGCAATAAATCTAGCGGCGGTCATTCAAATGACATTTTTTTCGTACGTAATGGCAACACCCACGCAGTGATTATAATGAAATAAAAGTTTCATCGAAATCATAGCTTTATATGTGTTTAATTTAACTTTACTTTTCTAACCGAAAAATGGATAGCCCGTTAAAAGTCTTTCTGTTTAAGGAACTACAAAATAACAAATAATCTTTTTAAAATTCAATATAGTAAGAAAAAACTAAAAGAAATATAGAACTTGTTAGTTGAGTGTTTGAAGTCAGTATAAAATTGTTCCTAAAAGCTATTAATTTAGCATACAAATCTATCTAACGTAGAACTGAAGACTAAAAATTTCATTTTGGTTTTGTTTTAAACTTTTCGTTTTATTTCTAAAAACTTTCCATCTCTGAAACTTAATTAAGAGAGCAAGATATTCCACTCAAGAGAATGTTTCTGATAGTGCTGTTAAAATTCAAGATTTTTTTTTTTTTAATATATCTTTTCTAATGAAATTAGGGAAGGAAACTTGTTTTTCAAAATAAGTTTCTGAGAGAAATAGAATTAACAAATGAGACCGCGAAATTGTGAAAAGATTAGTAAAATACTTTCGGCCATTGCGAAGGGCGGTCATACAACGTTAAACACTATTGTTTAGAAAAAAAAATAAAACATTTTGTCGGTTTTTGTTAAAAATAGATTTTACAAAATTCAAAATCAAAGTGAATAAACAAGTTGCACAAATGGAACAGATAACAAGAAATGTCGATGTACTTAGAACAATATTTAACTATCTCAATTTAAAGGAACAAATAACTGTCGCTTTCGTCTCTCCAGAATTTCAATACATCATGGTGAACTACATGTGGCGTTACAAATATCGTCATATCAAAGTGTACAACTTGAATGGGAATACATTTATTTTGAATACAAATCTTAATGCAGTGAAAGGAAATTGTGAGGCAGTGACTGATAATTTTGTGGATTTAAGAAATAAAGAATTTCAAAATTTTTTAAAATTAAATCAAGAAAATTTCGAAGAAATAGAATTATGTGATTATCGAAGTAACGAATTTGAAGAGAATGAAAATGACAGATTTATTATAAATAATAAATGGAAATTCCTAAATCTCAAAATACTAAACTTGCAGTTTGTCAAGTTAAACGAAAAAGATTTGGAAATGATTTACAGAAATTGTAAAAATTTGGAAACTTTACGCATTAAACAATGTCACAATTCAAATTTGGAGTTAATTACCCTGAGAGATCATGACAACTGTAATTATAAATTGCTTGTGGAAATGGTGAAAAAGTTAAAAGAGTTTCACTTAGAATACCGGGAAATGCAGTTAATGGAATCCACATTGAATCTACACGATTTTTTAGCAAACAGCAATTTAAGACATTTAAATTTAAATATACCCCTAAGAAATTTACGTTACAAAGAGACTCCTCGATTGCTCGGTAATTCTTGTGAAATTTTGCAAATCGGTAATTTCAATGAATTAAAAACATTGCAAAAATTTATGCGTTTATATCTAAATAGTTTTCAAAGTTTATTAAATTTAACCCTAGAAGGTACTTTAAATAAAATTTTCATAGACTCTCAATTCATAAAGAATTTGTCAGTATTTTGTCCTTCTTTAAAATATATAAATTTAAAAAGATGCCTGATAAATGTAGAAGATTTTTTGTTGCTCTCCCAAATTACAGAAATAACCCTCGATAGTTGTATGTCGTTGACCTGGCGGAACTTGAGACAATTGCTTGAATTACCCCAACTACAAAACTTTCACTCAAACTATTCTACCTACACAAGGGTCTATGAAAATGTCTTCATACCCTTTAATCTCAAGTCATTAACACTAGTGGGAAATGAATATAGATTTGCTCAGATTTTTTCCAATACCCCGGACCAATTCCAAAATTTACGGCAATTAATTTATTATGATGGTTCTGACAATGCAATTTCTAATATTTCGCAAAAATTTCCTAATTTAGAAATTTTGCATATACTACCTCATCACATTGATCTTCAAGATTTATTTCAATTGTCGAAATTGAAAGTCTTTAAATTACCGAAATGTCAAACCAATCAGGCAAAGTTGTTAAATTTATTGTTTTTAGTGAAACATCCATGTTTAAGGATATTATCGTTAGCAGGTGGCAGTATTGATTTTAGAAATGAATTTTCTATAGATCTTTCTGATGTTAAACTAACAAACCTAAACTATCTGACATTAGATTTAGAGTTATTTAATTATATGTTTGAGTTTCTGCTGGATTTAATAAACTTTAATAAAAAGTTGAAAATTATTGTTAATTCAGACGATATCGCCGATTTTCAATATCTTATAGATTTGGTGCAAAATCGTAAATTTCGTAGAGAGTCTATTAAGTTGTGCGGATTTCAAATAGGTAATTATAATTTTATTCCTTAAGTATGCCCTTCACCATATTTACACCAAATTCCAATTGTAAAGTAAATCAGTGTTAAATATTGAATGCAAAGTTTGTACGAATAACCGATATTCACAACGGTTGTATCGATTTTCAACATAAAATTTTCTTAAAATTCTAATTAGCGTTAACAGCACTGATTTTCAATAATTAAAGTCAGATGTTGTTAAAAATTATGCGCAAAAAAAATAATTATTAAACGAAAGTAAAACAAACGAAAACAAAAAGGTTTTTTATCTATCACAATATAACCATAAATCACAACACAAATTGTACGCAAAAACAAGAAAAATACTTGCTTGCGTAAAAATGTACTTAACGCAGATGCAAAAAAGGGTATTATCTCACACTCAAGTGTAAGTGGGGATAAGAAATGGAATAAGTTTGCCATTTAGTTTGGCAACATATTTAGAAAGGAAAACGACAATTTCTCACACTTTTGCATATTTTTTTTAGAATAAAACAAAAATCCGCGCGAATGGTAGCATACATGCAACATTACTCTCAGAAAAGAAAACACCATAAGATGTTCTCAATTATGCCAAAATACCCGATTGGAAAATTGTAAAGAGGTTAGCTGAAATAGTAAGGAACTACATTGCAAAGTATATCGTGCTTTCAACAGACAGGGGGAAAGACGAAAAGCCATTTCCGAATTGTTCATGTATTATAAAGGAATATTCTAAAGAAGGTCAACAAACTATTTTCACTTTTTGCAAAAAATCGATGAACAGTGGTCACATCTACCCACTGAAAAAATCTAACATAATTGTCTCTACTCTTTCGCCAAAAAAATACAGTTGTATCCAAGGCAAATTCAAGTAAACGGTGGTGGCGATACTACAACAAGTAACAACACCAAAAACACAACATTGTATTTTATTTGCTTTCGTTGGTCGATATTTTAAAATCACAAGTAACTTTTGACATTCTTCTCTGTAATTTAGAAAAAAAAGTAGCACAGCTGTGCTGTCAACGACACCTGAAAAATGAATTTGCCTTGGTTGTATCCATCTTCTTGATATAAAAGTAGCTTCTTCAGAGTCAACTAAAGAGAAATATTTTCAATTGTCCCCAAATGTAAGCTGAATTCATATCAGTTTTGTTTCAACTAAGAATAAATATTTTAAGTTGTGTTAGTTTTTATGTCATAACGGATAATTTTGATGGTGTTCTATTTGGTGTTGTTACAGGTAGGATTATTTTGCTGTTATATTTCGTTTGCTTTCTATATTTATGAAATGACACCACTATATAAATGAACAAATTTTCCATAAAGGGGAGCAACTTAAAAACCTTGATATTTTTTGATCATCCCTGAAAAAATTACAAAAACAACTACCGTTGTTTACTTCTTACTCGTATTTCTTTACAATGCCATAAATGTTTTCAAGTTTCATCTTAAATTAAAAAAAAAAAACTGTTTTTTGCCTCTACTGAAAATTTGTAAATTTTGAGTTGTATTATAAACGGAGCAAAAAAATTGGTCTTAACAGCGCAGTTTTATTAAAGATCCTTAAAGTCAGCACTCGTCCTCTCATAAAAGTCCAATATAATTTCTTAATCTAACAGTTAAAAAAAACTCAAGATAATCTGGGACATTTACTTTTTAATAATTTATACGACCCACTTTACACCTACTGGTCACAATTTCCTCTTAATTAAATTAACCGTAGGACTCATATCTCTCATTTATATTCCTACCATATTCTGGTAAGCTAAAACCTTATAAGATTCTATGGCGATAAGTCGGTAATTTATTTTAAAGCCCAGGCTTCCGGCAATTAATTTGTGTCAATAATAAACATCTTAAGAATAAATTAGCTCTTTTAACTATAAACTTTAATTCAGCTACAAATTCAACGGCGATAACTTCTAGATTAAGCAATATCTCGCTAAAGGTCCACTAAAAAAATATATTTACCAGGCAAGTGTAAAATACATTATTACTATAAATTTTGCTAAATTTCCGAGACAGTGTAAAAAGCCATTTGTTAATACAGATGTTTTGTGTTAAATATATCTAGACTGATCATTCTAGAGTTTTTCTCTTGTTTTAACACGATTCTTTTTCACAACGTCTTTTATCAGGCATGCCACACATTCCGATCGGAACGGGTTACATTCCCTATTTGCAATTCCGATCGAGTTTGTTTTAGGTACTTTAGATTCCGAACGTTTTTTTATTTAAACAACTTATAAAATCTTTGTCTTTCAAATAAAAAAAAAAAAACATGTTTTGCCCAAGAATGATAAAAAGTGTAAAGCAGCTATAATTAAGATTTAATTGATTTAGTTTTATAAAATTTTTTTTTAAACGCTTAAAGTAGCAATTCCACATTGAAAATTTGAAGTGGATTAATTTTGAAGAAATTTTCTGTTTTTTGTTTTCTAAAGACACGATTTTCGGAATTTCGAACTCTTTCAGTCGGAATTGTGTTGTGTAAAATGGCGGTATATAATATGGAATGACATTTGAGCTTGTCAGCAGTTATTTTGTTGCTTTTTTAATGTCTTAACATTAACATGAATACGGTACTCCACAATATAGATATTCAAAATTTAACATAAAGTCAACATCATGTTTTAAAAGAACTTATGTCTGTTCTGGATGGGGGAGTGCTGGTTCACACTCTTCAAGTTTTAGCGTTAAGACTTAAGTTTTTGGCAGAGAGAGAGAGATGATAAGAAATGCCATTCTCTTTTCCCTGCTTCCCAAAAGCTAAAGACTTGATGGCTAAAACTTGAAGAGTGTTAACCAGAACTTGAGTATGCATTTATATTGCGCTCAGTTTCATTAATCCTTATTAATTAGTGGTAAATCAAATTTCCCTTTTATGATCTCAAAGGCGATTAGTTTATATCTCAAATATGGTGAAGGATATGTGAAATTTACTTTATTTTTAATGATCACAATTTTTGTTTTTATTTTTTAGATTGTAAAGAATTTAGTGCACGACCGGAGTTAGTGAAACGAAAATTAGAATTAATAAGAGAATTATCTGAATATAAAAATGTTTATTTTGTAATTTAGTTTTGTTATTGTAAATAAAGCAATATATAGGTTTTTGAAAAACATTTTTTTGTTTCTTATGAATTTTGAAATAAAACCTTTCAACAATGCAACATAATACTATAACGCTATTTACGCTTGTCACAACAACAGAATCTTTAAAGAAATAACAAAAAAAAAAAAAAAAATTACATCATCACAAAAACAGGTTAATAAGAAAGAACTAAGAAAGATTTTAATAGCGTAAAGCTGAAGCATATTGTTGGTATGTACTTTGTTTAAGCTTTAATATCTTTGCAAGTAATATTTAATTGTTTGAAATTCTCAGTCACTTTACAGTTTTATTTGCATATTTAATATCTTCAGCTTCTTTAAAGTTTTTGTGGAAAAAGTTTCCTATTGATCTAGCCTCAACAACCAGTGAAATGCGTATAGGAACTAGATTATCCCCCACAATAAATTTCAGTGTATTTATCAAGAATGAAAATTGGGAAATAAGCACAACGAACAAAATCTTATTAAGCAAAGCAGTTATCAAAAAAAAAAAAAGTCGAATCAGTATTATTGTATGGGACAAGTTTAACAGCAAATCGCGTAGAATGCATTAAGTATGTTTTATTGCGTCGCATGCGTCTTTAAAAAAGATCAGCTGTTTTTGATAGCCAAGGATTACAAATTGTATTTTATTTTCAATGTTATCGACATACATGTTTTTATGGAGGATTGAAATTTTAATTTTTTTGTTTTAAAAAAAATGTTTAATAAAAGAAAAAGCTTTAATAATAAAGTTTACAATTACTTTCAGAATTAAATATATTAAAAATAATTTTTTAACATTTTTAAAAATTTGTACCGCATTTTTCCATGTTTGATTTTTTTGAGATGTGTTGCGATAAAGGAGCGATATGTACCTTGACAAAGTATTTTTGATGAAGTTTATACATCCTAACTAGGGATGCCAAACGGGAAATCCCGGTATTTATTTTTATGAATCCCGGGATTTTTTAATTTTAACAACTTTTATGTATGACAAATTTTTATAAGTACAAAAATGTTCGTTTTTATTGAATTTTTATACTTTATAATTATTCATTGTCTTATTGCCGTTTTCTCATTACTGCCCGTCTATACCAGAGATAATTATTGCGACATATATTGCAGTAATTGTCAAAATTATGTTATCTTTAATGTAGACAGCAATTTTTTGTAAATATTTATTGCTAACAATTTATGTTGCAATAATTGCTAGTCCATTTTCGTTGACAATTATTGCTTACAAAAAACGTCAATTTGGTTGTCAGTTGAAAGAAAGAAGCAAAAAAGAAAAAAAATAGAAGCAAATTGTGTTAAAAAGAAATTAAGGTTTTGAAATTACAGCAAATTATAATTATAGTAAAATAATTAAATTAAAAAATTAAATAAACACTAAAATAAAACTGCAAAAATTATAATTTTTTCCTTATTCGATCTTTATTGTTAAAATTAATATTAATTTGTTTAAATTCGAGTTCTTTTTTATAAAAAAAATAATAATTTTACATTAACAAAAATAAAAAAATTAATAAAATTAATATTTTGTATTAAAAATTACCTCAAGCTTAAACAAATTAATATAAATTTAAATAATAAAGTCCAATAAGAAAGAATTTATATTAATAATAATAATTCTTGTAAGATACCGCCATTTTATACACTGCACCTTTTTTCTTGATTTTTTTCAAACTATGAGTTAACATAAATACGTTTTCCCATGCCTTTAACATAAGCTGAGCAATAAGAAATATTGCTCTGTTATTCTGCCGACGTTATTGCCAACTTGCTGAGATAATTATCTTTAGTGTATACCTAGGGTTACGCGATTATCTTTTTTACCAACGAAAAACTGCACATTAAAGATATTTGGTTTTCTCAATGTCTCATTTGTTTTCTATTCTGTCGCAAAGCTAACCAGCACACATCTGCCAATTACTTATTTTCCTTTATGTATTTGCCGTACAGATAAAATCAATCAGCTGGCTCCAAACTTTAATATGTATATATTTTGGGAGGTGTTGCCAACTGAAAACAATGTTTTTTGTCTGTATATTGAGAAACCCAAAATCGTTAACAGACACTTTATCGTTCTAATAAATTTATGTTGACATTTAGTAAGTCTGAGTTCATACGGCTCATGTCTTATTGACATGATTCTTACTTTTTCTTCTTTAAACATGAATTGGCATTCAAATGATTCATGTCATGTTGACGAAATGCTTTTTATTTTGTGTAGTCATGTGTTTTAATTTTTGGTTGATAAAATAGTTATTAACAAATATTGCAGATTCATAAACATTTTTAAAACTTAATAAAGGCTTATAAAACTTATTATTTTTGAAAATTTCGTTTAATAAACCTTGTTTAATTTAATTATCATTTGTGAATACGGGGTTACATTTCAAGCGTTTATACAATTTAGAATGAATTTAAAACATAAAATCATAAAATAAAATTTTTATATAAAACTAGCTTAACCCGGTGCGCTTCGCTACACTGCTTTAACCACTTTATCGGTTGTGAGATATTAAATATATGCATCCTATGGAAGGTAGTTCCCCCCTGCGCCTACCCGCTATATTTTTATTTTCATTTAAAGTATTCCATAAGAGTGACTTTTACAAAGTTTGAACTTTCTCACTTTAACAGTTTTTAAGATATCCGATATTAAACATTGGCGTCCTATGGGGGGTAACACTTCCCCCGCTTCTATTTTATTTCAATTTTGGGGCTCAGAAGATCCTACTACCAAAAGTTCAACAACTTGATTGCAGCGGCTCTTATTAATATTTCTATCTATGAGGGGTACTGCTCCTCCTCTGGCTACCCCGCACATTTCTATATTGAAATTCATAGTTTACCATAATAGTAGCTTTAACCCTCCCTTGAATGGTTCTTCAGTTGAGCGATATTTAATATATGTTTCCTATGGGAGGTATTTCCGCCCTGCGCCTACCCGCTTTATTTTTATTTTCAAAAGTGTAGTATACCATAAGAGTGGCTTTCACATAGTTTGAACATTCTCACTATAACAGTTCTTAAGATATGCGATATTAAACATTGGCGTCCTATGATGGGGACCACTTCCCCCGCTGCTATTTTATTCCAATTTTGGTGTTCAGAAGATCCTACTACCAAAAGTTCAACAAAATGCGTGCAGTGGCTCTTATTTATGTTTCTATCTATGAGGGGTACTGCTCCTCCCCTGTTTACCCCGCCCATTTTTATACTAAAATTTATAGTTTGCCTTAGTAGTAGCTTTAACCACGTTTGAAGACTCCCCCTTTAATAGTTCTTCAGTTAAGCGATATTTAATATATGCATCCTATGGGAGGTTTCCCCCCCCCCCCCCCCTCCCCTACCCGCTTTATTTTTATTTTCAAAAGTGTAGTATACCATAAGAGTGACTTCCACAAAGTTTAAACATTCTCACTATAACAGTTCATAAGATATGCGATATTAAGCATTGGCGTCCTATGGGGGGAACCACTTCCCCCGCTGCTATTTTATTTCAATTTTGGGGCTCAGAAGATCCTACTACAAAAAGTTCAGCAAAATGCGTCCAGCGGCTCTTAAGATATGCGATAATTAATATTGCCATCCTATGGGGGTACAAATTCCCCTGCCCCTATCGAAAAAATAAGTAGCCTATTTTATTTTTAGGGCTCACGTGATGTTACTGTAAAAATTTCAGGAAAATCGGTTCAGTAACAACAAACACACAAACAAACAAACAAACAAACATTTTTCATTTTTTTTTATATATATAGATGAATTGTTTTGTTAAGTTTTCTTTTTTAAAAATAAAAAAAAAAATGTATATATTTACTTCTGTTTATAAGAAAAAAATTGTTAATGGATTGTTTTGTTCATTTTTCTTTTTTAAAAATTTAAAAATAAATAAAATAAATTTAATTTATGACAAAAAATTTTTTCATAATTTTGTTATTGTTTTTTTTTTTTTTTTTTTTTATATAAAATTGTTAATTTTGCTGACGATGCTAACCAAAGGTTAGCGAAATATTGAAAAAATAAAAAATATAATATTTTTTATAAAATATAATATTTTTTATAAAAGAAGACCTCAAGCTTAATCAATTTAAATTTTAAAATAATTATAAAATTAAGTTAATTAAAAAAAAGTTGCTTATGAATTGTTTTGTTACGTTTTCTTTTTTTTTTAAATTCAAACAAATAAATAAAGTGTTGTTTATTTAAAAAAGTTGTATATTAAAGAAACACATTAATCCCGAAAAATCCCGGGATTTGTTAAAATCAATCCCGTTTGGCATCACTAATCCTAACCTTAATATTTACTTTTCTGGAAATTCTGGAAATCCATAGAGCTTTTAAATCAGGGATTTCCAAAATTTTTTTGGTTGTGTGTTAGTGAGTACCAGAGAGTAAGCAAATTGAGAGAATGCATTTATTTACAGCCGAAATAAAATGTTAGTAATATATTTTATAAGTTGTATAACACAAAGGTACAAAATTAAAAATTTTTTGTGTTGATAAAAAATTTGTAGCAATTCTTTACCAATTCAATGCCGCTGATTTTAAAACTACACTTTTTTTATTCGGAAGCTTTTTGACTCTAAATCAGTTTCAAATATCTTATCAAACAATTGTAAAAAATTAAAGATTTTTATGTTTTAAAAATTCATAAAAAATAAATATTGCACGCAAATCATAGCTGATAGAAAAAAAGTGCAGTTTTAAAATCAGCGACATTGAATTGGTAAAGAACTGCTACAAATTTTCTAGCAACACAAAAAATTTTTAATTTTTTTCCCTTGTGTTCTACAAGTTATAAAATAAAATCTTCTAAATTTATACTTTTATGGCAGTTTTGTAATAGTAGAATGCTTTTCAAATGGGATGAACTTAATTTATTACGTTGCTTGGAACAAATAAATTTTAAATCCGAAAAAAATTTGTTCGCATAGGTAAGTAGTGCCGAATAAAGAGAGGCACGTCAATGAATTTTTTTTTAGTTCAGGATAGAAATGGTATTCACGGTGTTGGGTTGCTCATACTTCAAACATCTGTGCATACATTTTTATTCTAGCTAATGGTATATCATAACTTTTTAGAAAATACCAAATGTGCACATGAGTTTGCCTGCAAAAATGTATAAAGTCATTATAACAGGTCAAAGTTACGTTTAATAATTACCATAAATTAGTAAGGTTAAAGGCAGAATTAGTCTTTACTTTCTGTTTCTGTTCTGTTCCGTGCCGTTCTGTTTCAAAATTGTAAAAGTTTCTTTTTCTGTAGCCATTTATGACAAATTTATTATTTTTGCACCATCCATTGTTTTATTTCAATAACTTTTATGCCCATAATTTTATAGAAATAAAATTTAATTAACGAATTTTTTATTATTTATTTTGCGGTAACTTACAATTACTTTACAAGTTCTTGATTTTATCAAACTGAACCGCAACAGAACAGAACAACTAATCAATTTCACAGGTTTTTTAATAACAAAAACAAATCAGCTGGTTCGTAACAGACCAGAAAGTAAAGACTTACTGAGCCTTAACTCTTTGGGCTCGGTCAAATAATTGTAGCATAAAAAAGTAAGCAATAAAAATAGTGCGAAACAATAAAGTTTCATTAATACATCAATAAAACACATCTTCTTACCCAAACATTTTACCTACTGTCACATTTGCTTTTATGTGTACAGGTTATTTACACATAAATTGTAGCAAAACAAGACTTTTTTACTTGTTTTTTAAATATTTCTACTTACTTAAGAAAAGTGTTGTCAAAGAAAGAAAAAACCCACCGACGCGATTGGTACAGAAACCAAAATATTTTTACAAGCAAAATACCAACAAATTCTTTTGGCTATTTTTTTCTTAATAATTTCTGCATTTAGGTAGGTACGTCTTTTTAAAGAAAGGAAAAGGGACCCTTTTACAGGTATCAAAGAATTGTTTTTCACAAACAAAACACATATCGTTAGCTTAAACGTTGCAGTAAATGTTATTGTTAAAAAAAGTTACTTAATAAAATTTACGCTAGCTTTGCTGTTAAATATTTTCAACAATTTAAATTATGTTAAAATTAAATAGAAATGTTATATTACTCTGCATTGAAGTCTTTAAATTTAGACTCTAAATATTGCACGCAAGGCATTGGATGTTACCAAAAGCATTTTTGACCGCACAATATTTTTGAGTGTAAGCTGAAACAAAATAATATAGCATCCGCTAAACATGTGCACTTGTCGAAGTCACACCGACGACTGAATTGAAGAGCATAAAAATATGTGTTTGTAGTGGTTTGCACAATTGTGCAAAGAAATGGAAACCCCTGTTTTAAATCGACAACACTGCACAGAACGGGATATTGTCGATACGTTTCGCAAGGAATGTTTAGAAATTAGCAGTCTTTCAAGATTTTTATTTGCACGCCATAATGAGTAGTCGGGTTGATGAGTTGAAAATCTACTGAAAGAACGCCCAAAACAGCTTTAAAAGTTACTACAGGCTCAAAAAGCCTTAAAATGACAGACAAATTCGCTCGCTTGTAAAAAAACTTAAGACAAAGAACACAATTATCCAGGGGTAGAAAGTTAGCCATACCGAACGGTAATTCTGTATCCGCCCCTGGTAAGGCTTACTTACGACTATACTTTCTTGATAGTTTTTTTTTTTTTGAAATCACCCTTAAAAAGCAGCATCAAATTAAATTTATTATTATTATTTTTTTACATTAATTTTATTGCTGTGCATGTATTTTTTCTACTTTGGTACAGTTTACTGACATTGTTCGAAAATGTTATTCAACATGTGGTCCATTATGTAAAGAAATATATTCTGCAAATACAATTGTAACATTTATGAAAAGGTTGTGCTTTTTTGGTCAAAATGTCAAATCAATAAAAGGAAAATGTTGGTAAATATATGTGAGGTAGTAATGAAAAATTGAAACATTTATATGGCATTGACCACTAAGCAAAAAAGTACTTTTTCAACATTTTGGTACTTTTTTTCAAATAAATTTTGTCCAGGCAATGTTGCCAAGGGAAGAAGGTATAGTCGAAGTTGAGGTTGTTATACCGAAATCGGAGTCGAAGTAAACAAGAAAAATTCGTGACACCGACTCCAAAAAATACTTCGAAATTGGCGATGGAATATTTAAAATATTGATTCGAAATTTTTACTAAATCCTTTCCTTGCTATATTCGCTGCATTAAAAAAAAGTGTTTAAAGTCAAATAAGAACCAGTCCCATATACATTTAGCATTAAGGTTAGATAAGGTGTCGGAGTTTGAATTTCAGCGGTTGGAGTCGGAGTTAGTACTTTTTGTGGACGACTCCACTGCCCTGGTTGTCAATGTTAACCCTTCTTTATTTATCTTTTTTTTCCCCTTTGGGTCACATACATGATTATTTATGTTTTCTAAAAGCAAAGTGATAGGCTATTGATTTAAACAAAATTTTAAGTAATATGACCAATTTTTCGAGTTTTAACCAAGATCAAATAGACCAGTATTCCACATATGCCGGGAGCAGTGCAAACCCCAACGGAAAATTAGGTTAAACTGCCAATTATGCAAAAATGCTGTTTGTGGGGAGCATTCAAGTACAATTTATAAATATGATATGTGCAACCAAACATTAGCCCAAAAAGAATTATTTTTGCCATTTTTGTTAATTAAAAGTACAATATAATAATATGTAGCACGTTGAATTAATGTTATTAATGTGACTTTATTTTGTATTCAATAAAATATAATTTAAAACAAATAGAAACTGGGAATTATTTCCTTCTGAAGGTTACTTTATATTATATTCAACATTTTTTATTTTTCGAATTTATTCTATGAGCTAAATTTCAGTTATGTATTTTATAAAGCTTTTTTGTAATAGTCATATTCCTTTAATTTTTCATTTCTGAAATAAATTCGAAAAATAAAAAATGTTGAATATAATTTAAAACTATACAAAACGTTAATAATACCAAATATGTTAGTTATACGTCCATACAGACCTTGTTGCACACGTATCATTACCGTATCTATCGCTTATCGAACGGTTAAAAAATATCAACGCTAAATTACTAAATAAAGATGCATAACAAGAATAGAGTACTAAAATGAACGTGGGGGTACAGTGGTATTTTTGAAAGGAAAAAGTACTGAAAATAGTGCCATAGTACTAAATTTTCCATCACTGGTGTAAGGACATGCTTAAATGTGTATGTTTATATTTGTTATTGGAGTGTGTGGGTGGATGGTTGTCGAAGTGGATTTGTCAAAATATTAACAACTTATTTGTATACAAATAACTTTGTTTTTGTTAAGTGCATAACAAAAATGGCAGAACGGAAAGGTATGAATCCGATTTTGAAATAGGAAATGAAAATGTTTGAGAATTAAAGAAAAAAAAAAAAATAACTTTGTTTTTGGAAAAAAATGGATTTGACTATTTTTATATCAATGTTTTTGCTGGATTTTTTTTTAAATTTTAAATTTCGATGAAGTTATGTATACAAGTCATGACTTTTTTTTAATCACGCATGAATGTTGAACTTTGAATAAATCTTAAAAAGCAGGGATATGTTTTTTTTAATTTTGGTGGCTTATGACGTTATTGTTAAAAAAAACTAATGATTTTAATCTTTTTTTGTAGTAAGATCTTAAGCCTTGCATTTTTTATAATAAAACTATTGTACAGTATAATTTAATTTCATGTAAGACATATTTTTTAAATTTTTTTAAGAAGATTTTGTTTGTTGTGCTTATTTCTTAATTTTTATTCTTGATAAAAATACTAAAAATATTGTTAATGATATAAGCTATTCCTATGAGCATTTCGCTGTTTGGAATTCTTCCAACATTAATTGTAGTTGTAAGTAGGTTAAGTAGGTTAAGTAAAAATAAAATAAAAACAAAAACAACTTGCTTTATTATTTTCGCCAAAAATAATGCATGTTGCCAGTTTATTTTTTTAAGCCGTGCACTTGCCAGTTTATTATCAATGTAATTTTTGGGAAAACAACATTTTCAATTAACAATATTTTGTTTGTCGTGCTTAATTCCCAATTTTTTTTCTTGATAAAAACATTGAAAAAACATTAATAGCTTATCACAGCTGTTCCTATGCGCATTTAGCAGGTTTTTTAATTTTACTGTTCAAACAGAACTGAGTCTTCAACTTCTGGCAAAAAATTAATTTCTCTTTCATTTTATTGTATTAATGTTTTATTTTCCTTTGTTTTTCATATTCTGATTACAAAATATATGAAATTTAATGAAGGTATGGTACCATTGTTGAGCGAATTAGTGTATATTACGAGCCCTTACAGCAAAAAAAAAAAAACAAATTTAGAGGAAAAGGTTTTTTTAATTTATCTCATTAAAATTTCCTATAAAAATTTTCGCTGCTGCTAAAATTGTTAACCATGACATTGTAGGAGATGAAGCAAATGTTGCCATTTATTAAAAAATAAAAATAAAATTGAAAATGTTGTCGCTTTAGCTATTTTTTTGGTAAGGGCTCGATATGTGAGATATCATGAAGGCTTTCTACGACAAATTTGTATGTCAAATTGTATAGAAAATGTGGTCTCGACGCAATTCTGTTTGAACAGTAAAGTGGATTATCCCAAAATAATTGTGGCATATAATGTTTTGCAATAAGTTTTTCAATTAAGTAATAAATTGTTTTTTGATATTTTAAATATTGGCATGTTATTATACATTAACAACACTGGACATGGACATTTCATATATCCGTAAGTGTTGTTTACTGCAATGAGGCGAAAAGCTAGTGCCACCTAAAAGACAGTTTGATACATTTGTAAAATACAAAAAAAAGGGATAAAATGTCACAATTTTAAACATTTTCGACATGTTTGTAATTATTGTTGACATAGAAAATAAATGTGTTTTTCTAATCTTCAGGCAATGTTTGTCCGTTTCACAAATGGTCTACTAAATCACAGTGGCAAAGGTGTCATTGTTTATGTTGGTTTTTGCCAAAAATAAAAATGTTATTTAATTAATTACAAAATTGTGAAAAGTTTACATTTAGCACTAGAGACCATAAAATGTTTTACAAATATCCAACATGTCCGCCAAATATTTAAGATTTTTAATATTTCTACAAATATGCTTCAAATTTTTTTTCCAAATAGCAAACACTCCAATCCACAACACAAAACATTTGTACAAACGTAAAATTTTGATTTGTTTGTCAAGCAATTTGTATAGTTTATTTTGCCCTTATGTGAGAACATGTAATTAACAGATTTTTACTCAACAAAATGCCATATAAGTTAATAAAAACACAAATCTCATGCAAAGACAGCAACAGAAATCACACTAGCAAATGTTTCTTCTTTGATTGGGGTAGCGCAGCGTTATGGGTTTGACTTGTTTCAAATAAATTTTTACTTTAAAAACTTAATAAAAAAACAACTTTTATAGGTTGTTATTATTATGAAAATAAAACTTTTGTTTGCCAAAATATAAATTTGTACAATAAACTAAATTTCCATTAATTTTTCGCTTTTAATATAATTAAAACAACAAAATGCCTTTCCAGAAATTCCATTACAACTAAAGTATAATTTAATACTCAATATTAATAACTTTAACGAATTCTTCAACTCAAATAATAATAATAAACAAAGCGAAAAAACCATCATCAACAAATCCATTTTGTAATATATTAAAAATAGCTACAGAAATTTCATCTGCAGAATTTCCTTGCCTTGCAATTTGTGTAAAATGTTCCAGAAATAAATGACCTTGCAACAACATACAGCATCTTGTGCAACTAGGTGTAGTCAGTCAAATAGAATTCACCAAATCATCCTCCATCTACAGTTGCAGGATATGCCAGCAAAACATCGAACACCTTGCCACTGGCAGGCACAAATCTCAGACATCTTGTGAAGATGTTTAAGCTCTTAACAACCAGCCCAAACTACCGAACCCTTAACTTCAACACCCTCTGATAGAGAATTTGTTGATGGAAAAATGTATTCTTGTGTTAAAACCCAGATGGTTAGATGAATAAATGAATGATGGTTGGATGATGCTTGGATAAATGGATGGATGTTTGGGATGTTTTTCGTAATGATTTTCCTTTTTTTTTTTTGATTTTCTGGGTAAATGGAAAAACAGCAATTTCAAACAAAATGTCTTATTTCTTCGTCTTTACTAGAGTTAAGAGATAATTTGATTTTAGTTTTTCGTTTTTTTCAATGTTGCTATAAAAAATTCAAAAGACATGAAATCAGTCAAAAGTAGTGAATATTTATTCGAAAACACACACAATCTTGGACTGAATGCAACGAAATGCAATAAATCGTTAACAAAAATTTTGGTTAGCAGTGTACAAGATGTTTAAAATTTAAATGGATTTCACAGGGCAACACACCAAAATTTTTCAGAATTTCTATCTGTTTCGGTAATAACGATGTCATTATTATTTTTTTTCTAGCAGCTCTAGTTTTAGAGATAAAGTGACATACGTATTTGCATAATTTACACCACTTTTAGTACTATTTGCTTAATATTTCAGGAACGTGCCTATAATTCTTAAGACATTTTCTGATTTATGAATCTACACAAAAATCTCTTTTTTTTGAGTAGAGTCACATTGGTGAGTATGCATATCAGCTTATCTAACTTGTATTACAAGGATGTTCAGAATTATGTTATTTAGATTAGTCCTTGAAATAGAACAATTTTTATCGAACGGTTCACACACCCAGAAACGATTTGTTTTAGCGTTTGTGTATTAATACACTACCCTTAATACCGTTCATTACTATTTTTAGGAATTGTTCAACAAAAACGTTAACCCCCGTATTCATAAACGATTATTAAATTTAACAAACGTTTTTAAGTAAAATTTTTATAGAAAATTTATTTTGTAAACCTTTTTTATATTAAAAATATTTTTATGAATACGGCAATAAATCTCGTTTCTTAAAAGTCAGGACATTAATGTTATTTTGAACATTATATACGGTTCTGTTCTTCGTTATAGAACAGAATAATTGTAGAGGTTCTGAAGACATACATTAAATGTTAATGTTCTATAGTGTTTGTTTTTTACATTGAATTGTGTACAATTTTGTTTGTGTAAAATTTGTTTTGCTGCCTTTTGTATTTTTTTTTGTAAAAATATTAAGTTTATTTTCGAACACTGATTTTAACCCCCAGTTGCCACATAAAGTTCAAAAACTCAATACACTCACACTTTCTCACTAACATTCCTATTTCCTCAATTTTTCGTTGATCATACGTATACACTACTTGCAAGTATTTACTTGCATGTGGAAACGTATCGCAAGAAAATTAGCTTGCAAGTAAATTTTTGACACTTGTCGTAAGTAAAATGACAAATGGAAAAACAGTGTTACCGTGAATGAGTTTTTTTTTTATCAATTAACTAGTACTAAGTCAAATTAAAGTTACGGTTATAGCTGATTTCTGAGAATTTATAAAAAATTAAAAATAAAAAAGAACACACCTATACAACAACGCATCTAAATGGTATTTTTAAGCATAAATTTCAGGCATTTAGAAAAAATAAATTTAAAACAAAATATTCTTTTTAGTAATTTAATTATATCGGAAGCACGGCAATACTGTATTCACATAATTTTATAAAGATTTAATAAAAGTTAAATAAAGAAAAAATTATAAAGTTCATTAATTTATATCGTAGCCATGAGGAGAGTTTCTAGATGCAACGATTTGAAAATAAAAACTAGAAGTTTACCCCCGTTCCCACATGCATGTGCAAGTTCGAAAAACTCAATACACTATTAGTGTTGTATTACCCACACGATTTAAATTGAGCTTTTGACGAAATTTACGCCCTTTAAATAAAAATCCATGGACTACCTATCATAAAGTTTTTTTTACAGATTAACTTTCATATGGTGTAGATATGGGCTCAATCAAAAAAGAAACGCATGTATTTAAGGCAAATTGGAAATAATATTTATATATTAATTCATCTTAATCCATCCATTAGGTCTGTGCAAAAACCAGATGTTTATATTGTTTTTTACTTTAAAGATGTCAAAAGTTGTTTACATTTTGCTTAAGTTAGCTAAATTGTGAAAGTGTGAACAGAAAGAAAATTATGTCAATTTACCGGATATTGACTCAATAAAAAAGGCCAGCGGATAGACAATGTTTTTTGTTTTTTTATTTGGTGTAAAAACGTATAAATTTTTTGGCGTGCCAACTCGGGAGCAAGCCACATACAACTGGCCGTGTGAAAAACATGAATTTTCCGAAATTAAGCCATCAATAGTCAATGATTGGCCTTGTGCTTTGATGATGGTATTAGCAAAGGCAAGACGCAAAGCCAATTAGAGCCGCTTGATTCGGAATTGCAAATCGTTGGAAATCATCGGAATTCACCTTTGAATCTATCACCGATGATTGTTGCCTCGATTAAATATGGTGCACAGCTTTTGATGTAAATAAACCGAAAACTCGGATTTTTTAATGCAACATTTTGAAAGTTTTAAAATTTTTTTGTAAATATCTTCGTAACTACGTAACCGATTTAAGAGTTTGATATCTCGTTTTGAAAAACATGACAACGGCTTTCAAAAAAATAAAATAAACAAAATAAAGCAAAAAAAATTTATAAAATATGAAAATTGGATTTTGCCACGCCCCTCCGCCCCAAGAGAAAAAAATCTTATGTTATATTCGTAATCAGAGGACAAAAGAAGTATTTCAAAAAATTTACATAAAAAAAGTTTTAAGGTCTTAACCAAAAATACAAGAATTGTAACATTCTGGCAATCACAGTAAGATATCCTGATATATTTAACACAATTCTGAAATATCAAGTGAAAATTTATTTATTGTCATTTGCCAAAAAATCGCCTTACTGAAATTTTCATTTAAAAGCTAGTTGAAAGCTGGACCGAAAGTAAAAAATGTTAATGTATTAGTGAAGAAGTGTGAGTAAATTGAGACTTTTTAAACATCCCAGTGATAAATATTGAAAGGACTGCAAGTGGAAGGTCTTTTTGCAGGCCTCTTTACTCCTTTCTAAAAGATTCGTTTCGTAAGATATCTTGCCTTCAGAAGAATGCCTTCTAGAAGGTTTACATTTCTTTGCGAAAGACCATACACAATATTCAGTACACATTCGCTACTCTCTTTTTTAAGAATAAAGAAAGGAAGTTGTTCAGTTTTACTTTTTTTTTATTTTTTGGAGACCTTCCTTACTCCCTTCTTTGGGAAGGGAAATAAGTTTTTATAAAAGGAAGTGTGTAACCTGTGTGACAACCTCTGTAGAAACTAAATAAGTATGTAATGCAGCGAGAAGGGCTTGTGACTGCTTAATAAGACCTTCTATTACGCCTCGTTATTCATTCTAGTTACCGCTAGGATTACTTTCATGTGTAAATGCTAAGTGAGTTTAAAAATTGCTTTAAAATTTTGTCATTACACGAAAACTTGATTGCATATTAAACAAATTTAATTTGCACCAAATTTATTTATTTACAATTTAAACAAACTTTGTCTTGTTCTTAATATTGAAATATATTTTTTTTAACTTAATTGTCTTGAAATTTATATGCTTATTAACCTTAAATATCTGGCAGATATAAATTTCATAAGGTTAATCTAAATTTGACGTTTAATCCCTCTTATAAATATTAACAATATTCTGTTTTGTCGCTTTTTATAAATAATTCAATTGCCCACTTTAAATTATTGGCTGTGTAGACATAAAAGAAAGGTAAAAACTTAAATAAGCAAAAAGATTAAACACGAAAAAAGTAATTTGAAATTAGCGACCTCAGGACAACAAGGTTCCATTTGTACCTTAACTTCATGAAAGATAGGACAACACACAGAACGAAAAACATACTGGATAAATCAAGTGTTTTATGATTACTTTAAGTACTAGTCGTACTTAAAAATTCAAGTACGAATAACACTAAAACGTACTCAAAAAAATCCTAAATGGGATTACTTTCGAAAATCAATCCCGAAATTTCTTGAAAATAGTATAAAATTCTTAAATCAAGTAAAAAATAAGATTAAACTTTGCGTTGTGTTTAACCCTCCGGCTTACGCATGTTCCGATATTCTATACACTTTGAAAAAGGTCTGGCCAGACTCATGTGTACCACGAAGGGATAAAAAGTAAATTTGAACTCCTGCTTCTCATTTAGTTTATATTTTTTGTTAAATATGTACATAAGATTTCTAAAGTAAAAACCATATCGGGCATGATGTTGGTGTTTTATCATTCCGTATGGTATAATACGGTTAAGTAAATCAATCATAATAATTTCTTTTTTGGGGTTTTCAAGCACGGACTCGGATTAAATCAACTTTATAATACTTGAATATAGCGCATTTTGAGATTGGTTCAATCTTAGTTTTATTTAATTCAATTTCATTTTCGGAATATTTTAAGTACGAATTCTGATTAAAACAATTTTATAATTCTAGAATCAAGCGTATTTTGAGATTGATACAATCTTAGATTTACTTAAATCAATCACATTTTCGGATTATTTCAAGTACAAAATCGTATAATTTGATTTAATTTAAGTATTTTGCGATTGAAAATCTGTACTTGAATCAATCTTTCTGTACTTGATTCAAGAAAATCCGTACTCACCGTACTATTTATACCGCTTCGGATTGATTTGAGTACGGATGGATTGATTTTCCTTTTCAGTGTAAGGTCTGTACAAATACACAGCAATTTTTCTCGCTTAATTCAAAAGTTTATAGAAGAGAGGAAAGAACAAAACTGAAGTCAGGAGAAGAAAAGCAATCAAACTAAATATTGAAATTGAAAAACAATTTTTTTTTACTTTGCCTGTTGGTCTCGTTTTTTTTTTTTTGACAAATATTTGACAGGCGTGACCGTAGATTAAGTGTTCGCTTATTGGTAAGTATCGATTCTAAAATCATATATATTTATGTCCCTCCTTTAAAAAGGCTCAGCTTATAGTAAGCGCTATGCTGCCCAACTAATATCAAAACTTTCTAGTTAATTTTCCGTGAACACTCTTTACAAATGTAATTTTAAAAGCACGCGCAAATACAAAACTTGACTACTGCCTACTTCAATATTTAATCTTTATTGTTCATAGCGTTAAAATTGTAATTTAATGCAAACAGAATACAGTTCAAGTATCATAAAAAAAGAATGAGTGAGTGAGATGGTTAGAGAAATTGAGGTTAGAAAATATAATTTTTACGTTTTGTGCAGATCAATCCTACTTATATTTATATTAGCTCAAAATTCATTAAGCACTTGTGTTAAGGCCATTTGTACGTCCAAGTAGGTGGTTAGTTTTGGTTATAGTCAAATCGCATTTCAATGTTATTTACGTTACAAGTCAATGAATATTATTACAAACATTTTATTATTTAAATTAATGGAAGTGTTTATTGCAGCATTTATTGACAAATGCATTTATCTTTATTGAAAATATTTATATGTCGGTACCAGTGTTTGCCAATTAAGCCGTTTAGTCATCATCTGGTTTAAACTTGAAAAATTAAATTATATAAACCATTTTTTTGCTGTGTGTGTATTTTTTTTTTTTGAAAATGGTTTAGATTTCACCATAGCTTCTATCCGTAATTATCTTTACTTTACTTAAAATTTTGATATTTACATAAAATTTGTCTCTAAAAAAACAAAGTCATAAATATTTTGTAATTTTGTTGTTGCTTTCTACAGAAATTCATGTACTGTTTTAACATTTTCAACGGCACAAGAATGCAGCGTTTTAAATGATTTTGAACCGTTTTTTTTTCTGTAATTTAAGGCAAAGGATTAACATTTTCGTTTAATGATTGATTCAAGTTTTTTTAATGTTAAATAAATTACCATTTTACAAATTTGTTCAGCTTTTATCCTTATTTCCTTTGGAAATTTATGGAGAATTTTGGTTACATATTAAATTGAACACTCTTGCTTCTCATTTAGTTCATATTTTCAGTTAAATATTTACATTAAGTTTTTAAAGTAAAACCCATATCGGGAATGAAGCTGGTGTTTTATAATTGAAATTCTGTAAGGTGTAAAACGGGTAAGTAAATCAATCATTATAAACTTCTCCTTCTATGTAATTTCACTTTTCGTTTATTCCAAGTACGAATTCAGGACTAAATATGGATAAGTTATGAACTTCGCGATTGAAAATTTGTACTTGAATCAATCTTTCTGTACTTGATTCAAGAAAACCCGTACTCACCATACTATTAATACTGCTTCGGATTGATTTGAGTACGGATCGATTGATTTTTTTTTTACGTGTATGAAGAAAAGTATGAAGTATTCACACAAACATCTTTTTGTTCTTGTCAAACTGCTTCTTTTGTTTATTTGGCCCTTAAGTTAAAACAACAAAAGTTTTTTTTATAAAGTAAATTATTTGTTCAAGCTCGAGGTCTATTTTTGTACTTTAAATTATTTATTTTTTAATATTTCGACAATTAGTTTGTAGGTCCAGGGCTGACAGGTACTTTTTTCCTTGTCCCCAAAAAATTAAATAACAATCGCCAAAAACCCTAAAAAGTTAATATTTTGTTTTTTATTTTGACCAAATTTTAAATTTTGTTAATGAAAATCTTAAATTTTTTTAAAAATAGTAAGAAAATCCCCAAATAAAAATTTTGGAAAATTTCCTAATTTTTTGTCAACATTTGTGTAGATGCAATAGTTACATCACAATCAATGAAAACGTTAATTTTTACTTAGTTTTGGGAAAGACATGTCTGCTTGAAAATTGTCTTTAAAAAATCAAAAATTGTATGTGTTGTCAACGGTTTTAGATTCCTTTTTTTAATTCTTCCTTTTTAAAACACTCACTCAATAATTTTTTAAGTTTTTAAGCTCCTTTTACATACTTAACAAAAATGGTAATCTTAATTAAGACCCTTTACACTGTATTAGTTGTTGATAAGAGTAAGGTAAAAGTAAATAATTGAAATGTTTAAAATCCCCGAATTTTTTTTTACATTTCCGAAAAAATCCCCAAATGACTTTCTTTGACTTTTTGTTCGCATGAAATCCCCAACTTTGGGGATAAATCCCCAAGTCTTGCACTCGTAATTAAATAATTAAACACTTGTGGTTAAAGTAGGGGATTTAGATTTTAAATGGGAATTATCGTGGATAAAAGCCAACCATTTTCTGGCAACGCTCACAAAGTAATAATAAAGATTTACTGCCTGTTTTTAGAAAACAAAAGCAAGTAAGTGAGTGAGAAATTATATTGAAAACAACAATAAAAAACGATAATTTGTTTTTGTTTTCAATATAATTTCTCACTCCCTCACTTGTTTACGTTTTCTAAAAACAGGCAGTAAATTCACAAAAATAAATTATTACAGGTGACATTAAAAGCACAGCTGTGATACTTTTTTTCTTACTTAGAGTGTGGAATGTCAAAAGTTGCTTGTGTTTATGACATATCGACCAACGAAAACAACAAATTAAATACAATATTGTGTTTTTGATATTGTACTTTGTCGTAGTATACGTATCAGCACCACAGATTTCATAAATTCGCCTTGATTTTAGTTTTCACAAAAAAAAAAAAACAAAATTCAATTTATAAAAACTTTGTTTAAAAAAAAGTTCAAGTGTTATTAAGCACTTGTCACTCAATTAGTCAAAGAATAAAGTTTTACTTTAATTGACCTAAATTTTTTGATTAAGTCTAGTAGCTGCAGCAAAAAAAAAGTTATTTTCGTTATTGACTTTTTTTTAAAATTATATTCAAGAGGAAAAACTACTTAACTTATACTTAGTAGTGCATTTTTGTTGTAGTAAAATTAGCTTTCCGATTAGCACGAACAGCAAGTATTCGTTTAGTTCTTTCATGAAAATCCCAGCTGGAGATGCTTTTGCTATTCTTTAACTTGTTTTCTTTTCATAAAATTCTTTTTTTTATCTTCTTAGCACTTATACACTTGAAGTATGAGTATTTGTTAAAATTAAGTTAGTAATTTATTTATCACGTTTATAGATTTTTAGGTCATACCTACAGTTAAAGTTTGACTTACATAGTTTATAGTTATAGATTTACATATATTTTTTGTTCAGTTTGTTAACTTACCTTATAATTTATGCATGAGTGTAGTAGTACTTAAAGCAATATTTCAATTCAAATTTAGTAAACTGTAAAGATAAGAGAGCAAATATTGTTTATTAGAATAATTATTTAAATTATGTTTTAAAAAGTTATTGGTTATTGTTAAATTTAACAAGAAAAATGGTATATTCGAATTTTGTATACCCTTCACCATGGCTCGATAACAGGATAAAGTTTTAATTATATGGATGAGTTCCAAAAGATCAAAACACTACAGTACTGCGGTTTTGATACTGTTTTAAAGTAAAGTAAGCTACTGTTCTGTTTGCTTTGCAAAAAAATGTCTACAAAGCATTAACAAAATTATCGATGATCAGTTTGCCATTGTTTGCGCATCGATTACTATTATACATTTAGAGACGTATGAAGTTGTTAATGTTTAAATGGTTGCATTTAGCTGACTTTGTTCGGTTGCATTGATAATGAGGTTTTGGAAAATACATAAGGAAGAAATTTTTCACTTATCTTTATAAACCAATTTGGCTGATTTTAAGTAGAAAACTTCTCGAAAGCATTGCCGATCGATAGATATGTATGTATGTATGTATATTGGAGCAGTGTAGGACCGACGGTCAGACATCGTAAAATAAACTTCTCTTCTCATAAGGATCCAAAATATATATACTTTATAAGGTCTTAGAAAAAATTTGTAAAAATTACAAACTTATATATCGCCAACTAAGACGCAAAAGACCCTTAATAACCAAAAAAAACACTTAAAATTTCAAATAAAATTAGCGATTTATTTTTAACAAAAAGCATATTGCCACATTTTTAAAAGATTATATGGAGTGTTCGAAAATTAACACTAAATATTGCTACTTAGTGTTCAGTTCGGTAGATTTATGGAAAACACAAAGTGTTTGTGTAGTAAATCATAAAACAAAAATAAGGTTTCCCTTTTTGTCATCTTTCGATTTTTTTTAAATCACAAATTTCCAGCGCTTTGGAGTCGTAGTCGGAGTTGAACAGTCGGAGTTGAGGTTTTTGTGCCGGAGTCGGAGTCGTAGTACCCACAAAAACTCGCGACTCCGACTCCAAAGTTTTTCGGCATAAAAAGTTTAAAAAAAATTTTCCAAAATAAAAATTATCTTCTTAAAACACGTTTAAAATTAAAATAAATTGTTTATGAATACTGCTCTTATGTGCTGTTTCCAAATGACAGGCGATGGACTGAGTGCTTTTCATATAAATTTTACTACATAATCAATCGCCTGTCGTTTGGAAACAGCACATTAATGTTTGCGTACGGTAATTTCTTCTCAAAAACTCTAATTTTTAGAAGGCCGTATGGTAATGAAAAAATAAAAGTTAAAATCACTGAGTCTCATATACATTTAGCATCAAGATTATAGTAAGACTTGGAGTCGTGAATCGGAGTCGCACTTAAAAAATTTCACCGTTTGGAGTCGGAGTTAGTACTTTTTTCGGACGACACCACAACTCTGCGAATTTCATTGTGTTCGATTCAGCTAATTAATGATCGTCCGTTTCTGCTGTGCTTAGCGCCCTTTTGGCTGGTAAAAAAACCAAACATTTTTTACAAAAACAAAATACACATACGAAAAAAAACAAAAATCCAGCAAAATAATTGTAAACAAACAAAACATAAACATAATACACACACAAGCTGTTCGTGCTGCGGTCGTTGCAAAATTTTTTTTGTTCATTTTTTTATCAATGTAAAAAAGAAACATTATAGAACATTAAAATAAAATGTTTGTCTACAGTGTCACTACAATTGTTCTGTTTTTTAACGAAGAACATAACACTATACATGTAACGTTCGGCTCTTTCTTGAAAATAGTTATGAACGATATTAAGGGTTGTGTTCGTATACACAAACACTAAAAAATAGCTTTCGTTTCTAGGTGTGTGAGCCGTACGCTAAATAATGTTCTGTTTATTTTCGAACACTGATTATATGATAAACGCCAAACGACCTTACTAACAGTTTGCATAATATGTAACTTAGTCAAAACAACTGATAGATTTTAAAAGAAAAATTATTTATAAACTTTTTTAAGCAACTTATAAACTAATTATTTTAACCCTGAGAATCTGTCATATATTTCCCATAAAAAACTTTTTTCCAAATAAGACTCTTTGTGTCCGTTAACCATCTTATTAGATTGAATTCGCCCCGAAAATCTCAAAAATTCGTCTGTAAAGACTATGGTGTTTGGGCTTTACCGATTATAATTTTAGGATTGTTTTTATTAAATGGAACTGTTAATAAATTGTTGAATATTTTGTTTTAAAATTATCAATTTTAAATTTTTGGGGCATATTTTCAAGTTTTTTCAGCATATTTTAGAGCATATTTCTGGTTTCCCTGATGATTACACATTCAAAGAAGCATTTAAAGTCAACTTAATTATTATTACACGTACATTTATTTAGAGAATAACTTTTATTTTTGCACGAAAAAATAAAAAATAACTGATATTTTAGTTAAAAAAAAAAAAAAATAAAAAAAATGTTAATTTTGATCAAAAAATTTATATCAAAATTTTAAAAATCAATTTACATATTTGCCATGGACAAGTTCATAAGGATCAATATGGATTACTTGAATCAGTTTTTTGACAAAAGCTTTTGTAAGCTTTTTTTGTTTTCCCTAAAGCGAACACTTGCTGTAAAAAAAATTGTGGGTGCATTTGAGAACAAAACTTAAATTTAATATTCTAAAAATCAACTTAATGGCCCCCTAACACATTCATTTTGTTTAGCTCCGTTCTGATAACAGCTTTAAAAGGAAAAAACTTGAATAATATTGTAAGTAAATAATGGCAAAATATGAACATTAAATAATTTCTCAGATAATATTTCTTTAAAAATAAAGCAAAAAAAAAAATAAAATAAAAAAATCTTAAAACCAAAATTGATTACAAGGAAATTAAACCAGATAAAGACAAAGACTTTCCATTCTTTTTAACAAAAAAAAAAAACAGCAAATCAAGTAACTATAGAAACAAAAAAAAAAAAGAATAAAGAGAAAATAAAAAGAAAAAAATAAATAAATAAATCTTAAAACAAATTAGTCTTGAACTTAAAGAGCTCGCTCACACAAGGAGTCATAATGAATTTTTTCATCAGCAACACAAATTTCAAATTTAATTTCATTGTAACAATAATAATTTTATTGTTGACGTTAAAACATACTCGAGCAACTACATTGAGAAATCCAGAAAATTTTGCAAATGATTTATATCTGCAACGTATTAAATCCAACTTAAATACCACAACAAATCCCTGCGAAGATTTCTACGAGTACACATGCGGTAATTGGCATAGGAACTACAATGGCACGGAATATATCGATATGCCAGGCTACATGGATTACACTGTCAATCAACAATTTGCCAAGATAATGAAAAGTGTAGTGAATGAGACTCGAGTGTATGGCCGTTTATTAGAAGTGTATGATTCGTGTGAGAGTTTAGAGACTTTGCCTTTGAATGGCTTCTTGACGATGGTTCAGGAGGAGTTGTCTATGAAGTGGCCATTATTCAGTTTAAATGAGACCCAGTGGCAAAACCAAACGGAGTTTGATTGGCTTGCTACCATTGCCACTTTAAGAAAATATGGCTTTAACGGGGTTTTTGTAACACAAAATATAAATGTTTTGCCCGGCAATGGTTCCCATTATGTGGTGGAAATAACACAACATTCAACTAGTCGTACATTCGAGTTTGATGAGTTGGAGGAAATATTTATAAATTTTGGTTTCTATCCCAATGAAAGTCATTTGCTGACGCATGAGGTAATGAAATTGGAAAAGGCTGTCGTGAAATTGGCTCAAGTTAAATACGTTAATGAAACGGAGGAAAGGAAGTATAGCGATAACTTTAAATTATACACTTTGAGAAAATTTCAACAGCTACTGCCCCAGGTAGACTGGTTTAAATACTTTTCTATAACACTCAATCGCTCGGATGACTTAAGTCAATTGCCCGTGCAAAGCTTTGCTTTGGATATTGAGTTCTATAAAAATCTTAATGAACTCTTTAACAACACCTCCAATGAAACGATAGCCTATTATATAATGCTGAAATTCATGTTATACATCAATACCAATTTACCCCAAAATCGTCCTAGGGATTGCATTAAATACTTAAGATCACATATGCCGGTCTATATGAATTTTTTATATGAACATTTTCTATTTAAATCCAAACGTTTTGAAATGGAATTGGCTTTACAGAAAATATTTGCCAATCTAAAATTAGAATTTTCTGAAATGGTTGAAGAAAATCACTTGAAATTAGACGGCGAAGAGAAAGAATTCATTTTAAAGGAATTGCAGACTATGCAATTGAAAATTGGCAATTTGCCGGCCAATTGTTCTGAGGAATTTGTTGCCAAATACCATGAAAACTTACCAACAAATGCTACAGATTTCTTTTTTAATCACTTGGAATTGCTAAAGTTTATCACTCTACAAGAATACGAAAAATTGCAAAATATTTATATACCGTTTTCTGAAAAAATCTTTGATTTGGATCCTTCTACGTTTGCCTCCTCCTCTCCTGTTAAGATATTCGATAATGCCATTTTGATACCCTACGGTTACTTGCAAATGCCTTTTTTCGATGCTCAACTTCATGAACTCTATCAGTATTCCCATTTTGGTTTTATTCTAGCCCATGAAATTATTCACGCCTACGATCTCTTCCATATAATTTACGATCATCAGGGTAACTATAACTGGTTGGGCTCTCGGGTGGCCTCTCATTTTTTCCCCTACATAGACTGTTTCGCTCACAGTCCCAGTGAAATTTTATCCGAAAATATGGCTGATATTTCTGGCTTGCGTTTGGCTTTCCGTACCTATCAAAATGTTATCCAAGATTTTGCCGATTTTAATTTGGACTTTATGAATCTGAGCAAAGAACAGTTTTTCTTTGTTAACTCGGTGCAATTTTTATGTGCCAATGTTCACAAAATATCGAATTTGGATTTGGTTTCTTTAGAGTTGAGCCATGATATGCATGATACTAGGGTGCGCCGTAATTGGGGAAATTATGAAGAGTTTGGCCGGGTGTTTAAGTGTGAAAAGAATTCGAGTATGTATCCGGCCTTAACATGTCGCTTGTGGTGATTAAAAGGATTTGGCGAAGAGGTTTAAGACATAAGTAAAAAAAACAAAAATATATTCCTAATAACAAAATACAATTGCTTTAAAATAATAATTTTTTGTTTTTTATTTAATTGGAGTCTTAGGGATTACTTAGCGCTCAGTTATACACATGTTTACCAGAATTGTTTTCGTCATCATGTACTTTAAAATTTTATGTATTTAACTTAATAATTTTAACTTTAATAGAATTCGGGAATTTTTAGTTCTTGCTATTTGAGCTTTTAAGCACGAAAAAATTTACACATGTTGTTCTTCTTGTAGTGTTGTTGTTTCCACAAATAAAACAGATTATGGCTTCAATATTGAACAAATGTTATTTCAACAGTGAATAATATTGAAACAACGTGATTTAAGGTTGTATTAATATTTTTAATTTATTTATAATCGGTAAATATTGCGCCATGTTAATTTATCATTGGTATTTTTCTGTATGCGATAACTTTTATAATGGTTTAATTTTGTACTGGTAGCTCCAGAACTGACCATAGGTCCCATATAAACCCTCTCTAAAAAATCGTTAAGTTAAATATGGCTTTATAACATTATTTTGATTTGTTGGGGGTATAGTTCCCAAACTGGGACACTCGCAAAAATTTATCATTTTAGGCATTAAATCCTCGAGCTTGATCGACTATTTTTTTTGTACATTTAATCCAAATTTTAATACATATTTTTAATCAGGCTAAAGTTCATCAAATTTAATTTTCATTAAATTATTTTTGTGACGAAATGGATTTTACAACATGAAATTAATTAAAATTTATTGATAATTTTTCATTCTTGACTGAACTAAGAATCGAACCCTGCCAGCCGTCGTCAATGGCGGTGAGTGTTAAACTGCAAAACCCCTCTGAAGAGATTGTGTGGTTACAACCGAAACATGTTAGGACAACCTGTCCGTAAAAAAGGTTTGGAAGGGTTATGCGCCCAAGGGGACACCTCCACTCGGAGGCCAATGCGGTCTATTGTGAATCCCTTCAATATTAAGGAAGAATAAAAAGAGAAGCGAAGATAGATTTAAGGTAGTTAGTAGATACTAGAGAGATCAATTGTTCGACTTTTTTCAAAAACCGGCTATTTTAAAAAAAACCGGTTTACAGTTAAGCATTTTAAAAATAACCGGTTAACTTTTTTTAATTCGAATACATAAAAAATACAAAAATCAAATTGGGTTTTCTAATAGAAAGTTAATTTGAATATAAACAATACAATTAACGAAGATACACACAGAAAAATTTCATTGTAAAATCCTCGAAAACAAGGTTTATTTTACCAAAATAACCTTTTTATTCGATATTCGAAAAATGGACATTTTAAATATCCGACTTGGACAAAACTAAAACTACCGGTTAAAATCGGTCGAATACCAGCCGTTCTACCTCCCTAGTAGATACCACATAGAACAAAAACTCACTCGACACTCCCCTCATACAAACGACCGTCCGATTTCCCTGACAAGCCCTAATAGATCGACTGAATAAGATCCAACGATACACCCCTGTTCGTCGTGAAATCTATCTCCTAGTCATTTCTGCCTGAGACCTTGCATCCTTGGGTCTCTAGCTCCTCAGAATCCTCACACAATCTGCAGAAGTTAATATTCACTTTAATTAATTAAAATTCTGAATTAAATGAGTCAAAAGCTTTACAAACACGATTAATACTTAATCTGCAGTTCGTTATTAGTGTTTGAAAAACCACAAATTCTTGAATCTCTTTCCCCAAATGGGTGGCACTTTGACATAATAAATTTCGTAAGTTATATTTTAGTCACACAAAATTAGTCATTTATTAATAATTTTTTTTTTGTTTTTTGCCCATAATTAATATTAATCAAGGAAACATTTTTGTACAAGACAGAGAGACAACTTCTAAGTATATGCTCGCACAAAATTGCAGTCAATTAAACAAAAATTTAAATTAATTTTGTGTTTACGAACGATATTTTCTTTTCGTTTTTTATTTTATATTTCTTAGATAAATCTTGTCTTGTTGTCATGGTGCTCGCACTTATTTTATATTGTACAAATGAGTAAATAATAATTTATGTATTTTTTTTTTGTTAAAGTGATAAATAATTTAAAGAAAAAAAAAATAATTTGTAAAAGATCACGTACATACCAATCACAAATTTGTAGATTTTTCTACTATTTTAGGGGAATTAAAAAAACTAAAAAAAGAAAACAATATCAAAGTATCCGTTCTAATCGTTTAACAAATATGGATTCAGTGACGAATTTAGGAGTTGTGGTATGTGTTAAATAATTTTTAAAGGCGCAAATTTTTGAAATTAATTTCGGAAATATAATTTGTGCTGACAAATATGTATAAACAGCAATTTTTACTTTCTTAGGCACTAGTTCGTCTATAATGGGTAGTTGTTTAAATTTTTTCTTAAAATGTGTGCTGTACTCGTTTTTATTTGTTTTTTTTTTAATAAAAAAATTAATTGTCTGTTTAAGTTACAGCCAATAAATTCTTAAGCAATTTTTTATATCTAAATTTTGAGCACATTCCACGCAAACGTTAATTGAAACTGGTAATTATTTGTTTGCCAACACTGTATAATTACAAAGTCATACATAAATTGAAAAGTATAAAATGTATGTAACCACTGTATTTAACAGCACTTAAATGGCAAACGCAGCCCATTTGACGTTTGTGTTTTGCAAATTAAAAGAATATCAAATCAACCAATTCGTAGAGTGTCAGCATATAAACTGGTAAATTATTGTGTTAGGCTTTTTTGTTTCGGGAGGTGTGTTGAGTTTTCTTGTGTTGTTTGGAGTAGTTTCTACTTTTTGAGCAAGAAATATGTACAGGTTGGCCCAGGACAAGATTGCGAAGAATATCAAAGTTGGATCTTTAAATGCATCCATACAAAATTCAGATTGTGCAAGCACTGATACCCCAAGACCACAAACAACACAACAACACTATAGGTTTTATTTGGACCACCCTGTATATTACCAGTGTCAACTACTACATTATAGCTTTACCGAATTCCAAATAATTATGATTGCTTTAAATTTAAATGCGGGTTTGTCCACTACAGTCATATTATTATAGTGGAATTCTGAAAACATTCTGTGACGCTTAATCTCTCGTTTTGGTGATTTGCAATGGCCGGCAAGATCACCCGATTTAACCGTCCCAGACTTTGAAGTTGCAGGGTTAAGTCAACAAGCCTAAGACCCTTGAAGCATTTAAGGGGAATATTCGCTAGGAAGCTTGATCGTATAAATTCGAATAGATTAAATAAAAAATTTCACAAGCAAATAGAACATTTTTAATTAAGAAAAAAATTACAGCAAAAGTACATTGGCTAATTACTTTTCTCACAATTTGTATATTGTGCTAATGTTGGCTTTGTTCCGGACTGGTTTAATGACAATATGGGTGTTGGAAGGCTGAAACTTCAAAATTTTCACTTAAAAAAGTGCTAAATATTTTATGTATTCTGCTCACTTTAATCATACTTATTTATGGTTATTGCGACCATAAAATGTTTGAACCAGCCACGTTTATGCACCAAATAATCATATAATGGTTCTCCACAATAATGAATTGACATGAATATGATAAAGACACCCATGCCGTAAGTGTTTTCTGATTCGTTTTTCCTGACTTTTATCAAAAATTACTTTTTTCTTTTTAAATAATGTTTTCACACACACACACACACAGTTACCTAAAACGAACATTGCAACCGCCAACATTCTGCACTAAATGACAGACTGCAGCAACTGTTTTGGTTTGAATGGTTCATTCATACTTTTACTAAAATGTGTATGGTCAATTTATTATGCCGGCCAGAAAATTAAAGCAATGCCATCATTCAATAAAACTCTGTTCCAATTATGGTTTCTACAAAGGTGAATATAAAAAGGTAAGTGCAACCCATCAGCCGTCTCCACGGCGAATTTAAAATATTATTCACAAACGTCAAAAAATACGTTAATTTATGTTTTGCGCCAATTTTTGGAGAAAATTTGGTTCAAAAGTGTGAAAAATGTTTTTTTTAATAAAACATATATAAATATTAAAGTGAAGCTATTAATTTCTTTATAAAAAAGTGAAAATTTTAATTTGATATAAAAATGCGTTGGTGTTGAGTTTAATGTTTTTGATAACAAGCAATTAAATTGCAAAAACAAAATACATATGACTTTTTGTAGTTGCAAAGTTGCACTTACCTTTTTAAATTCGCCTTGGTTTTTACTTTAAAATCTTTATGTTACAACTGAAAATATAAACTAAATGAGAAGCAAGAGTTTTCAATTTTACACGCAACAAGCAAATCGTTTTTTAGCTACTTGTGTGGTGTTGTTGTATGTCTGCAACAAACTTTAATAAGTTAAATGAGATTAAAACGCTCACTTTGTAATTTTACTCCCAGGGTGGTACTACAAACGAAAAGATTGATCTTAATTTAACTTGGTTTAAGAATTTTGTACTTATTTTAAGAAATTCCGGGATTGATTTTCGCAAGTAATCCCATTAAGGATTCTTTTAAGTAAGTTTTTGTGTTATTAGTACTTGTATTTTAGAGTACGACGCGTTCATAAAATAAGTATTAAAAACTTAATTTGTCCCGAGTGTTTTTCTTTCTGTGTAGTGGTGGCTTAGCCGGCTATACCGAATGTTATATACCCTTCACCGTGGTGAGATAAGGGCAGAAATTAATATAAATACCGTTCTTTTGGTATAAATAAATAAATTTTACGCCACGCTCATTTATTCAATCCAGCTCTCATTTTGTCGGATATATTCTAATGATAGCTTCTCAGGGCTGCCACGTACTTTTTTCCTTGTCCCCAACATATTAAAAAAAACCCCAAAAATCACCAAATTACAAAAAAATAACCTTAAAAGTTGCAATATGCTGTTTTTGAAGGCGGATGAGTCAATTTATTAGAATTTGGAGCTTGTTCAATCGGTTTTAGCCATCCCTAAAATCAACAATAAAGATTCATAAATCCAAATCTTTATTATATTGTCTTTCATATTTACTTATTTTTGGGGAAGACATTTTTGCTTGAAAATTGTCTTTAAAAAATCAAAATTTTTTGTGTTTTCCAATGGTTTTCAATTTTTTTTTAAATTTTTCTTTTTTAAAACATTCACTCCAGAATAATAACATAAGTTTATTAAGCAAGAGTAAGATAAAAGTTTGCTACTTTTTTGATATTTTATATATATGAAACAAAGAAAAATAAGCGTAAATAATAAAAAAAGGGAAAATATATTAACAATGTGTAAAATCCCCAAAAATTCCCTATTATTTTTTAAATTCCCAAAAAAAAGCCGAATCCCCTATTGACTTTCTTTGTCGTTTTTGCTTGCATAAAATCCCCAAATCTGGCAGCCCTGATGCTTATACCTAGTTGTAAAACTTTGGTTCTTGCCGTTCTCCAGACAAACATGTACATGTTGTACCTTATTTAAAAATTGCAGTCGTGTTTTTTGCTCATATCTCAACCTCTTATAGACCGCTCTAGCTATATTTTAAAAGCAAACTTTGACGGGGTATATTTAACAACCTATACTTACATACAGACAGACGGACTGTCGGACATCGTTAATCAACTTCGCTACTCTGAACATGTATTCATCGTAAATATTCCGTATAAATATTAAGGAAAGTACAAACGAAATGACAAACTGTTTTTATACACTCACAATATTCTGTACGTAACATTAACTGAATTTATGTTAAAAATAATTAACTACATATTCTGTAAAAACAAAGGAATATTCAGTTATTTTATTAAATTCAGTAATTTTCGTTTGTTTTTCTAACAAGAAAGAGATTAACGGACCTGCGCAATGCGCAATCTTGTTTCTTTGATTCATGGGTTTCGCAATTATTTTATGTATTTAACTGAATTATTTAAACAAATAGAAAATGGGAATTTATTACCCAAAACAAGCAAATCGTTTTCTATAGATAACTAAAAATTTATTTTTGGTTGAATTTTTTACAGTTAAAATTAAATGAACTTTTCGTTATTTTAAATAAAATTTTTATTTAATTTTACATTAAGATGAATTTAGCTTAATCAACGGACAATATTAACTGCAACTGAAAATCCGTATTAATATGCACTAAGTTTTTTGAATAAATGTAAGAATCAGTTAAAAATAAATTTTCTTGGAATTTTAAATGTTTATTTATTTAAAAATGACTGAACGGAATGCTTCTTAAATAAACTACAGTCCGTTAATGTAATAATATTTTGAGTGTAACCAAATCAGATGAAAGAAATAGAAACAAGTGTACATGCAGCCATCTTTGGGAATTTAGCTACGAATAACAAATAAGAAAGTATAGTCGGTCAAACCCGACCATATGATTTCCTACACCACAGTATTTAAAAACAAATTTTCGAGAGCGTATCCTATTTGGGACCCATGCGCAATCATGGACCCGCCAGAATAAAATTATCTCATAAGGTTAATATTCCTGGTTTCAAGTGGTCCTAAGAAGGTGGTTTATATGGGAACTATGGATAATTGTGGAGCCACCAGCATTTTTATCATGACTAGCTATCGTTAAAGTTATTGTCGCTAGTTTTTGTTAAAGAAGTTATGACATTAAAAGCAATTTTTGGTATAGTGTTTGTATGGGAGCTATGGCCAAATATGATCCGATTCTAATCATCTTTGGTTAGGTGATTTAAATAAAATTCAGTCAAAACATTACAAAAGTAATAAAATGATTTGTGGGTTTATTTCTTTATTGAGATTACTGAACAAACCGAAATTCATCAATAAAATTTCCTTTAAGAAAGGCAAAACTGTTTTCTAATTTTTTTTTTTGGGAAAAAAGTAATTTTTTTTATCAAAATTTTTAAATTTTTGTTTTTGAAAAATTCATAAAAAATTGGAAAATGCAGCTATGCTTTTAATTTTCCCCAGACATATAACAACAAAATTGCAAACAAAATAAGCCATAAATAATTAATGATTTTATTTACAAAAGACGAAAAATTTTAAGAAATTTAAGAATTTCATAAAACGCAATATTTTTATGGGAGCCTCCCTAAGAAGTGGTGATTGGGGGCAAGTATGTCTAAAGAATATGTGAAGGACAAACAACTAATTGAGTTCGGTCATACATTTTATCCCACTAGGGAAGACTCTTGGGCATTTATTGGTCTTTTTCTTTAATATATTTCTAGTCTGCATTGCACATTTTGTATGGAAGCCCCCTTTAGGAATGGAGATAGTGGGTACGTGTGTTAGTAATTAATGATTGAGATGAAAAATAAAGTGGGGTTGGTCATTCATTTGACCCATATAGGGGCTAAACAATTATAAAAAAATGATTTTGTACTATAAGGGTCGAAAAGTACGATTTTAAAAGTTCGTTGGTATGATATTGGTTTTCTCATTTATCATACCTGATGGTCACACTTGGGGCTTTAAGCGCGTTTAAACACCTTAAACGTTATTAAGCTGTAATACATCAAAATCAAGATGATTAACCATAAATTGAAGTGATTTGTTAATCACTTCAAATCGACATGATGACGATTAAATCATTTCATTAATAACATAGAATCCTCTGAACATACCTTAAACGGAGTATAATGTAGAATCGGCCACACTAAATGTACCTCTTGATCAATATTTCTTCTTAATGTTTTTGATTTGCTAAATCAACATTTTGCTTAAACGCGTTTAAAAGCCCAAGTGCGAACATACTATAAGATTCTAGTCATTTAAAACATCTAAATTCCTTTAAAACTCTGCTTAATTTTAAATTAGCATTTCATCTTTGTCTGGCATTCTCCCATAACCACACACGACCAACCATACACATACATATAAGCACTTGTGCTTATCGAGGGACGTTTTGAAAATTATTCTTGGCTTCTAACAATTTCATATGCAAAATGTAAATTTTTGTTACAGTACGAAACTCTATGGATACGAATATGAATGAATGAATGGGTATGTTTTAATTTAATGACATTATAATTTGTCATTATATCGATATTTAATCGATCGATATTTAAGTAGATGGTATATGATTTTATTTTAATTAAATATTATTGAAGAGAAATAAAATTCAAAATTTTATTATATTTGTAAAAGAAAAGATGTGTTTTTTTGCAGATAAAAATGTAAAGTGCTTTATGACTGAAATTGTTATTGCTCGTGTTGTGGTAATTGCTAAATTTTTTGATATAAGAAGCCAATATCAAAAAGCGGTTTTGAAATTTTAATTTTCCTTACTAGACAATTTTATTTTGTGCAAAATGTTTTACACTTTAATTAAATTCGATTTCTTTTTTGAATAACTTTATTCATTAAAAGAATGAGTTTTTTCTGAATCTCAACGAAACTAAACTGCCACAAAAATGTTTTAATTTTAGGCTTTAGAGTAGTTTTTCAGATGTGTCGAATTCGTAGATGTCATTTAATTATGTCACTGACGATAGAAACATCTGCCACTGAGACATTTTGCTCCATGCATTTTTTTTTTGGAAATTTTTCGCTTTATCAATGAGAACGAAAATGGACGAACATAAAACTTATGTATATATAGGGTGTTGGACTGGGTACCTCCTTAGTCCAAACAGACAATTATTTCTTCCAAAGAAATAAAACACACGGTACAGTTCCGCTTGAACTTAAAACAATATTTTATTTTGGCTTCTTGCCCTTTTGAGTTATTATACAGAACTGCTTTAAAATTAACTTATGATAACAAAGTAGAGACCGTAAGTGCCGTAAGGAATTTTTCGTTAAGTTTTACAATAACAAAAATTATTGTCTTATTATATGAAATCTACATAGTGGTACATATTTATAAAAAAAAAGATATGTAATGCAAATTTACTCAGAGCTGGCAATTGTTTGGCACTTTGGTTTCAAAATATAAAGAAAAAGATTTAAAATTTTAAATTATTAGAAGTTATAAAAATACTGTTGAACACGGTTCAACATATTCCGGCCGCCAAATTATGGTACAATTTCTATTAGACATCGGTAGATTTATTTTGAATATTTGTCACAAGTGGTGTTATGAATAGCTGTTATAAATCTAGGATCGGTCTGGGAGACAGCGGGATGAAGTTTCCTCTTGCGGAGATAAAGGTTATTTTCCATCTTTACATTAAGGAATGGCAATTTTGGTCATCTGTCCTTCATCTAGAGGTAATAAAGAAAAAGAAACGAAAGAAATACATACAGCGTTAAAAAATATATTGCGCGGCTAAAAGTGTTTTTTATTGTGTCAAAGAGCTGATATTCATGATTAAACGGTGGGGTTGCAAGTAATAGGTGTTGGGTGAATCGTTTACTGACGGTTGTCAGTTGTGGGAAGTACACAGAGCTTTACGATGGCTCTTCTGGTTATTCCATTTTGCGTTAGAACATCTGCTACTCGGACTTTACTGTCTCGGCCATAAACTACGTTCGTGACGCGACCAAGGCGCCATTCGGTGGGGGGTAACACGTCGTCTTTGATAATCACAATATCGTTTGGCTTGACATTGTGCCTTTCGGTCTTCCACTTGTAGCGACGTTGCAATTCGGTGATGTACTCGTTTTTCCATCGTTTAGCGAAAATATGCTGTAGAGCTTTTAATCGTTCCCAGCGTTTAAGGAAACGAACTTCATCTAGCGGAGGGTCAGCTGGAGCTTCAGGAGGAGCGATGATAGGAGCGCCGCGAAGAAAGTGACCCGGAGTTAGAGGTAAAATTTCATCAGGCTTTTCAGTAATAGCTGAGAGCGGTCTTGAGTTCAATACGGCTTCGATTTTTACCAGCAGAGTTGAAAATTCTTCAAAGGTAAAGGACAGGGTGTTTGTCATTTTCTTTAAATGCGATTTCATGCTTTTTACTGCGGCCTCCCAGAGGCCGCCCATGTGGGGTGCATACGGCGGGATAAATGACCAGGTAAATCCTATAGCGCTATATTTCTCGACTAAAGCTTGTTCTGCGGTTTTGAGAAATATGTTATGATTTTTAAGAAGCGCATAACTGGTTCCAAGAAAATTTCGTCCATTATCGGAGAACATGGTCTTGGGAAGACCTCGACGTCCAGTGAATCGATCAAAGCATGCGAGAAAGGCATCAGTCGAAAGATCAGAACATGTTTCTAGATGAACTGCACGCGTGGCAAAACAAACGAAAACTGCAGCATATCCTTTTAATGTTTTTGCATTTCTTAAGTTTGACGACTTAATATGAAACGGACCGGCAAAGTCGACACCGGTGTAGGTAAACGGCAGGGAAAAATTTACTCGTTCGGGGGGAAGTGCCGCCATAATTTGGTGCTGGAAACGCTTTTTATAGATAGTGCACGCTTTGCAATTGCGAATACATTTTCGCACAAGGTTTTTAAGCCTGGGGATATAATATCCTTGTTTAATTGCTCGAACCATGATATGATGCTCTGCGTGGAGCAATATGCGATGAGTATAATCCACCAAGAGCTTAACGAGATGAGACTTTTCAGGTAAAATAATCGGGTGCTGTTCTTCATAGCTAAGCCCGGAATTGTCCAGCCGTCCACCGACACGAATGAGTTCGGTTTTATCAAGGAATGGGCTTAGTGTGAGAATGCTACTTCTTTTAGATAAAGATTTTTTTTCCTTTAAGCATTTATATTCTTTTGAAAATTCGGTTCTTTGAGCAATCGATATAAGTCGATTTTTCGTGAATGTAATTTCGTTCGCAGTAACGAATTTTTCAGTAAAGGTTGGTTTTTTCCTAGTACGGTTAATAAATCTCATACAGTAGCTAATGACGCGAAGTGCTCGATCTATTGATGAAAAGTTTTCTAAAATATCATATGCAGGCTCTTTACGAGTCCTATTCAATTGGGAATCTAGCTGATACGCTCGTACATGAAAGTTGGATATAGCTTTCAGAGGGTCGAATTCGTTATTGGTTTTGAGATCAAGAGGATCAAATGTTCGAGGGATGGGCCACATTGCCATGGGTTGTTGAAGCCAGGGGGGCCCATTCCACCAAAGTGTACTTTGCGAAAGTTCTTGTGGACCGCAGCCACGACTACCGAGATCTGCTGGGTTCTCTTCGGTTTTCACATGCTTCCAGTTATGGGTGCTGACAACGCTGAGAATGTGCGCAATACGGTTTCCGACAAATGTGTTTAAAGTCTTTGGATCCTTTTGTAGCCAACCAAGAACAATAGGCGAATCTGTCCACAAAAACAATTCGTAAGAAAATTTAAAGCCTTTGATCAGGTTTTTGAACAATTTAGTCAGCAAAAGAGCTCCACACAGTTCCAATTTTGGCACTGTAAGTCTCTTTAGAGGAGCAACTTTGGTTTTTGCCACTAGCATAGTGGAATTAATTATGCCTTCGGTACTTTCCGTTCTCATAAAAATCACACCACAGTATGCCCTCTCTGAGGCGTCACAGAACCCATGAACTTGTATTTTGTTAAACGGTGCGAAATGTGTCCATCGGGGAATTTTGATCTGGGAGATTAGCGGCAAAGTTTCCGCGAATAGCTTCCATTTTTCAAGAATGTAAGGAGGAACAATTTCATCCCAGTCGGATTTCTCTTTCCATAATTCTTGTATTAGAACTTTTGCCGTTATAACTACAGGGCCTACCCAACCTAGCGGGTCAAATAACCGTGCGATTGCGGCCAAGATTTTTCTTTTTGTAGTAGTCGTTGAAATTTCTAGCGGATCTAACGCATAATAAAAGTAGTCTTCTTTGGCATTCCAGCGAATTCCTAATGTTTTTGTCGTGCTGGAGTTATCGAACCTTAAAAAATCTTCATCTAAAAGATCTTCCCGGGGCAGATCTTGGAACAAAATGCGGTTGTTTGCGGTGATTTTCTTCATGGGAAATCCTGCAGAACTCAAGGCTTGCTTAAGCTGAGTTTGCTTACGTTTCGCTTCGTTAAGAGTGTGTCCGCCAGACAAAATGTCATCGACGTATATTTCATGTTGCAAAATATCAGATGCTATTGGGTATAAATTCTCGCAATCTTTACTAAGTTGCTGTAGCGTACGTATGGCCAAGAAAGGGGCGCAATTGACTCCGAAAGTCACTGTCTTTAGTTGAAAAGTTTGTACTGGAACCTGATCATTTTTGCGGAATAAAATTTGTTGGTATGGGCGATCACCTTCATGCACCAATATTTGCCGGTACATTTTTTGTATGTCGCCGGTAAACACATACTCATAGTGTCGCCAAGCGAGCACTATTTTCATCAAGTCCGTTTGAAGTGTTGGGCCTTGATGTAGCACGTCATTCAAAGAAAATCCGCTACTGCTTTTCTTTGACGCGTTGAAAACCACTCGCATTTTGGTGGTTTTGCTCTCCGGTCGTACAACCGCATGGTGTGGAAGATAAAATGAACATTGTTTTTCGGTTTGAGACTCACGATGAGCAACTGCGACCATATGATCTAGGTCGACGTATTCTTGAAGAACTTTCGTATATTCCACTTTTAACTCGGGATTTTTTGCCAGTGTTTTCTCCATTCGAAAATACTGAGCTAAAGCCATTTTTCGCGATTGCCCCAGAAAGATATCACGTGGAAATTCTTCCTTAAACGGTAGGCGGACAACGTATCTACCATCTGACTGTCGCATTGTGGTCCTTTGGTAAAAGTCCTCACAGTACCGATCACTTTCGGTTTCTGACGAGATTGTGTCAGCTTCTTCTAGTTCCCAGAACTTTTTCAGCTGATTCTGTAGATCAATACTATCTACGGAGGAAACGACCGTTGAGAAAGAATTGATTTCACTTCTTGGCGCGGGGCCCGACACATACCATCCGAATTGAGACTCTCTCGCTTCTAGACAATGTGCTATATTTAATTTAATTCCTGATAAATTGATACAGGGTAAGTAGTCACTACCAATTATCATGTCAATAATTGCTGGCTTGAAAAAGTAGGGGTCTGCGAGAGTTAAGTTTTTGACTTCGTTTAGGTTTTTAATTTTAATGGGCCGAGAAGGCAAAAGATGTGACAATTTTCGCACTACGATCGCTTGTACCTTTATCTTAAAATCAGAGACTCTGGATTTTAAGATCAAGTGGCATCGCCCCTTTGACCTTCCTACTACAGTTCCACCAAGTCCCGATATTTGCGAAGTATGATTTTCCAGCGGTAGAGAAAGATTTTGTTGAATTCTGGTGGAAATAAAAGTTTTTTCAGAACCTGCGTCTAGAAGAGCTCGGACGACAAAATTTTCCCCTAAATGTTGAATATTAACCAAGGCTGTGGGTAAAATAGTTGTTCCTTCATTTTGAGAAAAATGATTGAGAACATTGTCCCCTTCACTGTTGGTTGGGGACACTGTTTGCAATACTTGTGTATTTAAAGAAACGTTAGACTGCTGGGTGCCAGAACTCGAGGGCAGTTCATCTTGTGGGAATGATGTTTGTTTGTTTCTCGTATCTTTTTTAGGATATATCTTATTCTTTTCATCGCTATGAAGCATAGTGTGATGCTTTTTGTTGCACCTAGTGCACAGACCTGTGCTTTGGCACTTGGACTTAAAATGACTTTTCGATAAACAATTTACACAGTATTTGTTAGAAAACACAAATTTGATTCGATCGCTAACTGCTAGCTCCTTAAAATCTTTGCAAAACCGCAAGGGATGGTTTTGTTTACACATTGCGCAAGTATACTTTGTCTTATCTTGCTCAGATTTAGTGAAAAACGATTGATTTCTAGAGGTATGATTTTCTTTTACCAATGGTTTTCTCATATCAGCTACTGTTTCTAACATTTCAATTCGTTTAGAAAGAAAATTAGACATATCTTGCCAAGTGGGCCAAATTTTGTGGTCGGTTAAGGAATTTTCCCAAGATCGCATAGTTTCCTCTGGAAGTTTTGAAGCGCACAAATGTATTAAGATTGCATCCCAGGTTTTCGTAAGCCTAAGTGATTCGAAAACTGCTAAGCTTTCATTAAGGGTGCTTTGAATTTGACGTATTGATTTGGCGTTCTCATTTTGCACAGTTTGAATGCCAAACATTTGTTTCATTTGCTGGTGAGCTAAAATTCTAGGATTTTCAAAGCGAGTTTTTAATGCCTGCCAGGCCAAATCGAAATTTTCATCAACCAAGTCAAATCTTTTCACAATTTGGTTGGCCTCCCCCCTCGTTTTGCTACGTAAGTGGTATAATTTTTGAGCAGGAGCTAAATGTGGATGGTTTCCTATCACCGCCTGAAACATGTCCCTAAACGCTGGCCATTTTGAATAACCTCCTTCAAAATCTTCTATGTCGCATGGAGGCAGCTTGAGCGTCATGGAGGACTGTTGCGCCATTGTTGTATCTCCTCTTTGAGATTCATTTACGGGCGCTGATGCACTTATTAAACTTAAAATTTTGGCTTTAAGTTTCCGAGCATTGTTGCACGCTTTACCATATTTAATGGAAGTATCATCTTTAGCATCGCTTACCTGTTCCCCCTCATCATTAATTACAAAGTTCTCATAACTATCTACTAGCTTATTCCACTTTACCTCTAACTCATGATGCAAAACTTCTAAATACGAGATATTTAATTCCTCCGGGGGTATAATTTGAAAATCGCTTAAAAACGCATCTAGCTGCTGGATGTCAAATCTACACTTTCTTCTATTTGCCATTATTATTTAATATTTAAAAAAGTTTAAATTCTATACTTTTGATATTCACTAGAAAATTGTATATTTGTACTCGTCTATATTTACCTCTTGTAAATATGAACAATTTCGCATTAAAAATTTAAAACAGAATATGTGTTTTTATTTTGTGCACCACTGTACTTCTGTAATCGCCTTAGTTGTTGATGTTTGTATCCAAATTAAAACGATCAGATTAAATTATTTTTTTACAAATTTTTCTTTTAAATTTGTTTTGGTTCGCCACAGTTGTTTTGCACAAAATATTTATTGTTTTCTCTTTGTTTTTCAATTTTGCCAGAATATATACTTATTATTTGCCAAAAAAAATTACATTCCCACTCACCTTTTTCCCTGCTTTTTCCTCGGATGGCGAACCCTTTCTTCTTCTTTTTGTTATTCGTTTGAGTTATTTTTCAACCACCTTTTCTTGTTGTTTTTCACAAATCTCTGCTCACTGCAACTTTTGTTCAAGTGGAATTCTCTTTTGTTGTTGTTGTTTTTAAATGTTGTAGATTAAGTACGATATTTTTTCTTTTCTGGAGGAACTTTTATTTAAAATAATATTCTTTTATTTTGTTTTATACTTTAATAATAATTAATGTATGTTTTTTTTATTTACACCCAATCACCGCACTTTTTCCTTAACCAGTTTTATATTTTATTAAACGTTTGTCGTTTTGTTTTCAAATAATTTTGTTTAATGCTTCTTTTTTATTATTTTTTTTTTGTTTTGTTTAATTTCTTCTTCAATTGTTATTTTAATTAATTATCTTTCATGAAACACTTCTTTATTTCTCCAATTGTCACTTATAAATGTTGTTTTGTAGCTTTGATTTGCAAACTAAAACACTTGTTTGTTATGTCTATATGCAAGTGAGACGAGTATGACTATTTGATGCCTGTCTCTTGTTCATAAAAACTGCAAATACTTTTGTTGGAATTCCACCAGTGATGGCACTTTTTTACAGAAATGAATTTTACTTTGTTGCAAAGGTTGTAGTTGTTTTATTTAAATGTTTCTTTTGTATTATTGTATTTGCTTAATTTTTTTTTTTTAGTTTTTGTTGTAAATTCTTTATTTTATTTTACACACTTTTTTATTTTTTTTCCATAAAAAAAATTAACTAACCGCACAAATATAATTCATACACTGTACATACCCAATTTTTTCCTTTTCTTTGTGTCTATGCACACATGTACCTTGGTATTCACTGAATTTTTTCTGGGGGTGGTTTTTCTTGTTGAAAGAGTTGAGTCTTCCTTCTCGTTGGAGTAGGTCTTCTTGGCTATGACAAGTGGTCATGTATCCTTTTGTGTCATCTCGAAAGCGCGGGAGGCTTTGACACTTTCCTAACCAGTATGGCTAAACTGGTTTTAGCTTTAGTTTCTCGGGAGCGGCAACGGCTGCAACCACCAGTTCACTCACTTCCTAGCCTAATCTAGGAACGCTCGAAGGACCATATGTTGGACTGGGTACCTCCTTAGTCCAAACAGACAATTATTTCTTCCAAAGAAATAAAACACACGGTACAGTTCCGCTTGAACTTAAAACAATATTTTATTTTGGCTTCTTGCCCTTTTGAGTTATTATACAGAACTGCTTTAAAATTAACTTATGATAACAAAGTAGAGACCGTAAGTGCCGTAAGGAATTTTTCGTTAAGTTTTACAATAACAAAAATTATTGTCTTATTATATGAAATCTACATAGTGGTACATATTTATAAAAAAAAAGATATGTAATGCAAATTTACTCAGAGCTGGCAATTGTTTGGCACTTTGGTTTCAAAATATAAAGAAAAAGATTTAAAATTTTAAATTATTAGAAGTTATAAAAATACTGTTGAACACGGTTCAACAATAGGGTATTTTTTAAGCTGTATGAGAACGTAAAATGATAATATTAACCAAAAGTATTGTTGGAATGAAATTGTTTTAATTATATTGTCGAAGAAAATTTCATGGAATTTTTATACCCTTCACCGAAGGAAATAGGATATATATAAGTTTATCATTCCGTTTGTAATTTCTGAAATAATGATCTTTTTATGGCTCGTCGGCTTAATATCCAAACCTGCTTAATCCACTTTTTAGGTAAATTGAGATTTTGATGTTGTGTGGTAGCAAAAGATACGTCCCGTCGACCAGCATGTAGTTTTCTTCAATTTGGGTCTTGAAGAGTGTAAAACCAACTAGATTTTTGGTTTTCCTCTCAAGCTGCAAATATGAATTTCAAGATGTTTTTTGCTTCTCCTGTAAAATGATTAGCGAAGTTGAATTAACGATGTACGTCTGTCCGTCTGTTCATTTGTGTGTTTTTCGAAGACCGCAGAAATGATGGGGACTAGAATGTTTAATATTTATGTTACAAATACTCTGTTAACGTTTGCTATTAAAATTCAATCCGTTCGGTGCATAAATCACTGAGATATGAGCAAAAAACACGACTGCCTTTAACTTCACCCATAATTCCCTTGTTGTTTTTTTATTTCTTTTTTCTGTATATCTGGAGAACGGGAAAAGTTTCCAAATACGCTACAAATATCTCGGTTAGCAATACACAACAACCCGCAAAACGTGGGCAGGATAATTTTGTTTTTATATCTAAAGAACGGTAAGGAAATATTGTCCAAATTTGGTATACATTGCTGGGTTATTACAGTACAACCCCTCTTAAAATATTGGCGGGCTTGGAGACGTGGGCGTGGCATTTCACCTGCAAGAACACAGATTTTTGTATATCTGGAAAACGGTAAGAGACTTAGTTTCCAAATTAGAAACAAGCATTTTGGTTATCAATACAAAACAGCTGACAAAATGTGGGCGGGTTTGGAGAAGTGGGCGTGGAACAAAATAGATTTACTTAAATCTAAAGAATGGTATTTGTATAACTTTCAGTCTAATTTTTAACTACTTTTTCCAATAAATCTGGCATGTATATTGACTTCTAGTTCTTCAAGAATTGCTGGTTTGGCGGCATGGCAAAACAAAGCCCCATAAAAAGCAACTTCTTGAAAAAAAGCTGTCAACATGTTGATTGTATAATAAATCGATTGCTAAGCGCGCTGTATGAAAAGTTTCCGTCTTGTTGGAGCCAAATGTGGTTAATGCTTAGAGTCAATTGTGGTTTTATGCGCATATCTCAGCCATTTGTGGACCGTTCAGGCTTAGTTTCAATGGCAAAATTTTACGGAGCATATGTGACAAACTGACGAGCAATAGCAAACAATTCCAGACTATATGTAAGATTAATATATAACTACAAATTCCCCATCATATCTGAGGTATTCGGAAAACGCATTTAAACGGACACAAGGACAGACGGACATCATTAACTCAACTTCGCTTCTCATAAGGACCCAAAATTTATACACTTTTTAGGCTCTAAGATCAATATTGGAGAAATTACACCTTTTTGTCTTGGGTAAAGGGTACAAAAATACCATTCACTTTATTTTTAGCTCAACCAATCGAAACTGCGAAATGCTATTCCAAAAAGGTTTGATCCTTTAAAATCCTTAAAAAGAAATAATTTATTATTCTGTCTTCATTTTTGATTTGATTTTTTATTCGTAATTTTTCTTGGGCTGCGTTTTTGAGATCTCAGTTAAACAAGGTTAAGTTAATCTGAAAAAAGATTTGTGCCGCCATTACCAAGTTTTTTATACAAAATTTCTATCGCACAGCTTAGATTATCTTGAAATGTTGGTCTTAAATGAAATAATAAGAAAAAAATCCCATTTCGTCGGAAAAGTCCGAGTTTCAGAGTACGTTAAACTAAGCTTAAACTCAATACACTTCTCAAGAACCCGGCCTTAGATGTTGTGCAAAAAATAAGCATTGAGAATTAAATTTTTCGTTCAAAAAAACTCTAAAGAAAGGTATCGTGTTATAGACAGCAAAATATCTCCGATACCGGTGTATCGGCAAACGTGAATTATCGCCGATATATCGGTATCGGTTACATTCCTAATTGCGTTTTTGTTTGTATTTATTTTATATTTTGTTTGTTTGAAAACTCCTTTAAAAGATACCCATACAAATATGTACCACCCTACTAAACCGACACACTATGCATTTCCATGGTTTCTTTTATTTTAGTTTAAATGCCGCTTAATGCCCATCAACACATAACTGCAAAAATATGGGTCAAAAGTTGAAAAAATGGAAAAAGAAAGAAACGAATTAAAAAGAGAAAAAAATGTTTATGCATTCCTATCAACTTGAAAGAGAAAAAAAAAAAATATAAAACAAACTCTCAATAACCAAAAGGTTATTTGATACTTTTGTGTGCAAGTGTGACTTCACTTAACTGTCAACATTTATTGGACAATAATAACAAGGACATTTAAAAAGTTACACATATAAAATAACGTACGGAATAAAAATGAAAACTAAAATGCACAAAAAAACTAATGTGTAATTAGCAACTATTTAAGTGGAATAAATGGAAATGACGTTCTCGAACAAACACACAAATTACATGTCAGGCTCTTCTTTGAATTGGATGTGTCAGGAAACAGCAACCGACAATTTAAAAAAAAAATAAATGCCCTCACTACCTTTTTTTTCCAGAACACACACACTCTTCGTTTAATCCTTTTTGTAATTGTGCAGTTGCTCTAATTATAAATGTGGCTACAAATTGTAAGCTTGGTCGACCAGAGTTGGAAAGCTAATGTAATGTTAATGCAAAAATGGTTTTAACAATTTTTTTTTTGTAATTTAATGGAAACACACACAACCGCATTTTAGAGACAGAGACAGCAAGGGGGAAAATAAAAATAATACCACTTTTGCACAATGTCATACTTTAAAATGGCCACTAGATGTTTTTTTATTATTATTATTATTTCTACTTGTTTGTTTAATATTCTGCAAACATTTATTCCCTTATTCAATAATTAATTCAGTTAGAGTGGAATACATTTTTCAATCGTCTCACAGGATGATAAGAGAGGATACACCAAAAAGCCTAAACGGATGTTAAAGGATATGTGGTAGGATATGTTTGTAGATATTTAGTATCCGGACAGTGATCGAATTTTTTTGCAGCCATGACGATAAACTTGCTTATATTTTGACTTATATTTCGAAAACAGTTAAAGAAAGCAAGTGTTAGTATGTAATTGTTTTTCGGTTTAATATTAATTTTATTTAACACAATAATAATAAGTAATTTTTTTTTAGAAACGGATCTCGTGCATTGTTTAGGAAGCTATTTGTAACAAGTCTGAATTCTACTGTTACACAGACATTTTTATTGTCCTTGTATTGATGGTGCCCCTAGGCGGGGCTACGCTACAATAAGGCCAACATTTTGAAAAATTTTGTGTATTTATAACCAGTTTTCGAAAATAAACAGAACATTATTTTGCGTACGGTTCACACACACACAGAAACGATACAAATATATTTGTTTAGTGCTTGTCTACGAAGACAACCCTTAATACCGTTCGTAACGATTTTCAAGGAAGTAACGAATATTAAATAGTGTTCTGTTCTTCGTTACAAAACATAACAGTTGTGGTTCTGTAGACATACATTATATTTTAATGTTCTATAGTGTTTCTTTTTAAAATAGATAATGGAATGGGCAAACAAAAAATTTTAGCAAACACAACAACACGGCAGCATTGTTTAAGTAAAATTTTTTTGCTGGCTTTTTGTTTTTTTTTCGAATATGGATATTTTTCATATGAGAATGTCAACCACGACTCAAATAATTAAAATGCATGAAACGTTTTTTCAAATATGCTAGAAAGGAAAAAACACCCAAACTTTATTTTGAAGAGGTACTTATAACTTATTACAATTTTTAAAAATCAAAACCAAAAGTTTAAACTGACTTTCGCTTTGACTAATTTTTACTAACTGCTATCAACAATTTCCAATTTCCTGCTGATTAAATACTGATACTGGTAACACTCGCATTATACTTTAAAATTTATATAACAACAGCAATGAAGGAACACCAAATATATAGTTCGATTAGCGGTATATTCTTTGGTTAGTTTTGAATGCTATTCTAATGTTACGTAAGTGACACAAAAACATCATTTGTTTTCGTCATTTTTATTTGGTCAGTCCTAGATGTTTCAAAATAAAACTTTAAAGCAAGATATTTGTTGCAAAAAATATTGATCGGAATTTTTTTTAAATTGGTATAATAAACATTTTATACGCTTTTAAAGGTCGTCACGTACGTTATTGTAAGAACTAAACGGCAACTAAATGTACCATCTTATTATGTTGGTATTAAGTTAAAATTTGGTTTAAGCTTCTTTTATCAGTCCATATTTATCATTGCAACCATACAAATAGGGTACACTTTAAAAAACATTTTTTTTTAATATAATGGTGTAGGGTATCATATGGTCGGGCTTGACCGTCTATAACTTCTTACTTGTTTGTTTTTTATTTACATATTTCATACTATAAGAGAAAAATCTGTCACGTTCGGTGTGTCACGAACGATATTACGTTTTTTTTATTATAAAATCATCGAAAAAAATTTTTCCAATTGCGGATTATAAAGGGAAAATATGTGGTTTAATGTACAAAATTAAAAAAAAGAAAAACCTCCCACAATTCGTAGATTTTTGTATACATTCACCCCAAAATCACTTCCATTTTATGTCGCATACGATATGCACTTATTTTGCTCGATATTTTGGAAAACAAGGTTCGAAATTTGATGATTTTTTTTCAACCAGACTCATGTGCACCACGAAGGGTTAAAAATTAGTTCTCGCGATTTTTCGAAACACCTAAAACAACTACAGAAAAACACCAGTGAACCAGTGTTATTTGTATCAAGTTTTTAAACAATTGCAGTAAAATACTGGTAGTTTTAGACAAATTACTCCCTTTTCTTCTTAAAATAATGCTTTTGGCTTGTAAGCGCTTATACCATATGAGCTTGGAGATGCAAAAAGAGTATTGAATATTAAAATGAGCCAAATTGGTCCATTTTGTCAGCCCAAAACAAGTTTCCTTTCAAGTTAAGCGTTATGGAATGAGTGGATAAATTAAAAATAGGTCACAAATTTACCAATTATTTAAAATCAGCCAAATCAACATGTTATTATCTCAACTAGCGCCCATACAAATGTGCTCCTTGAGTAATAGTTTTGGTAAGATAACGACCACAAATAATGAATTATGCCGGGTAAAGCTTGACTTTAATATTTAGAGGTCCTTTATTTTACCAATTTTTAGATGAATACTTACCATAAAAAGATGCGCTTTAATGTTTTATTAAAGGTCATATATATTTTGGTTCTTTTTACGGTTTATTTGGTAATGACATCGGGCCCTCATTCAAATGTCCTTCGAAATGCCGATTTTTCTCAATAAATCGTATTTAAGGAGGTCACTGAAATAACCTAAATGGACACATTCAATACCGGTTAAAATAATGTCTGTCGCAGATATTGTCCCGAGTGAACAGTGATAGATCTCCTTCATAAAAAGTGGATATAAGCAGACAACACCAGCCCGCACCAAATCCAGTCTCATGATAGGTTTTGTGTCAAATACCTTTCATCTGGAGGAACTACATTTTATTACCTGAACAGCGATATGTCTTGTTTTCACCTAACACAATTCTGTCCTTTTTATTATAATATTCTGTTCACTGGTCATAGGACTAAAGCTTTAAGAACAATTACAAGACATTACAAGTTATTTGCAGAATCTAATTTTCAAGTTATTATTTTTCATTAATTACACTGTATGTAATTTTTTAAGTCATGGCAAAATAACCATATACGGAACATATACCGAAAGTCATGCATTTTTTATGGGACCTTAAAGATTTAGGGCCTCGGTGTCATTTTTGCAAAAAAGTGATAATTTTCTAAGGCTCATATCTTGCAAACCGTTCGGAATTTTGATTAACCCTTTTTTTAAAATTTTTTTTTTAAACTTAAAAATTTTTTTTTTATTTGTTTGAGCCAAGATTTAAATTTAAAAAAAAAATTTTTTAATTTTTTAAAAAAACAAAAAAATTGTTTTCAAAAAGATTGATAAAATAGCTATCGAAGCTACTTGGGACAAATTTTGCTAACACCAATAGGTAATAAGTTACATGGATGAGAAAAAATACTTGTATGGCCAAAATTTCAAACTTTGACCCCCTCTAACTCTGAAACTTTTTGACCGATAGTAATATGCAAAAAATTAAAATAAATTTAAAATACTTTAAATTGAAAAAAGACTGAATTAAAAAAAAAAAAAAAACAAAAAAATTTATTTAACATTAAACGGCTGTTTTTCACATGTCGGCAAACGTTTGGAAGAGTTAAGCAAATCGTTAGCCAGAGTTTGGTAAGTGTATTAAGAATGAACTTTGTGCTAAGGTCATTTAAAATTTTTTAATTGCTATATCTGTGGTTTTCATTGGCAACCGCGTATGTCTTAAAAAAAATTTTTGAGGAGAGCCGAAAAAACCATTCTAGATCAAACTATGGGCTAGATATTGCACTTTTTGAACTTTGTAATTGAGTTTAAAAATGAACATACGCGGTTGCCCATGAACAGCACAGATATATTTATGTCACATATATGTACATTAGCGTAGCCGTTAGTTGTATGGAGAACTTTTTTTTTTTGATTTTTTATATTCTCCCCCCCCAAATCGGTTCAGTTTTATGTAAAAAAAAATACAAAAAAATTTCGTAGCGAGAAGTTGTGTTTTAGGGGGGGCGTCCGCCCCTCAAAGTTTGCCATCAAGCCATTTATTCAAATGTAATTTGTTTGCATATTACTATCTCTTAAAAACAACATTTTACAAGAATATGATATATGGCAATATTTTAGCTCTTCTAGTCAACAACATTAGCTTCGAAGAAAGTTTGTTGCTTAAATTAATATTTTAGAAAATAATTAAGAAAATAACAACAAAATACCAAACTTTTTATATACGTTTTAAATATATAAAAGCCGGATTTAATGTCAAGTGACCCAATTTTGAAATCGATGTCTTCCGTTTAGGATGAAATTTGCACCAAGGTTAGTCCTATTGGATAGTAGTTTAGACACAAATTTTCAACAAGATCGGTCAAAAAGTTTCAGAGTTAGAGGGGGTCAAAGTTTGCCATACAGGTGTTCTATCTCATACATGTAACTTATTACGTACTGGCGCTAGCAAAATTTGTCTCAAGTAGCTTCGATAGCTATTTGATCAATCTTTTTAAAAAAAATTTTTTCGTTTTTTTAAAAATTTTTTTAAAATTTATTTTTAAACTTAAAAATTTTTTTTTTTATTTGTTTGAGCCAAGTTTTAAATTTAAAAAAAAAAATTTTAAATTTTTTAAAAAGCAAAAAAATTTTTTTCAAAAAGATTGATAAAATAGCTATCGAAGCTACTTGGGACAAATTTTGCTAACACCAATAGGTAATAAGTTACATGGATGAGAAAAAATACTTGTATGGCCAAAATTTCAAACTTTGACCCCCTCTAACTCTGAAACTTTTTGACCGATCTTGTTGAAAATTTGTGTCTAAACTACCATCCAATAGGACTAACCTTGGTGCAAATTTCATCCTAATCGGAAGACATCGATTTCAAAATTGGGTCACTTGACATTAAATCCGGCTTTTATATATTTAAAACGTATATAAAAAGTTTGGTATTTTGTTGTTATTTTCTTAATTATTTTCTAAAATATTAATTTAAGCAACAAACTTTCTTTGAAGCTAATGTTGTTGACTAGAAGAGCTAAAATATTGCCATATATCATATTCTTGTAAAATGTTGTTTTTAAGAGATAGTAATATGCAAACAAATTACATTTGAATAAATGGCTTGATGGCAAACTTTGAGGGGCGGACGCCCCCCCTAAAACACAATTTCTCGCTACGAAATTTTTTTGTATTTTTTTTTTACATAAAACTGAACCGATTTGGGGGGCGAGAATCTAAGAAATAAAAAAAAAGTAAATAACGGCCACCCTAATGTTCATATGTAGTCCGTACATGATGGCTATTCAAATTCACCCTGATATGTCCATAATTGGCTGATATGTTGTTGTTTTATTTTATTTTTATGTATATTTGGATAACGACAAGACTCAAAGATTCAAAATTAGGATAAAGCATCTTTGTTGTCAATACACAACATCCTTTCTATCTGAAGAACGGTATTTATATATTGAAAACAAAAATAATTTGATTATTAATACGATTTTCGTATGACGTGCTAAATTCTCAGTTTTTCATATTTGATAAATACACTGAAATTTATTGTTGAGGGAAAGCTAGCTTCTTTGCGCATTTCACTGGTTGCTTAGGCCAGCTCATCAGGAAACCTTTTCAAAAACCCTAAAGCGAATAAGAATTATAAACACTCAGTCTTACTTGTAACAATATCAAAGCAAAAACAAAACACCAACAATAAACAGTGAGTTTATCTTTTCTTACATTCCCCTACAATTGGTCGGGTTCTTTCCGATTCGAATTGTAGTTGTAAGTGGGTAAAAAGAAAAAACAAAATTAAAAAACAAACTGCTTCATTCTACTGTCTTCGTAAGAAAACAACAAAAAAAAAAACCAATTTGCCAATTTTTTTTTATTGTTGTTTTAAAGCAGCGTTCGAAAAGAAACGCTAAATATTGCTCGTTAGTGTTCGCTTCGGTAGATTTCTGGAAATACAAACGGTAATTTATCAATGTAAAAATTGAAACATTATAGAACAATTAAATATAATGTTTGTCTACAGTATCACTACAATTGTTCTGTTTTGTAACGAAGAACAGAACAATATATAATGGACGGCTCTTTCTTGAAAATAGTTACGAACGGTATTAAGGGTTGTGTATTAAAATAGGTATCGTTCTTGGGTGTGTGAGCCGAACTCTAAATAATGTACTGTTTATTTTCGAACACTGTTTTAAAGTAAATTCCCAAACTAATTTTTTATATCAAATAACCGACAGTTATGAGCTGTTTTTACAACACAAGTGATTGAACGTGTAGTAAAATTTATATGAAAAGCAATCAGAGTCTTAAAGTGTTTTCACTTGTGTTGTGAAAACAACATATTAAATTAATTTTGTGATCAGGCTCATTTAATATTCATACACTTTCCGAAACTCATATGCTTTGCTGTCAATTACCTCTTTTAACAGACAAAGTGCCATTTATCATTTTTAATGCAATCATTCCTCCCCTTTTTTCATTTAATTTAAAACATAAGTCATGTGATGTTACACTAAATCATTTATCATTAACTGCAAATAAATTTTCTATTTAACAGAATTTAATCCATAAATTTCAGATTTTCTACTCTCGACCTTTTTTTTGCGGGTAAACTGACAATCGAATGTTAGCAAATTAATCGAATCAAATAATTTGTGATTAATTAAATTGGGTCAAAAGACCACAAATGCTTATTAAAGCGTTACAAAGTGTTGTACAGAACTTGGTGAACTTTTAGGTTTTAGAATTTATTTTCCAACAACAACGACAATGACAAGCAAATAAACAATAGAAACAAAAACAATACTTATTTAACATCAAGCTTGATAACAAAAAAATTAAAAAATTTTATTAAGAGTACAGATGTGGGACTTAAACAGGGCAGGGCAAATGCTTATTGAATTTAGGGGGTCAGTATTAAGAAGTTACTCATTTAGAAGGTTACTAATAAACGAAGTTAATTAGCATGAAAATTGTCGTTTAAACGAAAGTTAATTAAGATTTTTACTTGTTATCTAGGGTTCAATGAATTTTGAACTTTTTGGAATTATTATTAATTTTTTTGAATTGTGTGAAAATAATCATTAAAATTTTAATAATGACAACTTTTCCTAATCATCAGTTTCAAATTAAATCTAGTTTTTGTTGATTGTTTTAAATTTTTATTTTAAAAATTTTCAAGTTTTTCAAATTTAAAAATAAAGGATTTCAGGTATTTTTTTAGAATTGTTTACCTCATTTTAATGAGTGAAAATCGTTTGTTTGTTCCCTCTAAAACTTCCCTGATAAATCTGAAGAACGATTCTAGTAAAACTTTTCAAATTTGAAACAAACATCTTCGTTACGAAATTAATTAGAAAAGTCGAGAATGCAGCATCTAAGTTTGGTCCAAATTACTTTATAATCATTACACGAAATTTAAGATTTAGATCTGGGAAATATACTTTTTCGTGCTTTCTTGGAGACTTGTAGCCAACTTTGAAGGGCCTTTTTTAAAATTTGAAATTTCTATCAAATTTAAAGCCAGATTAGTAGAGGAAGAAACATTTTCATTGCATGTTGACAATGTAAACAGCAATTTTTTTATAAACACGCACACTTTATAAAGTTTTTTAATTTTTTTTTTTGGCTCTGAAAGCTTAATTGGTTTTATTCTAAGAGACTCAATTATGAATTACAAAATAAAAAAATCGTCTGAAATCACAATGGCAATAAACCATTTCATTCGGCAACACTTATCTAGAGCAATACTTTTTTTCCTAAAAGGCAATACAATTTTTCTAATGCATTTTATTCATTTAACAAATCGTTAAATAATCATCGTAAATATCAAAAACGTTTTAATTTTTCCACCATTTTTGAGTGACAATTTAATCTCCATGTGGCGTGGGTTACATTGTGGCACTTTGAAAAGCAGCAACGACAATACACAAAAATTTCTACATACATACAATTTCCTTATTGCCAGTGTCAAACATTTAGTGGGCCAGGCAGCTGGCAGTCAACAGACAGCCGTTTAGTTTGTCAGTTGCTTTGCCGTACATTTTAATCCCCCCAGACTAATAGCGAAACAACAACACTGTCGCTAAACTTACGAATATAAAAACAAAAAAAAAAAAAACCAAGTATTATAAAAACAATACAAACTTTAGTGACAAAAATATTTTTTTTTTGTAAAAAAAACGGAGAGAAAACATCAAAATAAAAAAGTATTAAAAAAACAAACTTTCTGTTGTAAACAAATGTTGTCCATTAAAAATATTAAAAATGTCAACATGACGTCAACGGACAATGACTGGGGCTTGTACAAACAAAAACACAAACAGACAAGCAAACAAACTGAGAATAATATAAAAATATTAAGTTTAATGTTAACAAATTACTTACAACAAATAAAGAGCACTCTGTTACAAAAGTAAATAGACAGCCAGGCTGTCAGGCAGACAGACATCCAGACAAATATAACTAAATGTTTGCTAAGAATTTTTGTTTGTTTGTTCGTTTAATTGATAAATGCTGATATTTATCATGGTTATACCCTCATACATGTGCAAATTACTAGCAGTAACAATAACGACAACAACGGCATCAAATAAATAATTGTTTGCCATCTCAACTGATAAAGTTGAATAATTAATTGAACAACATTTAAGAAATAATAAAAAATCAGATCAATAAACTCTCTTTTTGTTGCGATAACGTGCACTTCGTTTTTGTTTACTTTTTTTCAAGGTAAAGTCAATTTCCCTTATGGTAAATAAGTACGGAGACCTTTCACTCCGTATTTTACAGAACAGCACTGTAGTTCAGTGCTTTGTTCTGTGTGAATTACACAGGTCTGCAAAATTTGGATAAAATTCGAAACCTTCTGGGACTTTTTTATTTTTTTTTAAAGATTTTTTATATTTTTTTTTAAGATTTTTATATGTTTTTCTCAAAATCTTAAAATCAAGTCAAAATTGTAAAAAATTAAAAAAAAAAATATAGCGAAACAATTCATGTTGAATATAGCGAAAACCCGGATTTTTTAAACTTAAAGCTAAAATATTATTTTGGTGATATTTATTTTTTTTATACAGAAAAAAGTGATAGTTTTATATTCGGCTAAACCGATTCTCAGAAGGGTGTTTTGATAACCACCTCAATCAAAAGCTTATAAAAAAAATCTGAGCCCGATACACAGAAAGAAAAACATTTGGGATAAATCAAGTTTTTTATGATTAGTTTAAGTGCTCAAAAATTCCAGTACGAATAACACTAAAACGTACTCAAAACAATCCTAAATGGGATAACTTTCGAAAATCAATCCCGGAATTTCTTGAAATAAGTATAAAATTCTTAAATCAAATAAAATAAAGTTTAAAGTTTTCGTTGTTTTTAACCCTCCAGTTTACGCATGTTCCGATATTCTATACACATTGAAAAAGGTCTGGTCAGACTCATGTGTACCACGATGGGATGAAAAGTTAATTTGAACTCTTGCTTCTCATTTAGTTTATATTTTTGGTTAAATATGTGCATACGATTTCTAAAGTAAAAACCCTATCGGGCTCGATGTTGGTGTTTTATCATTCTGTAAGGTGTAATTAATATAGTTAAGTACATCAATAATAATAATAGTGTGTTTCAAATTTTTTTTTTTTGCTTTTTTCAAGCACGAATTCGATATAAATTCAACTTTATAATACATGAATCAAGATTTTACTTAAATCAATCTTATTCTCGGATTATTAATACTTACTATTAATACCGCTTCGGATTGATTTGAGCAGGACTGCCAGGTAATTTTTTCCTTGTCCCCAAAAAAATAAAAAATATCCCCAAAAATCCCCAGGTTAAAAAACAAAACCTCAAAAAGTTAATACTTTATTTTTGTTTTTTTCTGACCAAATATAAATTTTTTTTTTAAAAATAAGAAAAATGTTATTAAGAAATCCCCAAAAATCACCAAATAAAAATTTTTAGTCAAAAAAGTTATTTTATTTTGTTTGTAGCGACTGGTTTCGGCATGTTTTTTTTTAAATCCTTTTTATGCGATTCCAGTGAGGAATTACAAGCAGAACAATATGCTGTTATTGAAGACGAATGAGCCAATTTATAAGAATTTGAAGCCATCCTTAAAATCAACCATAAAAAAACAGATATCCGTCATTTATTAAATACTTCTGTGCATCATAAATAATTACCAATAGCCCAGCATTCTTTTTCCCAAACTTTTTTATATTGTCTTTGATTTTAACTTATTTTTGAGGAAACATTCACTTAAGAAAAAAAACATAAGTTTATAAATTACCTTTTACACACTTAACAAAAATGGTAATATTCATTAGGACTTTGCACTGTTTAAGAGTAACATAAAAGTTTTGCTACCTTTTTTCATATTTTATATACGAAACAAAGAAAAATATGCGTAAATAATAAAATGGAATGTATATTAAAAAAGTGCAAAGTCCCCAAAAAATCCGCGTATTTTTTTTTAAATCCCCAAAAAAAATCCCCAATTCCGAAATGACTTTCTTTGTCCTTTTGGCTCACATGAAATCCCCAAGTCTGACAGCCCTGTATTTGAGTACGGATGCATTGGTTTTTCTTTTGAGTGTAGAGAAAAAAATGTAAACGGATTTGAACTTAACGTTTTGAAGTCTTTATATTCGCGCTGCTTGCGCTCCATTTTGAAAATCTGGTAGCCTAACGTCATAAGCAAAGACGAACTATATAGAAAATGCAACATTGAGCTTATCCAAACGATTAATAAACGAAGAAAGTGGAAATTGATAGGGTAAACTCTCAGGAAGCACCCATATGAAATATGCCGCATAGCCCTTGACTGGAACCCACAAGGCAGAAGAAAAAGAGGTCGGCCAAAAACTACTTGGAAAAAAGCTTGCTAAATTACATCGAAAACAGCGATAGAAGCTGGAACGAAATAAAATTAATTGCAAAGGATCGCATATCTTGGATACATTTTGTAGAGGCCCCATTCTCCACAGCGAGTTAAGTGGACTAAAGAAGAAGAAGATATTATTGTTTTTTAAAAACGATTTTTGCTGAAGACCTGTGTTTAATAAAAATTAAAAAAATTGCTGGTATAAAATAATTTTTTTTTGCATAATCACTCATTTAATTATAAATAGAATAAGACAAATTAAGCAAACAAGTTATCGAATCAATTATATAATTCAACCGAAAAAATAAACAAAAAAAATCAAGTCAACTTCAAATTCGTTTTAGATACATCCCAGCGGGAAAAAGAAGGGGTACGGATGCCTTCTAGAAGGCCTCTGTACTCCTTCTTTTGGATATACAAGGCCTTCTCGCTCCATTCCATACTCATATCTTTTTTACACACGTTGTTATTGCGGAAGGCCTTCCGCTCTCGCTTCTTTAGCAGGTACATAAGAATGGCAACGGGTACAAAAAAATAATTGTTTTGCTTTTGCTTGTGCAAAAAAAAAAACAATACAAAAAATGTTACTCCTTCTCTATCTTATCTTTTACACCAAATAGCCGAGGCCTTCTATAAGGCATTCTTTAGCAGTTAGATAAGAATAGGAATTTAATCAAAACAATTTTTAAGCAGGCCTTTTAAAAGGCCTGAAGTAAGAAGGTCTTCTGAGTTTTACCGCTGGGATGTCATACGGAAAAGGTGTGTGAGAATAAGTTTTTTGTTTTTGTTTTTATTAGTATATGTTGGGTGTTACTCATTTTGCGTTAGTATGTGCAGCCAAATGCATTTCCGTATTGACATATTTTTTTTTTTAATTTTTTTAGTTGTTTTTTTCAGAAAAGAAACAAAAATGTATTGACAAATTTAACATGCAAAACTGCCATGACATTAATAACCACGAAGCGCACCTTGCTAACAACAACAATCGTGCTGCAAACATTTTCAAAGAAAACAGACGTATACGCTCATGCATACAAACATACATACATATATGAACATTCATTCATGTATAATTTCAAGTTGACTTTAGAACAATATTTATTTGGTTTGGTTAGATAAGACTAAACTGACATAAAAATAAATGTGTATCACAGCAAACAAACTTAGTAGATCTTTAAGTTGAATGGAATGATTTAAAATTAAACCAAGTGTCAAGCGTTAAAGGTTTGAAAACAACAAATAGTGTGCGATAAAAAGTTTTTTCAACAGGAGGAAAAAAATTTGTCTTACATAGAAAATCGGCCGATCTTTTCTAGTATTAAATCTTAATCTTAGCCCGCAAAATACTTCGACGTTGAATGTTTGACTTCATTCTTAGAGAAATCGTTCCAATTTCTGTCAGACATTGTATATACATACATACGTCCTGTCTAACCGCTTTCTGATTAATGTATAGTTTTCTGACCGAATTCATACAGATGTGTCCAAGGCCGAGGCCACACAATGAGCGGCGCCGCTCAGGAATAAAAGTTGTTCTAATTTTTAGGTGTTTTCTGAGCGGCAAAGAATAAACATGGCAAAAGTGAATGTGAAGCTGATAATTTCATCTGTACAAAGCCGACCGCTATTATGGCAACACAGATTACCAAATTTTAAAAATGAAAATATAACCGAGCAACAGCGAATCAAATTCACAGACATACGGCAGTATTGCCAAAATCTGCCTGGAAATTTGGGTAGATTTGTATATAAATGGTTAAATTCGCCCTTATGTCGCGTTGCTTGACTTATACAGGGTGGCCCAAAATTAACGAAGGGGTTTGAATTCGTTATAATTTTTTATTTAAGAAATAACTATTATTTTGTTTTTTTAATACGGTATATAAATGGGAAATATTTTTAGTTTAGTTATGGATAATAATATCTCGCAAGTGGTTGCCATTTTCTGCTTCGCATATTCGTGCTCTTTCCAACAAATTGTCCATAACCTTTCGCAAAAATTCAGGTGTTATGTTGTATATTTCGTCGCGTATATTGCTTTTTAATTGCTGGATGGTTCTAGGCTTATTAATGTAGACTTTTCTTTCAAATAACCCCAAAAAAAAACAGTCGGTTAAATCCGGTGAACGCGGAGGCCAACTAAAATCACTTGTACGCGAAAAACTGCATAATAAAGTCGTTGCTGGTTATCTGTCGGTTTCAATTCTTGGACAAAGTGAATCTTGTATGGAAAAATTCCTTGTGCTCAAAATTCTCTGCAGCGACGCTCGTGAGAGGCCAAGTTGTGCCGAACGTCTCCTGGTCTTCATCTTCCCGAATACTCCTCTGTGCCAGTTCAATTTTGTCATCCATGTGCACCGTTCGTCTTGTGCCAGCACCAGGAAGCTTCCTTACTGCCCCTTGTTGTCGAAAATTTGACACCAGACGGTTTATTGTTGACTCTGAGGGTCCAACCCGCACATGAAAATAACGACGATATGCACGCTGAGTCCAAACAATGGATCGTTGATTTGAAAAATAAAGCTCAACAATTTGGGCACGTTGTTCAATTGAGTACTGCTCCATTTTAAATTCCCCAAGTCTTCTTTACAAAATACTGAAAAGAAGAGAAAAAAAATATAATAAAAAAGCATTTCAAACCGATTCGGTAATTTTGGGCCACCCTGTAGGATGAACACCATGGCCTGTTCGTGGATTTCGATAGGTATATATAATTTATAATCTGTTTTTGTTTTAATTGTAAGTTAAGTGAACGAAGACTTCGCTCGAAATCTTAATAAACGCTTTAAATTCTTATGAATACGATTTTCGCTAGCCGGTTAGTCGGCCTTACGCGACTTAGTTTTTTTGTGAAAAGAATGAGAAATAGCTTAAAGTTGAAGATAATTTTGATTTCATTTTATTATTTGAAAAAGGTTAAAAAAATGGTACTTATGTAAATACATGCAAAGTTTTTTATTATATACATACTTTTATTTTGCAATAAAATTAATTCAAATTAATTCTATTAGCTATTTGTCAGAATTTCCCATTCCTTGTTCACAGGGCTGTGGAGTCATCAACAAATAGTTCTAATCTCGACTTCCAACTCCGGCTCCTTATTTGACTTTATTTAACTCTTTTTTTTGAGCAGTACCTTTTAAATAGTTGTATATAGCAAGAAAATTATTCTGTACAAATTTCGAAAAATTTAAATTTTGGAAAATGTTAAAAAAAATTTGTATGCCGAAAAATTTTGGAGTCGGAGTTTATGTTGGTACTCTGACTCCGGTATAAAAACCTCCAGTCCGACTACGACTGCCAGAATTCGTTTCAACCACTTCAGACATTTTAAAGTCAAAAACATGACAGAATTCATATGTATATGAATTCAGATATCTGGAAGAAGTCAGAATATTTTTCTGGCTAGAATGTGATTCTTTTAAATATTTTTTAAATTTATGGTTTGCAATTGTACAGAAATAAGGTTCCTTTTAGGTGCTATTTCTTTAAAGTTAGCTCAAAAAGATTGAAAGCAGAGAAAATCCATATTTTTGACTTAACACGTTTTTGCCTAACTTCATATATTAAGAGTAACAGTTTGCCTCTTTATTGAGAATTCTATAATGTTTTCAAAATGCCTAACATATTTATTTTGGACGCTTGTCATTTAGATATGGGCTGAATTAAAAATTTTTTAAAAGAGATTTCTTTAAAATCTAAAAATGCATTTTCGTTCTCAACTGTGTGGACTACAAATACTCAGCAAACATTTTTAAATGACTATTAAATACAATTTTAAATTCGTCTTCTATTTGATATTTAAAATGACAGAAATTAAAAGTAACTATTGTTTTTTTTTTAATAATTTATTTGTAATATGATAGTGTAAACGTAGAAGTAAACCCAGGTCTACACTTAAGATAAATATCTCAGGAAGTTGGCAATAACGTCGGCAGAATAACAGAGCAATATTTCTTATTATTATGTTAAAGGCATGGAAAAACGTATTTATGTTAACTCATAATTTGAAAGAAATCATGGAAGAAGGAGCAGTGCAAAAACTGACGCCATCTTGCAAAAATTATTTTTATTAATATAAATTCTTTTTTATTAAATTTTTTTTTTTTTGTTAAAATAAAATTTATATTTTTATATAAAAAAGACATCAAGCTTATAGCCTATTTACATTGGGCCGAAATCTTGTAGATTTGATTTAAAATCTTCTTCGAAATCTAGTGCGTTTACATTACAATTTTTTGACATAAGCTAGAATTTGTTTTTATAATCAAAACAGCTGACTGAAAGTTTTTTGTGTAATACTTACATCAGTGTTGAAAAATTCAAATTTTTAAATGGTATTGAACTTCCACTTAAAGAGTACTTTTCCCACCAAATGGTACTTTTTGTTAAAAAAACAAATCTACCATTTATGAAAATAAATGGAACAAAAAATATTTTATTTTATTGAGAAATTTATAGTTTTTTTTTTTGATTTTCCATCAAAGTTGAGAAATATGGAGAAATATGTATATGCTTTTCTTAATTAATAGATCTATCAATAGAATGATATTTTATTTGAAAGCTGACCAAATTCTTTAAACATTTTCTGTTTCTTAGCACTAGAAATCAGTCAACATTGAACTAAAAATCTGATTTCAAAAAGAGAAGCATTTTTGAAATCGTTATACATTTTCGTTTCAAATAGGTTTATTCAATATTTTTGAGGAGCGCCTGAAATTTTTGATTTTTGCAACTGTGCGTCGGCAATTATGTACCGAAAAATTTGGTCGGTAACTAAAGGTTAATAACAATGGTATTGTACTATTAGTTTTCCCGGAAATAATATTTTCTGAAGTGAAGCTGCTTATTATTTTTAAGGTTTTATTTTTAAAACTAAATTTAGCTTTGAATGATTCGCAAAATCTCTAATAAAATGACTTTGCAGTTCCTTTCAATTTATTTGCATATTTCTATAAATATGTCAAATCGAGTTCCACAAAAAATTTCACTTAAAGGTAAATGGTTTTTATTTAAATTTTATTTTTCCACTAACATTTATCAAATGCATCCCTTTTTATAAAATTTCTTGCAACTTGTAAGAACAAATATCGCAATTCTGAATAGCATTTCGCTTTGCATTTCAATATTAACGTCGTTAATTATTTTTTATACCCACAACATACATTTTGGAACAAACACATGATTACCAAACTCTGATATCGAAAGTTAAAAGTTAGAAAGCACTAAGGATAAAAAAGTACTAAAAACATCGCGGGGGTACTGCGGTATTTTTAATTAGAAAAAGTAAAGTACTGAATTTTTCAACACTGACTTACATGCATATACAAAAATATTCATTTATTTTATCAATTTTATTTATCTTTTTCATTTAATTCTCCTTTAGTTGAGATGTTTGAATTTTTTTTACGGTTTTAATAAGCCGCCATATTTGTTTGTTTTTTTTTTGTAAAAATTTAATTTTTTTTCTTATACAGGGAAGTATTTTTAGTACTATATGAAGAAAACGAAAGTTGCATTACTTATAGATTTTGATTAGATTTCGTCAAAATCTAGTCACGAAAAAAATTTTGTGTTGTATGGGAAATCTATTTAAAAACAACTAGATTTGGCTCGAATGTGTTAGATTTCGTTGTAGTGTAAACTGCCTATTAAACAAATTAATATAAATTTAAATAATTAAGATCGAGTAAGAAAAAAATTATATTAATAAAAATAATTTTAGCAATTTTATTTTAGTGTTTGTTAATTTCTTTACTTTAATTCTTTTACTAGGTACAACAATAATTTGCTACCATTTTACAAACTTAATTTCTATCTCACACAATTTGCTCTATTTTTTTTTTCTTTTTTGCTTCTTTTTTCAATTGACAAACAAATTTGACGTTTTATGTTAGCAATAATTATCAACGAAAATAGACTAACCATAACCGGAACATAAATTGCCGGCAATAATTATGTACAAAAAATTGCTGTCTACATTAAAGATAACATAATTTTGACATTTACTGCAATATATGTCGCAATATTGATCTCTGGTATAGGCGGGCAGTAATAAAAATGATTTTCTATTTGATGTTTTGAGAATCAGACCAAAAATCATTGCATTTTGTAAGAGCAAAAATCTCAAGACTTGTGGAAAAGTGTAAAATGGGCTAAAGGATGGTTGGTGACGTTTTGTTGCTATTAATGATAAACTGCGTACAAAGGCAAAATAGTTTCCACATCTGACGAACGTATAAAAGTTTAATTTCTGACGAACATACATTATTTGCTGGTGTGAAGATCGCAAATGTTTTAACTACTAACAATCATTAAGAGAGATCTACATTTAATCGGGTATTTAAGAAATTTCACGGAATAAATAATACAAGAAAATTAAATATGTTTTTATATATTTTCAGTTCCTTATTAAATTCTGCAAGGAGCTTTAAGCTTGTCTGCAGAGGATATATAGCTTAATTTACCGATCAATATTAACGTGGACCTTTAGCTCGTGAAACAGACCAGAGTAGCTGGCGGATATTAAATCCGCCAACCTCATACTAACAAGGTTGCCATGTTTTACCAATATATAAATATTTTAAACTTAATTTAATACTAAGATAATTTTTAAATACATATTGCAATTGTATGTTTGTTGGAAATTGGAAGTACGTTATTAACGAATTTACCGATTTCTTTTTAAATTGTTCGCTGGGTTTAAGTGGATACCATATCGCATATTTTTGTTTTTAGTAATATGTACGTATGTATGTTTGTATGTATGAATATATTATGTATGCTTGCATTCTTTGTTTTCACAAATTGGGCAATCTAATCAACCAACATCACGTTTTTTTATTTTTCTACTAGTATATTTATAATTATTTACACACATACATACACAATAACTAGCATAAAAAAGTTCTAAAAACAGCATATGATGACAAGTACAAATATTTATATACAAGAAGAGTTTTCTATATAAAATTGACTTTAAATAGACTTGCTTGTATACGATTACTATGTAGAAGCAGGTGTGTATATATGTATAAAGATGTTTTCTTATATATAATATATTTAAAACAACAAAATATCCATGCACATGATCTAAAAACATTCCTATATTTTAAATTTCACACACCCAAACATACACTTCAATTATAGATTAAAGTGTTGATATTCGCCACGCATACTGATTAATGTGGCATCACACTTTGTTTTTTTTTAGACAAGACAAACAAGTGGCACGTTTCATTTACTTTTTTCTAAAACACACGACACCTGTGTGTGTGTGCGTGTGCTATTTTGTGGCATAAGCACCATTAAAACATGATGCCGCTATCATTTTCATAGTATTTCCACTAAAGGGAAAGTATTTTTTTTTAGAGTTAATTGCTTTACAATTTGTTAAATTCATTAATTAATTTCAGCGAAAATGAAAAACATTTTTAAATTAACCATGTCGTAATTATCGATATTCAATCTGACTTTATTAATATGGTTAGTTTAAATAGCAAAGAGAGCAATGACTTTAAATGGTTTGGAAATTGAATTGATGACTTGACAGTTGTGTCCAATTAAAACAGTCAATTAAATTTGGTGTTAAGAAATTAACTTGCTAATGTAAAATTCAAAGTAATAAACGAAAATAGAAGTAACGGATCTAAATATCCGCCGATGTTAAGTTAAATATTTTCGTGGTGCTCGAATCGAACCCATAAAACTAGGCCAGACAAATTCATAGTGACGTTGCATACTCAGAAAAATTTCTCCAAAACTTTTCACCAATTAACGCATTAATCAACAAATCAGTTTTAATTAAGAAATTTAATCAGGTTAATAAAACCTTTAATCAAGTGAATGAAACGTTAAATTAATACTCTTAATTTTTTACTGGTGCAAATTTAATTAATTTTTTAATAAATATCACAATTTTTTTTAATTGAAATCAATTTTTATTTTCTTCTGTGTAGTCAGTTGTTTATGAGCAGATTAGCTATCTTTAAAAAAGACCTTCAAATGTGATTATTTAAACCAAAAACATTGTTTGATTGGTGGCATGTTATAATGTCCACTGACATTATGTCATATTTACATTGCGGCATATTTATCTTATGTCACTGGACATTATGACATACTTAAGAGATTCACAATTTTGAAATTCGAGATTTACTTTCAAAAGTGTTACATTGTCCATGGACCTTACGACGCTCTTAAATGTGTCATAATGTCCATGGACATTATAAGGGTGTGCTGGAAATCGTAAACGTATAACGCCAGAATTTCAAAGTTGTTTTTAATACACTTTTAATCTAATTTGTATAATTTTTGTTATAAAATTCTGTTAAATAGAGAAATATTTGTATAATATTTGTCATAAAAATCTTTTATTACAGAAATCTTATTAAAAAACGACTTTTAAATCCCGAATTTATTAAATCACGAATTTCAGAATTCGGAATCTCAAAATCGCAAACATTATAATCCCGAATTTTAAAATCGTAAATTAAAAAATGGCGATTTTAAATCCCGAATTTACAACTTTTAGTAATCGAAGGCGGTGTTTGAGGTTTGAACTTTTTAATAGCGTGAATTTAATACGAAACAATTATAATTTGCTGCTACTAACGAGTAAAAATATTTTAACAAATCTCTATCTATTACAAATTAGTCGAAGTATCTTGTTAGATACTAAATTAACAATCTCCCATCTAAACTAAAATTATCATTTTAAAGTGTAATTATTTACTTTATTCGTAATTGTACACTAATGCAAGCGTAATAAGTTATTTACTTACATAAAATGTGCTAATTGTGTTAACGGCAGTTGTTGTGAGCATTCAAAGTGTTAAATACACTGGGCCTTGACTGACAAAATTGGTGAAATGACTCAAAGTAAAACTTTGATATTTAAATAATTTCTATATATTAATTTAGTGTTTATTAATTGATGACTCTAAAGTAAAGTATCTTATGCTCCAGTAGCTCCCAGTAGCCAAGTGAGTTTTCCTTTTATCCCCAAAAACAACATTAACGTGGACAAATTTTCTGTGATTTTTTTTTTTAATTTTTGTGGCTTGATATTTAATGAAAAATTGTCAATTACATACATAAATAAAATGTTTTTCCTATTACGGCCAAGATCTTTAAAACTATTTAATGTTGTAATTAAAACTACTGCCAATTTATCTCCATCGAGAGAGAGTCTTTTTTGGAGCTGTGTAAACGAAAACGTACAAGTAATTTTCGTGTAATTTTATCTAATTATTATTTGTAGGACCGGATGTAGTTAAATATCTTTGTCAACTTTGTGTTTAATTGCGATTCTATATAAAATCAAAATTTTTTTAATTGTGGGTCTTTATTTCGCCGAATTTAAATCTAGTTTTTTTTTCAATCAGCATTCGATACATAGTTAACACTTCGCTTAGATCGTTATGATTTATGTAGTGTTTTGTAACAATAACAGTTGCTGCATTTGAAGAGTTTCTTTTTTCAAAAATTTGGCTCCATTTGTAGGTTTATAAGTAGCCCAATTTTTGGGTAAATTGTAGATTTGCTTGTAATTAGAGCATTCCTGTAATCGTGGCTCTCTTCATAATATAATATTTATTGCAATCGCGGATTTTTGTGAAGTACATTTTTTTCTTTAATCGTGGCTTTTTGGTATTAATTTTTTTTCTTTAATCGTGGTTTTTTTGATAGTTAATTTTTTCTGCAGCCTTGGTGTAGTCCATTTTTTCTATATTCGTGGCTCTTTTGGTAGTATATTTTTTTCTCTAATCGTGGCTCTTTTCTTAGTTAATTTTTTCTCTAATCGTGACTCTTTTATTAGTATATTTTTTTCTCTAATCGTGGCTCTTTTGTGTAGTTAATTTTTTCTCTAATCGTATCTCCATGGTGTTGTCCATTTTTCTCTAATCGTGGCTCTTTTGTGTAGTCTATTTTTTCTTAAATCGTGGCTCTTTTGGTAGGCTATTTTTTTTCTCTAATCGTGGCTCTTTTGGTAGTTCATTGTTTCTTTAATCGTGGCTCTTTTGGAAGTTAATTTTTTCTCTAATCGTGACTCTTTTGGTAGTATATTTTTTTTCTCTAATCGTGGCTCTTTTGGTAGTTAATTTTTTCTCTAATCGTGGCTCTTTTGTGTAGTCTATTTTCGAAAATCGAGGCTTTTTGGTAGGCCATTTTCCCCCCTTGGTGCAGTTAATTTTTCTCTAATCGTGGCACTTTTGTGTAGTCTATTTTCGAAAATCGTGGCTTTTTGGTAGGCTATTTTCCCCCTAGTAGTGGCTCTTTTGGTAGTCCAATTAACGACGCAATTGTGAAAAGTGTACCTGCAATTATGGGTATTTTAGAAATTTGTATTTAGTCTGTTTTTATTCAAATCTTATGTTTTTATGTTCCAGTTTTCTGCAGTCCCTTGTGCTAGTATATTATAGCTCTTGCTGCAGTCTAAGCTTGTTTTGCGGTCTAATTTTTGATATGTTCAAAGCAGTCGAATTTTGTTGCATAAGTGCCTACTCTGCTTTACATCATATTGTCAAAAGAGGCTTTTATGTTTGCTGCTAAACATTAAAACATGTTTATTTATCTTTTACAATAAAAAAAGTATATAATTTTTCAAACATTTACAAAAACAAGTATAAAAATATAAATAACAAATCATAAATGTTTGTAAGCGTTAATGTTCATAAAAATTCAAAATTTTAAGGTGATTGAACTAAAAGAGGACGCCTCTTGTTGCAAATGTTGATGTTTTCATATTTGTAACAGAGTTTTTATGGAAAAAACTACAACTGATATAAAACACTATAAAAATAAACAATTAGATACAAGTTAGTATCTGCTAAATAAATGTTTATGTTTGTATCGACTACAACTACGGCCAAAAGTCGATGAGTACTTTTAACCAAAAGTTTGTTTTTTAATGAATTTTTTTTATACACTGCGGGTATTCAAGCGTAAGTTATTGTCTCAATTTTAATTTTTTTTAATACTCTAGTGGTCGAGTTGTGAAAGAGGGTAACTTAGTTTGTCATTCCGTCACTTTTAAGTATACATATTCTGTGTCCCTAAATAATTCAAAGTCGATTTATCCATGTCCGTCTGTCTGTCTATCTGTCCGTCTGTTGAAAACACGCTTACATTTGAACGACTCAGCAGAAGAGATTTATTTTGGTGTTGCATTGTTTCTAGTGCTCGTGATCAGCTTGGGATTAAAATCCAGTATAATAGGTTTAGTAGTAAAAGAGTTGTGAACTCAAATGTGGAACAACCTCCAAAAAATGTATACATTTGTTACAAAATTCTTATTACATTTAGCACAAATTCATTTTATATGACTGGAAATCTTACTACTAATTAATCTTATGAGGATCGGTCCATTATTTACCCACTATCAGAAAACACGGCTAGAATCATAACAGATAATGCTATTGTAACAAGTTCGTCTGTCATAGTTTTATAAGCTTGGAAATCACTCTGCAAAATTTCGTGAAGATCGGCCCATTATTTACCGAAAAGCACTTTAAGGACTAACAAATCGAAGCAAGTTAAACCCTCTTTTTGGTTTAAAATGTGTTTAAACCAACAAATCTATAAATCACTAAACATATAAAACATCTTTAAACGCATAAAATTGGGCGTTTAAACCACCAATACAGACTATATGAATTTGATAAGATTAAACGTTGTTCTGCCACATGTTATTTTTTTTTAACAGTTTAAACTAAATATAAATTCAAGTTTAGTTCAACTAAACCAGCGTTTAAACCATCAGTGATTTATTAGAAGCTTAAAAATGGACAACAAGTTTATTGCTGTATTAAAATTGGATGTTTTTTAGGTTTATCTAATACTAGAAGTATTCTGTAACGATCTATAACTTACGCCAGGTCCCAAATAAAATCCCTTCTTGAATATTATATTATCAATAAAAATTTTAATTAATTTTCATGTTGTAAAATTCCTTTCTTCATAAAAATAATTTAATGAAAATTAAATTTAATGAACTTAAGCCTAATTAAAAATATTAAAAATTTGGATTAAAAACCATAAATAGTTCAATAAAATAACCACAATACTAATAATTGTTAAAGCTAAGGCACGAGCTCTATGTTTGCATTTGTCCTTCAAGTTGTGCTGAAAAGGTCAACAAGAAAAAGAAAGACAAAAAAATGAAAAAACAAAAAATATATGTACTTTGAACTTCAAGAAGAATTCTTGACAAAAGTACGAAAAAAGAGAAGTAAAGGAATAACATGTTAAAATAAATTAAAAAAATAGATAATCATTCAAAAGCAAATTTCGATCTACCAAAAAGGTCGAATACAATTTGGTTTAAGGATTGATGTTTGACTAATGACGTCAGCAGTCGTCGATGGCTGCGAGTGTTAAACGGCAAGCCCTCTGAAGAGATTGAGTGGTTGCAATCGAAACATGTCAGGGTAACCTGTCCGTAAACACCTGGGTTCGAGCCCAGATTGAGTCAAGAATGAAAAAATTATCAATAAAAATTTTAATTAATTTTCATGTTGTAAAATTCCTTTCTTCATAAAAATAATTTAATGAAAATTAAATTTAATGAACTTAAGCCTAATTAAAAATATTAAAAATTTGGATTAAAAACCATAAATAGTTCAATAAAATAACCACAATACTAATAAATCACGCATAATAATATTTATGAAACAAGTCAAGAATTTTTTTTTAAATTAGATCAAATTAATATGACTTTTGGAAGAGACTGAAATACGCCCAAAACCGCAGCGAATTAGAATGCTGTGAGATCAGTTTGTTAAAAGATAAGTTTATAGATTCCATATAAAGCCCACTCCTACAATATTTAAACCCTAGGTGGAGGGTATCAAAGATTCGGCACATCTTTTACTGGCTTTTTCAAGAGGCTTTTAAAAGTGTTTGCTCACCGGACAATGGCACGAGTTTGTTTGCTATAAGTTGAAATATTGATGAGATATGAAATTCCATAAAAACCCGCAAACAGACACAGATGTGGACAAAAATTAATATATGACTTTCCATTTCTGTGTCTTAAGACCAAATGAATTGTGCAAACATAACATATTTAATTGAATTTCTTATATGGATTTAAAAATGTGTTTTTTTGTTATTGAATTTATGTCCATTTTTTAAATGATTTTTTTTGTTGTCATATTGTTTAAATAACTGTTTCCTTTTTGAGAATATAAGAAGAGTTGTTTTTTTTACGGAGGAGCTATTAAGACGTTTAATAATGCTGCGAAATTATATTAAGGGATGTACTGGCAGCAATTTTACAACAAAAAAAATAACTTTTCAGGTTTAATTGAAACCAAAATTACGTATCCATAAAAGAGGTGTAAACAATTGTAAACAAGTTTTAAATTTGGAAACTTAATACAGTTAACTTTTTTAATTTATTTATTATTTGTTTATTAAATGAAAGAGATACCACTACGAGTTATAGTTTTACTTCATTTACGGAGTAAAAGTAAAGTGGGCTCTCAGCGTGTTTAATAGACCAAAGTCTTTGTAGGAAATCGAACCCTCGCACTGTTGAAAAATCTCAATACGAGGAAAACCATATATATGCAATTGCATGTTTTTCTTTGTGTGACCAATACAGGCAGAACCAATATATTTATCCGTTTTAGAGCTTTTTAAGAATTTTGCATCGATTTGTTAGAGCATATTTTACCGTTTGCAGCATTTTTTGCATAATTTTGTTAAAAGAGCCTTTTTTAAATTTATGGCGGATATTTAGCCTTTTTGAGGCATGGTTTGATAAATGTTGAATTTTTTTATATCCGTCCGTCTGCCTGGTTGTCTGTTCTTGTTAACATTGTGCGCAAAGTACAAGTTGCAATCTTGTACATAATTTGATCAAATTTGGTAAATTCATTTTAGTGCTACTAAGCACGATGTCTATGTGAATAGTTAGAATCGGTTTATAATTTCACATATTCCCCATTAAAACTTCTTTCCAAATTAGAAATTGCGTCCGTAAGCCATGTAATTATGTTGGCATTTAGATTAAATTCGCCCCAAAAATATTTTACTGCAAATTAAATTCTTTTCAGTTCCTTTTCTTTTCCTTTTAAATGTTAACATTAATAAACCATTTACACAGAATTTTTTCTCTAACATTTTTTACCAATTTAAGCATTAATCAAAAATAAATTCAGTTTCAATCAAAAATTTAATCATGTAAATTATACGTTTAATTGTGTGAATTAAATGTTTAATCAGGCGAATTAAACGTTTAATTAATACTATTAATATATTTGCTAGTGCAAGTTGAGTTAATTTTTTAATTAATATTACAAACTTTTTAATTGAAATCAATTTATATTTTTTTCTGCGTAGCGACCGTCCCTGAAATCCCTTTAAGCCATAAAATCTCATATGGATGTTAATATGTAGATAACAGTAGGCGCATATAACTCTTTTCTTAATTTTAACCTCTTAATTTAACTTTTTTTTGTAAGCCGATTAGTGCTCATCGTTTACAAATAGGGTTAAATCTCGAAAATTCGTCTGAAAATACTATGGTGTTTACGCTTTACCGATTATAATTTCAGGATTGTTTGTATTTAATGGAACTGTTATTAAATTGATGAATATTTTTTTTTTCAAAAAAGCAATTTTGGATTTTCCGTTATACATATTCCATAAATTTTAAGCAAAATATTGTAATTTTTAATTATTTTTTTAGATATTGCACAGTTGAAGAACGTGGATCAAGCTTCGACAGCTTGAGCTTAAATTGATTAAATTTCGCTTTTAAGAGAAGAATTAAAAAAAAAAAAATTTTACTATCAAAAAGTTATTTCAATTTTTGGGAATACAAAATTTAAATTTCAAAAGATTTTGTTATTCGTGCTAAATTCCCAGTTTTTATTATTGATAAAAACACTTGAAATTTATTGTTGATGGGATAAGCTATTCCTATGCGCATTTCACTGGTTGCTTAGGCCAGATCATCAGGAAACTTCATCCATAAAGATTTTAGAAAAACTAAAGATATTAAACCAAATAAAAATGTTAAACGTATAAGACTTATAGCAACAGTTCTACTTTTTTTATTTTTTAAATTTTACTCTACTTGACTGCACAGCAAAAAATATCAAGAACATTTTTAACAACACAGTTTGTTAAAAAAACAAACAAACTTTTGTTTTGATTCAATGAAAAAATTTATCGAAATTACACTTTGCAAAATAGCACTCAATAAAAAATATTTAATAATTAAATATTTCTTGATAGTCAATACTTATACTTATACTAATAGCTTTGATAGTGTGTGAGTGTTTTTAATTCGCATTCGCTTTACAGTTTAATTTGTAAAACATCTTTAGTTTTTCCCAAATCTGTGCATAGGAACTATCGTATTCCTAAACAATAAATTTTAGTCTATTTATCAAAGAATAAAAGTTGGGAATTAAGCACATCATAATTAATAAATAAAGGTTTGATAAACATTTTGTATGATTTATTCAACATTTCCAACAATTTATTTTAACAAATCACTTAAACATTTTGTTGAATAAAATTATGTTGGGCAATAATTTTTTTATTGACTCAATAAACTTGGCTGTTGTATAAAAATTCAATAACTATGACTACAAACTTTTTTTTTTATCAAAACCGCAAAAATCGTCGTTGCAGTAAATTCAAAATTTTTTTAGTCAAAAAACACAAAAAACACAGAAAAAATTTTTCCAAAATGTTTCACCAATTAAAGCATTTATCAAAAAGAAAATTAGTTTTAATTAAAAATTAAATCAAGTGAATTGAATGTTTAATTGATACTATTAATTGGTTTAATGGTGCAAATTTAATTAATTTTTTAATTGAAATCAATTTTTGGTTCAACTTTGATTCAATCAAAGGTCTTCAAATAGTCAAACTTCTACTTAAATCGCGATTAAAGTATAACTTAAATCGCAGGTCTTTATATAGTAAAATGTACGTTTCGAAGATATGGAATCATATAGAAATAAACTATAAACAAAGGGATTTTTAATAACGATCAAATCGGACTAGAAGGATAAAAACAGGAGAATTAACAATTTTATTTTAACCCGAAGTTCCTACTTATAAGGCACTCCTAATGTAAAGGGCGTCCAAAAATTAAGGTATCATTTTAATTTGAATAACAAATAGATTTTTTTCGAGATATAAAAAACATTTTTACTTCAGTTTATAACAAAAAGATTCCGGTTTAAATGATAAATTATGTTGGTCAAGTGAAAACACGTACTGGCTCGGCAGGCTCCCAATCTCTTACCAAAATTCTCAATCACGTTTTTTAATGAATTCTTGTCAATGGTTGTTATCTGCTCGATAATGTTGTTTTTAAGCTACTGAACTGTTGTGGGATTATTGCTGTGCACTTTCAGATCATCCCCCTGTAGCGATTTCCATTAACCGCTCGTACCTCAAATTTGGACACACTCGATGACGAATATTGCCTGTATTCGTAAAACTATTTTCAATTTATATGAACATTTCCCTTAATAAAGGTTTGTAAAATTTAATAATCGTTTTAAAAATTTGTGAAGTCTTATTAATAGGGATGAGATTTTCATGCACTAAAAATCGAAAACGAAATTTTGAAAATCTTGTATTTTAAGCAGAGTTTAAAAAAAATTATTTTTTGATTTTTAAACTATTTTTTTGAAGATTTTATTTGTGTATTTGGGAATTTTTTGTAGAACTTTTTTTTATTACATGGAAATTCCAAAAATATATCACTCAAAAATGTTAAAATATGAAAAAATATTTATTTAAAACCAAAATATGCAAAAATATGAATTTTCATCAAAATATGCAACAATATACAAAAACAAATCTATGCCATTTTTACGCAAATTTAATGATTCGGAAACATAATTCGTCGACAACGTTCTAAGACTATCGACAAAAAACATATTTTGCTAAATTTCACTTCTTTACTTTAAGCCATTTGATTTCTTCTTTTGATCAATTGATGCCAAAACTAAATTTAATAAAAAAATTTTAATATTTATTTAAAAATACGAACATTTCAAATCTTTTTCAAATTAATATTTAAGCCCATTTATTGATTTTATTTTCTTTCAAAAGTATCTGACCATATAATATTGCAAATCTCTTTGTTTTTTTTTCTCGCAGAACGTTGAACTACTAAATACCCCTATTTACTTGCCAACACTTGTCAAATACAATAAAGTTTAGAAGAGTATTCAAAGGAAATAAAGAAAAAAGAAAAAATAAACTCAAGATAAACAACTGAAATACTTAAGACTTTAAGTAGCTTAAAGTGAAAACAAATAGAATTTGCGGTCTCTTAATATTTTATTTTATATTTTCTTTCTTAACTTAACACTTACCATTATAGAAGTATCCATTGGGAATTATTTTCTTTTTGTTCGGTATCAAAGTCCATCAACGTCTTTTTGAGAAATGAAAAGCAAAAATACAAAATCTAAAAGTGAGAGGAAAAACAAAAAGATGTGATAAGTAAACTCCAAAGAACTAGTTTTTATTCAGACTTTGTAAGAGTTGTAAATAAATAGTTAAATGTGAAAAGGAAACTTTTTACAATTTGTGAATTCTTTTAAATTGGATTATTAAATGATTTATGTGCGTTAGTTTAAGAGAGCAATGGGTTTCATAAGAGTATCAATTAATATTAATCATACGTCTAGATGGTTTACAGAAAAATAAAGATTTATATTTAAACCAGTATAGTCGGTCAAGCCCGACCATATGGATACTCTTTATTTAGAGACACCTTTTTGAGAGTGCACTCTATTCTGAATAAGCAATCATTGACCCGCCAGAACAATATCATGTTATGAGGTAAAAATTCATATAAATGTTCTTTTTGGCGGATATTATTTGAACATATATCTTCATCTATATGACTATTGTTTGGCTTTAAGTTTATATAGGACCTATCTTCAATTCCGGAATTACAAACATACGACATAGTAGCTTTTGTTAAAGTAACTGTGGCAAATTTGTATGTCAATACCAACGAATTAATCGTATATGCCAATTTTTTTTAAAATGAGTTTTTGATGCAATCTTGTTCTACAATCAAAGAGACGTCAGCTGACAAAATATTGTGAACGAATTCCACTTCGTTGCTCAAAAAATTTAATGTATATTTTCATTCTGATATTGCAATCGAACGCAGAGAAAATTAGAAAAATGGCTGTCCTGTAAAATTTGGTTTTTGTAACATACGATAATTTCGCGCAAAGGGGTCGATATATAAGAAAATTGTGTCATTAAAAACTATTTTCGGGCGCAGCATTGAAGCATGGGAGGTTACTTATTTTTTTTCTTATGCTAATCCCGCTTAGCTCTGCCCTAGATATATACCAAATTTAATCTTATTATTGCGACCTGTACTTTGGGCATAAGGTTTACGTGGATATCCTGCCAGCAAGCCAGCCTGCCACTGCGAAATGTGACGGCAAGAAATATGACCCCAAAGTACTCAATTAAGCCATTTAGTGGCTAGAATTAGCAACTTTTAATTACGATTAGCCATGAAAAAAAAATTCATTTAGCCATTACCCAGTTTATTTTGCCATTTTAATTTAATAAAAAAATTTATAATGCACGATGTAGATTGTAAGTCACAGCTTAACGTAAATTGTTTTGACCAACTTAATTTGATATTTCTCTGTTTCAGTGTCTGACAAATTGGACTATGGAGAGGTACACAATTGAGCAACGCGTTAAAATTGTTGAAGCCTTTTACGAAAATAGGCATTCGATCAAAATGCATTTCGTGCACTTCGTAATTTTTTTTGGTCAACATAATCGACCAAATGTGTCCACAATCGGGAGAGTTGTGCGCAAATTTCAGCAAACGGCTTCGATAGGAAATGTGGAAACGCCTGTGCATTATCGCCTTGTTCTTTTAAGGTCTGGCACTTCTTCGAAAATGGGTTCGGCCAAGCAGTTACCGTGAATGGTGTTCCCTATAGTCAGATGATAACGAACATCTTGTGGCCTTTTGGCTCTTTTGCGCGAGAAATTCAATGGCCGTATTATCTCACATCGTGGGGATGTTAATTGGCCACCACGATGCACCGTTGGACTTCTTTCTATAGAGATATTTAAAAAAAAAGTTCACGTCAATAAGCCTACAACAATTCAAGTGCTAAAGGATAAGATAATTCGGTACATTAACTGAATTGACCCTCAATCTCTCTCAGAGTCATTAAAAAAATGGACCAGAGGTTAGAGGCTTGGCACCGAAGCCGTGGCGAGCTCTTGGCCAATATATTATTACTGTCATAGATCCTTCTATCATAACGAAAAACATTAAGATAATTCTCTGAAAAGTTTTTGTTTTGTTTACAATTAACATCTTGCGTTTTGCTTTGGCCATCCTTTAGTTTGAAATAGAAAAAGACTACAGCTGTCCCCCTGGTATACAATACTCACCGTTCCCACTTGTTTTTGCAAAACTCTATTCTCAACCTCAAAGTCACAATCACTGTAACACGAAAATACCTCAAAGTTGGTTTCGCTTAGTCCCCACCCACTTCAATGCAATTTCTTTGCTTTTGCCGTTTGCAATTCTGCATCATGTGGGAGGAGAAGAAACAGACTGGTAAAACAGAAATTGTAAATTATAAAAAATAGTTTAAAGAAATATAAAACAATTGTTTATAAACCATAAATAATGTTGTGTGCAATTGTAAAATACTACTTGTGGTTGTTGTAAGAGTTAAATAATACAATTTTATAGTTTTTGTTTTATTATATTAAAATCGTGCGGAAATGTTCTGTAAAACAGCTGCACAAGTGAATGTTTTAAAGTTTATGACTAAAGAGCAGGAAATTCTGTTTTTTGACATACAATATTCGTATCAAGAAATTTACTAACTAACTCTTTAATATTAAATTAAATAACTCTTATTTATATCCATAAAATTGTTCTTTTTAAAACTTTATTAAAAAAAAAAAAACGTTTAAATGCAATTTTGAATTACCATCATTTTTATTCTCATCATTATTATGAGATAATACTTTGTGCAACACACAACTTGCAATGATACGGAAATAATTTAAAATCCCTTTAAATCAAAGAATTTATGTCTTTTTTTTAGGAATGTTTGTGTGTGTTCTTTTTGTTTTGTGTTGCATAAGTATTATGTAAGAAAACTGTTCAAAAGCATAAACAAGGGAGAATTGGGTCGATAACCGATTATGTAGGTGAATTTTAACTGAATGAGAATTAAATTGTGCGAATAAATGTGATGACAACAGGCATGAGAATACAAGTAATTTGAGTAAAAACGCACGTCAGAGGGGAGTAACATACATTTATATTCTTCATGTTTCAATGTTTTGCATGGCTTTTATTGTAATGGAGAATAAAAAAAAAAACAAATTTTATGCACTTAAAGAAAAAACTAGGAATGGTTAGAAAATTTCTTTAAAAAATTCTCATATCAATCAGAAACATGAGAATATATTTTTGTAATTATAAAAATAAGTTAATTACTACGTGTTAATTACATTTATTTTATTTTTTTTTTATTTTAACAACGCCACGTATCGTTGCTTTAGCATTATCTCAAAATACATGTAAAAGTTTGGAGTCAGCTGATTGAATTTATCTGTACGACAAATAAAATGAAAATAAATAATTGACAGATGAGTGCTGGGTAGCAAATCAGACACTGAGAAAACCAAATTTCTTTAATGTGCAGTTTTTCTTTGGGAAAAAAGGAAATCGGGTTATGAGTACAATGCATTCAAAAAACATTGCAGTACTTTTCGTTTATGGTCACTACAGTTTTTCGTCACATTAGCGATATATTGTCTATTTTATTTTTGTTTTCTGCCGCTTTTTTTTAATAGAAAGTATATAATTTATAGACCATTAGCCTTATATTCCATCTATCACCGGCTACCAAAGGAAAAAGTTAACCAAATTATTAGCGTTATAGTGAGATCAGCAGCCGTATTCTGTAGTTCGATTAGCTAAAGCTAAGTCTCGATCGCTAAAATGCCTTAGAGAATACAAAATTTAAAAATTTTAGCGATGACATTAAAAGCTAAAACTGCGGCAAATTAAATTGTTTTGCCATTGCCAAATTTAGCTATGCACGTTACAGAATCATAGCTAAATCAGATTTATAGGTTTTTAGCGATAGAGATTTAGCTTTAGCGAGTAACGGAATACGGCTGAAGCACTATGTACCAAGTTCCTTTTAGTTTAAGAAGCCACAAACCATACAAAACGACTAATAATTAAATTGTTTAATTTTTGTCATGAACTCTCCACTTGAAAAAAATTGTTTTGGGCTTGGTGCAGGATGAGTAGTTAAATTTTTAACAATTTTTTTATACAGTGTGCAACTCTGTTGCAAAACAATAAGCCTGATGTCGGTGTAATAAATATGAATGTTTTATCTTCGATATGTGAAACTGATTACATCGAACTCATAGTGACATCTATGTGATCTAGGCTTATAGTTACATTAGCGATATGGTACGCTATTTGGCTGCAGCTAAAGGATGTGACTATAAGCGTTTTGATAAAACACATTTTTTTCAATGCCGTATTATTGCAACATTATACTTATGCGAATTCGACTACAGTTGGCTGCGAAAGGCCACCTGATTTTGACAGTTCGAACCAATTTGTTTTGACTTTGTTAGAAACGCTTGCCATTTCAAAAACACTAACAATGCAATGCGAAATACCTCTTTTGTTTCTGTTGTTTTTGATTGTTGTAGTATTGCCACAACCTGTAGTTGAAATCGCCTTGCCTTGTACTTAACCCTTAATAATACAACATATTTTTAAGACTATTCCATTAAAAAACACGAATTTTCTTTAATTTCTATTTTCAAAAAGTATCAATATAAAAAGGGGACTCGCACAAGTTGCAACAACTCATCAGCATCAAATTTTTAAAGAAAAAATATTGCTGCAGTATGCCGCATGGTATGTATGTATTTCGAGCACGATTCAGCAATACTTGTTAGGGCGAGTATGCTGGAATAGTGTATGCCAGTGTTGTCAGATAATTTTGAGCTTCATCGCCAAACCGAATTCCAGAAATCGCAAAATGTTGATTTTGTTCAATTTTCGTAATTTTCTTCTTCTTTTTTTTATTTAAAAAATTAAATTGTGCTTACACAAAAAAAGTATGTATAATATTTCAGTTAAAAATCGCTAAAAACTGAGAAAACCCAAAAAGATCGCCAAAAGTACATTTAGTTTAGTTTCTGCTATTTTTTTTATTTGTTTCGTGAATTATTAGGAACTTTGCATACTGATTATAATATTGTTAAATATATATACATTTCAATATATTTTTTATTTACCATTTATAAAATTTTAAAAAGAGAGTTATGACCTATTTCACCACTTCTTTTCAAATATCAATTTATATTTAAATATCTATAGTTTTTTATATAATTTTATTTATATTTGTTATGAGAAACGAATTTTAAACATAAATTATTATTTTAAATAGAATGGGTCCTAATGGATACAAAAGTATCCAAGTATATTTACCTTTTGCCCAATTCTTGTTTTCCCATTCTTTTTTTTGGGACGATCCATAGGGTAGTTTTGATGCAGATGCTATAATTATGCACAACAACTTCAAGCTTTTTCTGCGCTTTTAATATGTTTAACCAAAGCAAATTCATTTAAAGGGTGGTGTCGATACTACAACAAGTAACAACACCAAAAACATAACAATTTATTTTTTGTTGCTTTCGGTGACCCAAATGTCAAAAACACAAGCCACTTTTGACATTTTTCTCTTTAGTGTGCTTTCAACGCCAGCCGAAAAATAAATTCGCCTTGTGTTTAACATTTAAAAAAAAACTGACTTTTGATTTCGTTTTGACACTAAAAATATATTCACTTAAAATAATAACAAAACAAAAATCATGTAAAAAAGTTACCAGATTTTTTTTTCTAAATTAATAATGATAACAAAAAATGAAAAAAAATTAATCACTAAAATTATAAAAATGATTAAAAAGCCAAGTAAATCGCCAGGCGCCAAATGGAAAATCCGTCGCCAAACTCGTTTCAAAATCGCCACGTTTGGCGAGAAATCGCCATATCTGACAGCCCTGGTGTATGCCCTGCTTTAGTAAATTAGAAAGCTAGAAATCATATTGGATTAAGAATAAGTGCCGGTTCACACACGTCAAGTTTGACTCGTCAAGTCATGAGAATGTCATTTCTTTTCCCCTCTCTCCTAAAAGCTCAAGACATGACGAGCCAAACTTGACGTTTGTGAACCGGCACTAACAAACTTACAACAACTGCTTGAACATAAAACAAATTACACTTTTCCATTCGTCTTTCCCCTTTTATCAACAAACTCAATGTTTCGCAGCAAATGTTTCGTAATATGGATTGGGACTGAGCAAATAAAATTGTTTCATAATAAACAATTTCCTTTTTTTAGTGTGCTTATTTAAATTTAGAATTTTAATAATTAATTTACACATTGTTTTATTAAAATAATTCAGCTTTTTATTGCACTTATGCAATTTGATAATTTCCAGGGTTTAAAAAACTGCCCTTTCTTCCACTTCTTCATTTGTCATTAGCCGCATATGCATTAAATGTTAACAGTCGCTGTCAACCCAACTCAAAAAGCGAACAGTTTAAGACTGCAGTTTTTTAAGCCCAGATAATTTCCCGTTAATATTTTTTTTATATTTTCAGTGTATTTTTTTAAGATTTAATCTAAAGAGTCCTTGCAATGTTTTTTTATTGTTCTATAACTGAACAACATGATACAACAAAAACTTTCAGTTCATTTTAAAATTTCCAGTTTTTTAAGTTTTTTTTTAATATGATAAGTATTTGAGTGTATTTAATCTTCTTAAGAATAAAATATAAAAAAAAAAAATTATGTCATTCGAAATATTACATAAAAGACAAACAAAAGGCTGCTTGGTGATGACTTTTAAATTTTACTTAATTTTTGTACATTAAATATTAGGGGGTTAAGTTTCAAAATATATGCACGTTATTTGCATTTTTGAAATAACTGACATTCAAGAAATTTATGGAGAAATTTGCGTTCTTTAAAAGCATTTTAATAATTAAGTTTTATCATAATTTTTTAAATTTTTACTATTAAAATTAAAGAAAACCACTCTAAATCAGAGGGCAATTGAGTTTGAAGTTTAGAGAAGAGTATTAAAGGATAATAACACTGGTTGGCAAAAGAAAGTCGGGAGTAAGACCTTTGTTATGTGATTTTAATTAATTTATATTTAAAAAAAATTGCAAGGACAAAAATTTTACGTTTTATTGTTTATTATAAAGCCGGGGTATAAACGAAAAAAATACGCCATAAGTCATGAAAATCGATTTTTAGAAGTGTATACAATTTTTCGATTCTAATTTTTTTGAATCGTTACTAAAATATTTTTTATACTTGTGCTGATTCACATGCATCAGGTTTATATCGTCAAGTCTTGATTTTTTTTTAAAAGATGTGTAATTTCGTTTTTTTTTAATTCGTCGTATTCTACATGAGTTTAAGTTTAGAGGGAAAGAAAAGCTAACTGTTTTTGAATGCAGGTTTAACAGAAAATTAAACATAACTATCCAGCTAAACCTGATGCGTGTAAATCAGCATTTATACTATGTTCACAGTTAAGTTTTTAAACGGGTTTCAGCAAAATGTTGTTAAAGTTAATCAAAGCCGTTCACAATACACTTGAGATGATTAAGATGACAGATGATTAAGAAAAAAAAACACAACAAACAAATTTATATTTATTTAAAGTATTAAAAATGGATAAAAATACTTTTATAGTGTTATCCAAAGATTATTTAAATAATTTTAATGATGAAATTGTGACAATTTATGAATTATTTAAGGAAAAAAATAAAAACATTAAGCAGAAATCGTGGCCGGTTATACACGCTCATAGGTTATACACGCTTGAGGTATGTTCAGTGGATCTATGTGATTAATGAAGTGGTTTACTTGTAATCATGACAATTTGAAGTGATTAACAAATCACTTCAATGTATGGTAAATCATTTAGATTTTGAAGTGATTAGAGTTTAATCACGTTCGAGTTACTTAAACGCGTTTAAGAACCCAAGTGTGAACATAGTATTAGTAATGAAACGAACTGAAAGTTGCCTTATTTCTTTTGTTATTTTCTTTTTAATCTTAAGCCAACAAGGAAGTCAGGGTGAAGGACATTTTTTAGTTTTTGCCTATTTCTCTGTTAATCTTTTTTTTCTTTTGCAAAAATTTGCTTTACAATTAACTGACATTTATATTTCCTTTCTTTTCCTTTTTAAAGGATGAGTGATAACTAAAGAACAAAGTAAAACAAAACAACTTTGTAAAAATACTTTTAAAGTGTCATATTAAAATGACATTTCCAAAGAAGAAAGTCGGTAAAATTATAACAAAGAAAAAAAAAATAAATTTACAAAAATATAAGCAAAAAATTTGAATGTTAAACAGTGCAAAAGTTGCAAAAAGAACCATGAAACCAGATTAAATCAACATCCTTCGTCACTGGCTGTAAATGTTGCTAGCTGAGGTCTTTCTTTTATTCCGTTTTTAATATCGCATTCGAACGAACATTTCTTTAGATGAATTGTGGTTGTTGTTCACGATGATGATAATGATGTTAATGTTGTTTCTACTGGTAAGTGTATAAGTTTATATGGATGGCATCAATGTTGTTGTTTTTGTTGTCGATGGTTAAGTATTAAAAGTGTAATGCCTTACGAGGCCATTGACCATGAGCATTGTATGTTGGGTTATTATTGTTATTATTATTTTAGTTGTTGTTGTTGAAAGCACATCCAGCCAGTTCAGCCATCGAGCCAACAAGGCAAACATCGTTTAAAATGTAACCGAGTAATTACAGTGAAGGCAAAACCAAAACAAAATCATTATAAAGAGCATCATGACGATGTAAATGATGAAGATGAAAATCTTAAAACAACTTTTCCTCCAACAACAACAAAAAAAAACAGCATTATGTGGAATACAGTAGAACGCCGTTATATCGAGCTTGAATGGGCCGACACTTTAAGTTATTTTAAAATATATGTAACGGGTCCGCCATCTAACGTTTTTTTTCAACTAGTGCTTCTTTCGTGTATGGTAACACTTATCTCATGTCTGATTTGACAGATAATTAGTTTTTCCTTCCGCTGAATGAATATGGTTGTGTAACCGCTTGAACAACGCTGGGAAATATGCATTTTCGCTTCGCTAAGTGGGCCTGCGATCGACTTACAGAAGATGCCAATTTTGCCAAAAAAAATCATCTTTTCAGATGAAGCTCATTTTGATCTTGGCGGATATGTAAACAAGCAAAATTGTTGTATTTGGGGCACTGTGGGGTGCCGTCGAAGATAAGTGTTACGCCGATAAGCCAGAGACAATTGACGATTTAAAGGACAATATTCGTGAAGCCATTGGTAAAATACAGCTGCACACAATCGATAATGTGCTTAAAAATTGAGCCGATCCAGTAGGCTACTGCATGGCCAGCCAAGGCAGCTATTTGAATGAAATTATTTTCTACTATTAACCGGAAGGATTGTACTTTCAAATAAAAAAAGAAATTTGAGAAAATATTCAGTAGTTTTTTTATAGCATTTTCAAAAAAAAAAGTTATTTGGCGGAACCTGTATATATATAGTTCGCTATATCAGTATAGAAGACAATCCAAAATTTTAAGAATTTATAAGGATTTCCTTTTAATGAAAATGGTTTCATTCCGAAAAATTTTTTCGTCATTTTCTGAAGAACCAAGTTGTACTCCGTGACATAGTTGTATGTTTCCAAAAATTAACCAGCTTAACATCAACGACATTTGTCTCCAACAAGACGGCGCAACCTGCTATACACGAAAAAAATTATTTACTAAATCGCCAGAAAATATAGCTTGAACCCAGGCAATTTTGCATGATCTCGTTCAAGCTAAAAATTATTTATACTAAATAGAGCAATTCCATATGAAAGGGATCACCTTTTGGACGACCTCCCTCCGATTTTAAAATAAATAGTCTCAATCGATTGCCCAGCAAAAAATAATGTACCCATATTTTTTTTTTTTTTTATAGTGACTGGTATAGTGGTGGTGTACACCACTGTCATGTGACAAAATTGAAGAATTCTTCATAAGGGACCTCATTGAAAGTTGTTTAAAAAAAAACTACTAAAGCGATCGCAACGAGTGATAGCTCGTTGGAAAGGTATTGAATCAGGTTTTATTTGAAAAATAAAATTTTCCTAACTTTTCTTAGAAATTTACCTTTAAATTTTCCCATGAAAATTAAATTTTCCGATTTTCCACAGAAGCTCCTAAATTTTCCGGCTAATTTTTTTTTTTGGATTCCTCATAATTTTTGCTTTAAGAATCAGCAATAAAAAAATGGGCCCCGACTCCTTGTTTGGACAGGAGAAGAGCATTTAAGAGACCACCTTGTTTAAAATACATTTTAAAAATTACACTGCTCTGCAAAAAATAATTTTTTGTCTTTCCGTTAATTAAAACTTTGTGAACTATATGGATTTTGATGCGCTGAACCCAAATCCGTTCTCGGTTTTTTTCCATCAGATCGAGATTTTGTTTAATGGGCGTGGCAAATTTTTTGCCCTTAATTAGTCAGGTACGGAGACATATTTCATCCTAACTCGAGAACCAGTCATTCGATTTTCAATATAAAACACCATGTCTAACAAAATTATATTTATTTTAGTTGAACAGAATTTTTCTGTATCTCTTATCGTTTTGGAATTATTCAGAAATGAATGGAGAAACAAATTTTTTTTGTGCAAAATTCGTAATATTTTTCAATTTAAAAATGGAATTAAAAAAAATATAAAGCAAGTATTACACATTTTGCACTTTTTTCTGAGAGCTACTTATCTTAAAAATAAAAAAAGCCATAAACCATAAAAATCGGTTAAAAAATTTAGATTTAATTGTCAATTTACCGCAGGTACCCAATATTGTAATGCAACCAGCCTCACATATGATGATAGCATTTCGCTAGGTCAGCAGCCATAAACCATAAAAATCGGTTAAAAAATTTAGATTTTATTGTCAATTTACCGCAGGTACCCAATATTGATCAAATATGTGTAATGCAGCAAATAACGTCAGAGTGGGCGCACTAAAGCGCCTTGTAGCAGCAATGAATGGCAACTCTTTACTTCTATCTATTTTTTGTAACATATCTTGATGGAACCTTTCACCATGTTCGTCTGCACCAAGATTAGTCGGAAAAAAATCTAGATGCGAGTCCAAAAAATTAATTATAAGGGACATGTTACACTTTAGAGCTTTGTAGGCAGAAAGTAGTTCTTCGATGATTTCATGGTAGTTTTCCACTTTTCTGTTTCCCAAAAAATTGTGGCACACATTCACAAAAGCTGTCCATGCTCTTTCTTCCACATCATTCAATTTCGTTCTAAAGACCTCGTCCTTCATAAGCTGTCGTATTTGTGGACCTACAAATATGCCTTCTTTTACTTTTGCATCGCTGATTCTAGGAAATTTGCTCTTAATGTATAGAAAGCCTTCACCGTCCTTGTTCATTGCTTTGACAAAATTTTTCATTAGGCCTAGCTTTATATGAAGAGGAGGCAGAAGAATTTTTCCTCTCTTCTGGCTCTTCTGCTACATTTTTTTGTACTGGAATAAAATTTACTCTTTTCGGCCAAATTTTAACATTGTAGTGTTTTTCTTTCGCGCGGCTATAAATGAACAATAATAATGACAATAAATAAAATTTTTTTAACCGATTTTTATGGTTTATGGCTGCTGACCTAGCGAAATGCTATCATCATATGTGAGGCTGGTTGCATTACAATATTGGGTACCTGCGGTAAATTGACAATTAAATCTAAATTTTTTAACCGATTTTTATGGTTTATGGCTGCTGACCTAGCGAAATGCTATCATCATATGTGAGGCTGGTTGCATTACAATATTGGGTACCTGCGGTAAATTGACAATTAAATCTAAATTTTTTAACCGATTTTTATGGTTTATGGCTTTTTTTATTTTTAAGATAAGTAGCTCTCAGAAAAAAGTGCAAAATGTGTAATACTTGCTTTATATTTTTTTTAATTCCATTTTTAAATTGAAAAATATTACGAATTTTGCACAAAAAAAATTTGTTCAGCGCATCAAAATCCATATAGTTCACAAAGTTTTAATTAACGGAAAGACAAAAAATTATTTTTTGCAGAGCAGTGTAATTTTTAAAATGTATTTTTAACAAGGTGGTCTCTTAAATGCTCTTCTCCTGTCCTGCTGATTCTTAAAGCAAAAATTATGAGGAATCCAAAAAAAAAAAATTAGCCGGAAAATTTAGAAGCTTCTGTGGAAAATCGGAAAGGTAAATTTCTAAGAAAAGTTAGTTAGTTAAACAACTTTCAATGAGGTCCCTTATGAAGAATTCTTCAATTTTGTCACATGACAGTGGTGTACACCACCACTAAACCAGTCACTATAAAAAAAAAAAAAAAAATATGGGTACATTATTTTTTTCGATTGAGACTATTTATTTTAAAATCGGAGAGGGGTCGTCCAAAAATTTGCCAATTTTGATCGTTTTAATATGGAATTGCTCAATATATGTAAGGCTTGGTTTAAGCAAAATGTTTCTTTATTTAGGAAAATTTTACTAAATATGAACGAAAAAAGTTAAAATCAAGAAATAATTTTTAGTTCTTGAATTTTCTTGTTTTTAAGAAAGAATTTAAAAATACGTTAAATTTGGGGGGTTTTTAAATATTTTGGGGGTAAGAAAAACAATCATGTACCTGGCAACACTAGTCATAAACGTAATGATTTGCATAACATTTTTAAGTGAATACAATGAGACAATGATGTATGGTATTCGCTATAATCGTGTTTTACTGTAAAAGAAAATATTTTTTCTATTCGCTGCAGCTAAAAAATGCATTTTAGTTTTTCAATTGTTTGTTTTTATTTTTATTTTTGTAAGGAAAATAAAAAGAGCCCAGTTCTTAACTTGAGGTTTTCTTTAAAACAAGTTAATTAAGTCATTTCAGAAGTTGAAAGAAAAGAAGAAATCATTTTCTTAAAATAAATAAAACAACATTGAAATCTTAAAAATGTTTTAATTATTTTTTTTTATTCTGTGTTTTGTTTTAGCTATTAAACTATTTTCATTAATGTTTATCCGAAGACGAATACGTTTAAGAAATGTTTATATAAAAGTTTTAATGAAAAATAGATTATATTTTTTATTTATTTGTATTTGAAAAAAAACAATTAAATTTTTCAACGTAATTTTTAAAAGCAACGGAAAAATAAAAAAATATTGAAGTTAAAAAAATTTTTCGAAGCATTAAGCGGACAAATTAGTGTGTTCAAAACTATTATTTATTTATCAATAAGTTACCTGGTGTGGAAAATATTTTCTTTTAAATATTGGGAAAAAATTGCGTTGTAGTTCTTAAATTATCAAATGTGTTGGCGTATTGAATCAGCAATGCTAGAAGCTTTCGGACAAAGTTTTATTTTTTTTTTTGATTAAGTGTGTTATATTAGCTTTTTTTTAACGGCTTTTCCTTATATATTACTATTTAAGTTAAGGTTTATTAGCAAAAGTAGAGAAAAAAAAATCTTGTTTTGAAAAATGTTCTAAGTCTTAACAGAAAAAAGTACAGTATTTTTCGTTTAGCTGCACATTCAACAACAAAATACACATACGAAAAAAAAACAAAAAGCCAGCAAAATAATTATACACAAACAAAACATATACACAATACACACACAAACTGTTCCTGCTGCGTTTGTTGCTAAAATTTTTTGTTTGTTCATTTATTTATAAATGTAAAAAAAGAAACATTTTAGAACATTAAAATATAATGTTTGTCTAAAGTATCACTACAGTTGTTCTGTTTTTCAACGAAGAACAGATCATTGTATAATGTTCGGCTCTTTCTTGAAAAAAGTTACGAACGGTATTCAAAGTTGTGTTCGCTACACAATCACTAAAAAATAAATATCATTTTTGGGTGTGTGAGGCGAAGGCTAAATAATGTACTGTTTATTTTCGAACACTGAATTTAAATAGCTATATAAATAAATTTTTTTAAAGATGTCATCGATATTTTGACCTGATTTAAATGACAAAGGCCCTTAAAGGGCCTTAAAATGATAAGTTGCAAACCTTTTTCAACGTCACGACTTTGTAAGCACCTTTAATTAGTCCAAAAGCTTGACATAAATATACCCCAAGTAAAACTTGACTCTGTTTCAAGAAGTTCTTCAGAAACTGTAAATAATACTTTACTAAAATATGCTGCCAAAAATGAATCAATGGGTGAAATGTTAGCCTGTTGTTTTGCTGAGGCCGTAATGCCCGTTTAAGCCTAGTACTCTGGTCGAACTTGCGAAAAATGTTGAGCAACATTGAATATTTTACACAAAAATTTAGTCATGTATCAATATTGTCTATCTCGCTGTTTTTCAAAACTTTTTTTCTTAAATTCTCTAAGCTAATCCCGCGAAGCTCTACGCTTGTATGCAGGAAAGAAACCAGAGTCTCTGGCGGGAATCGAACCCGCAACACCGGCGCTGAAAGACTAGCTCACTAGCAGTCAGCCAACCGGGGCCATCTCGGTGTTTATTCGTTACAAGTATACAACATTATTTTTCGAAGGTAGACAGAAACCATAGTTGGGGCAGTGCGCTAATGCCCGTAATTTCTACAAAAAGAAATCTAGCGGTGCATAGAAATCTATGTTGTAAAAGCTGCCAAATTTTGAAGGAAAACAGAAGGTAAGAACACGTAGGCAAAATAAACGTTGAAATAGGTAAAGACACCTGTTAGGTACGAACACGACCTGCTTTCTTTTTGTAGAAATTACGGGCATAAATATTGATTAAAATCAACATTGCACTCTGACTAAATAATAATGCAAGAAATAGTTTTTACTATTTTTTACTAGCTTTAGTTATGATTGGTATTTTTTGACTAGCACTAAAAAAAATTAAGTGGTATTGCAAACTTTTGCACTATCACTAACTGTGATTGAATGCATAAAATCTGCACTCAATTCAAATATGTAGTCAAAAAGCTGTACAAAAACAAAATATCACACAAATTTAATTTTGTATGTGCATGGCTTTTGAGTTTTCTGATGATATGCATAAGCATAGGAAATTCAAATAAATGAATCTCTGTCAATAAGTAAAAAACAAATTGTGATATCTTTACATTTGGGGTATTCACAAGGTGTGTTATCACGTTGTATTCTCATGATGTTCTGACATTTTACAATGGTTTAAAAATATTGTTGTTGCTTTGTAAACAAAAAGTGTCTTCAATTAGAAAACTTTGCTTGCTATGTTAATTGTGCTGTCGTAATTAATCAGAAGAGACCTGTGCTGAGCTGTTTGGTTTGCGTCTGAAAAATGGAAAATAGTCAGGAAAAATCTAATTCAACTAATTAATTCATGGAGTAGAATTAAAAAATATTTTGATTTTAGGAAAATATTTATTTTTTGTATTTGTTTTAAATCAGCTGATTTAGATTTAAATTCAAAATACCACACTAATTTAAGAGGGGTTGTTCACAACAGTCCTATTTGTCCTCCAATTGTTCAATTGTTATGGCGCTTACGATCAAATTTTTTTTTTAATTTTTTCCTCAAAAAATAACTTTTTTTTATTTAAAATCAAGCTAAAATTAAGAATTCTGGAATGTTTTTAATTCTTGCTGCACCCATTGTGCCCTACTTGAAGAACCTAAGGAAGCACTTATGATATGTCTATAGACCACAAATCCTGAACTTAAACTGCAATATAAGTCCTAAATAAGAACATGGAATTTAATTTAAATCAGACTAACCGTTCCCTAATAAACGTCTGAATTATTTTTTTTTTAATTCCCTCTGTGTGTTGCTACGATCATTTGGTTGTAACAAAAAAATTGTAAACATGGCTTACGATAACATCTTATTTATTTGACATTATTAGCAATTTTGACTCTTAGACCTAATGATCCATTGTGATATAATGGAGTTCCACTGAACGGAACCCCCACCGTAGAATCAACCCAAACTTTAACGAAGTTTGGAGGTTTTAAAATTTTTTAGTAAAACTTAATAAGAATTATTTGATATTCCTCTACTAAAAAATCTAAATCAAGTTAAGCAACTATAACTGTATCGCTTGATGTAATCAAGTCCATCTACTGGGGTTTGTCAGGGAAATAGGGAGGTTGTTTCTGGTTAGGGGACTGCAGAGGTGGTAATAGTTTTACGTGGCACCTACTAACTATCTTAATTCTATCGATCTGTTATTTCGTTTCTTCACTTTTCTCTTTCTCTACCTTTTCATTGAAGGAATTCAGAATCGGCCGCATTGGTCTCCAAGTGTAAGTGTGCTCCTTGGGCACATAACCCTTCTTTACCTAACCTAACTTAATCTAAGCAACTATTGACCCAATTTTTTAAATTACTTGAACAAAATTTAAACACGTCAACACTATTAGCTTCAAAATAATTCTTAATTAAACAATTTCCGAAAAATCCATTAATTTTAATAACCTTTATTCGTTCCATTTTCAATTATTTGACACTGGTTTAAAAAAAACTTCTATTGTGCCATACGAGTAAATATTATTTGGGAAAATAGCAATAAATGTCGTTTGTTCAAAGCAAATGCCTCTAACATAAACTAAATGAATAATTAAAATTTCATCAATGGTTGACATAATTAATAAATTTATTTTATTTCATTTTAGTTGTTGTTATTAAGAACATCAGCAACCCTCTTGAAAACCTAAATAACATAAATGAAGACTATCTCCATTTATCATGCCACTTACGAACAACTTGTAATACAAAACCACATGTGGCATATTACCAAAGCGATATATAAATAATAAATAAAGAAGGTTAGGAAAATTACAGGGCCTTGAAAAAGGGCCAAGTTATTATGTAAATTTTGCAAAGTATTTTAAATGCTCTATAGTAGAGAACAGAAAAAATTTCTATGGAAATGCTACAAAGACTGACATTAAAAGATCCTGTGTGTTTTATTTTTTTATTGCCAAAGACTGCTTTATTAGGGTTTAATAGTAGATGTCTAAATTTCCAACTCATAATACGATGTGTGTTGAAATAAAGAAAAGTAGGTTACAAATTATGGTTTCTAATTTACCGGAATTTTTCTTATACCGGAAATGACAATTGACAATTCTTGACAGAACAGCTTGTATAGTTTGGCCTTTAGATTAAAAAAAAAATTGATTTTTTTTACCTTAGAAAATATCTCATTTTTGAGGTTATGACATAAAGTTTAAAATTTGTGAAAACTTGATATGAAAAGCACGCAGCTTTTTGAGATAAAAATTACATTTTACGTCAAATCATTGCAAGGTAAACGCACTAGATTTTTTCAATTCTACAAAATTTCGATGCAATATAAAAGTCCAGTTAGAAAATGAAGTTTGATTGAAGTATGGGCAATTTTAGTTTTGAGAAACATTTAAGGTTATATCCAAGACGAATTAATTTTTCAGGTGGCGTTAAAAGCACAGATGTGCTACTTTTTTTCATAATTAGAGAGAGAAATGCCAAAAGTTGCTTAAATATTTTTTAAAGACTGTGCCGGATATGATGTCAAACATTATGTCCTTGCCGAATATAAGTTGATATAGTTTTTATGATTTTGCCAAAAATAAGCTGTTTTTCTTTTCCGCTCTTATATAGTTGATAAATCGACAAATCTCCGAAAATTTGGACAATAATGTCGACATTGATTTGGAAACCAAGTACAGATTCTCAAATCGCGCTCAGCTTCCTTATCATTTGCTTCGATGGAAAAGTTCACTCTTTAGTCAGTTATAGGCTGTTTAATGTCACAAGTTAAAAGGCCTTATACGTTAAGGGCCTTTAATTTAAAAAAAAGGGTAACATGAACAGAATTAGTCTTGAAAATGGCCTGTCGTAATATTATTCTATGTATATTCCATGGAGAAAATGACCATAAACCATGTGCATATTTATTTTATGAATGTATATTTTATTCCTAATTGTTATAATTGTGTCAATGCATATTGTTGTTCGACAACATGACATTGACTTGACTTGGCATGAGTAAATACACACTTACATATTTGTTTATTTTAATTTAGTAATTTAATATCACTGTTCTAGAATTTACCATTTACTTCCTCCATTTTCGAAATAACGGTATATCTCGAAAACAAGAGCTAACCTAAAAAAAACCATTGAATTCAGCGTACCCGAATTATATTAAAATGCCATGTGCCCCCGTCTTGTCTGTTTTTTCAACTGCTTACCACAGTGTATTTAATTAAATTTTCGTAAATGATTGTTGACAAACCAAAATTTTCCGTAGAGAAGTACTTAAAAGTTTTCAGACTTCATGTACAGAATAAGAACAGCGAAATAATTCTATTACGACAACATGTAACCCTCGAAAAATTCAATAATTTCAAGGCTCCTTTTAAAAATTATTCCAATACAAATTTTATTATAATAATTTAATATACTGAATTCTTTTTTATTCCTCTTAAAAGCTTTATAACAACCAACAAAATGTCAGGTTGTATTCGTTCAAAAAAAAGAAATATTTTACGTTAAACTTTATTTTACCTTGCAATTTCACATCACAAATAAATCCTATTTCGATTAAGTAACATTTGGTGTAAATTGTTTTCTAACAAAAGTACAAACTTTTATATGCAATATTTTTTGCAATGCAAAAATAAAATTCAACATTACATCGTTACCTTAAACTTAAAATGCCCTAAATTACAAAAAATTAAAAACCAACTTTTTTACAAATTCCAATAAACTAATCAAACTACATAAGAAGTTGTGAAAAAGTCGGTTACGATTTTTTTTTGGTAGTTAGGGCGTTTTGCGATTTAGGTAACGACACAGATAGACTAAAACCAAGTAAAAAAATATAGTCGGTCAAGCCCGTTTATTTGATACCCTACACCACAGTATATTTAGATACATTTTCGTAAGTTTACTTTTTTTTGGGCCTATGGGCGAACATTGACATGGAACAAAACTTTGTTATGAAGTTAAGATTGATAAGGGAGTTCTTTGTATTGTATATTATTTTGTTAATATCAAGGTCTATATGAGGAGGGTTTTATGGCAACTTTGGTTAATTTTAAGCCTTTCACCATTAACTTTTTCCATGACGTAGTACACTTATAAAATTATTACAGTAACTGATTGGGGGTTATTAAATTCGTTTTCCGGACTGTTAAAATTTAATAAAAATATAGTTATTTTACGAATAATTTTATTTTTCACCTTCAACATTTATGTTACTGTTATTCAAAAAATAAACTACCAAAAAATAATGTTTTTCCGTATTTATTTTGTTATGTAGTTTGATTTTTTGTCGGTTAAAATATATTTTTTAAAAGAAAAACTTTTATATTTTACGGAAAATGCTGTTTACTAAATAAAAAAAGTTAAAAATGAATGTAAAAATCATTTGTTTTAAATGAAATGTAAATGATCCGAATTTTAAGTTGTTTAAAATGAATTTTCATTTGAATTTAAATACATAATTTTTTGAGTGTAGCCATGTATTTTAAAAGTTTTGTATTTTATATCAGTACTTATAAGTTATCTGAAATTAAATACTCTATTCCGGAAAGAATCGCGTATTTAATATTATGGAGCGATTCTCACCGTTTTCAACAGGCATCGTCCTTATGTCAATTGAAACGTATAAATAAAATTGTCAAATTATCTTCAAAATTGCGACATGAACAGACAACCTGCAAGTAAACTAGCTGGGCGAACATCGTTAGATCGACTTGTAAATTGATTCTGAGTCTCAGTGCGCCAAAATGTGGATCTAGAACCAAACATTTTAAAGTGTTATTTATAAACATCCACTATGGTTGTGTAGGTATGAATAAAAAAAATCCCGATCCCGAAAATCCAAGGATTCTCGGTATTCGCTAAATCCCATATTAGGAAGTAAGAAGAAAATGCATAAGAAATAAATTTTTTAATTTATTGAACGATTTCCATCCATCATATGAATTAAGCTTGTAAACTTCATTTAAAACTTTTTTTTTAATAAATAAATATAAAAAGCATTTATCTTTTAATGTTCAAAAATCCAGAATCCAAAAACTTCGATATTTTTTTTTTTTTTTAATTTCCTAAGCTAATCCCGCGAAGCTCTTGGCTTGTCTGCAGGAGAGAAGAAACCAGAGTCTCTGGCGGGAATCGAACCCGCAACCCCGGCGCTGATAGACTAGCTTACTACCAGCTAGCCTACCGGGGAACTCAAGAACGTCGTAAAACAATTCAACCTTTATTGTTTGTTTTATTTATTTTTTTTTAAAACTATTTCATTAGAAATAGATAACTGGCCAGGATTTGATTTTCTAAAATCTCGAATCCCGGGATTTGCATAAACCAATCGCAATGTGCATATCCCTATTATAAATATATAAAAATATTCGTGTTGAGCACATACAACTAACAATATAATGCATTATAACAAAGTAAAATGTCGAATCATATAAAAAACATGATGCAAAAAATGGATTTGATTTTTCCATATCTGTATGTGAGTGTGAGAAATGCATCAAAAGTGTTAGTGTTTTACTACAAATGTTAGTATGTGTGTATAAGTTTTATATGTTTTTTTTTTTTTGGGAAAAAATTTCTTTAGTTTTGAGCTGCAGTTTGGATATTTAAGTTCATTTTGTTCACACCCATTATTTTATTAGTTGAGTGGCATTACGATTCTAAGAAACTTTTTATGGGCATTTTTTTTGGTTTATAATATTTCTACCTTAATAGTCCCTAACTTTTGGCGACAACATTTCTTTCCAAAAACACTACGAAAACGATGGAAGGTATGACGGGATTAGAAACTGATTCTAGCAGGGTAACGTTACGGTTGCTGTAACTTGGTAAAGCCGTCAACCTATTTCTGTTAAGTTCAGGCATCATTTGCGATGACACCATTACTCGAATAGCAGTGGTAATCCCTTGAACCGGCAATCAACATACACTGGTTCTCTTAGAAAATAGGCAAATACTATTGTTAATTTGAAAACCATAATATGGTTGAGGCTTCTTGAGAAAGAACTTATTTAACAATGATATGGTTGTTGGTGACAATAATATGGTTGTATTAAACATGATAGGTTTAAAATTTACTTTAAAATAGTTTTGTTGGAGGTCTACCATATTTAAACATGTTTATTCTCTGCGTGTGGCTTCGCTCACTAAAGCTTCTCTCAATAGCCGGCCTTCGGTTGGGCGCAAGAATTTTTTCCTCTATGGCATAACAGACGCCGGCTTCGCTAACTTAAGTTAGCAACAGGCAAGGGTTTTCTCCACTTTCGGGTTTTTGATACTATCGCTATAAACTTTTACATAAAATTTTTGTAAAAATGTTTGGGATAATTTTTCATTTCTTAAAATTTGCATTTATTTTTAGTAAATGAAAAATGGCTCCAAAGTTAAAATTGTGATTTTATTTGGGGCCATTTTTCATTGCACTTAAAATGCATAAACACCCCAACGAAAAAATGAAAAAAATTTCCCCAAAATTTCGTTCTGTTGTGTCTCATGTAAAATGTTGGGGTCGCTCTTCATTTTCTCTTTTGTGCCATATTTCCTAGGGTCATTTTGCGCACCGCCATTTTCAATGGTTTTTTTTAATTCACACAGTAACTGTTATTATAAAAAAACTCTCTTTATACAACACTGTTACGGTCCCTGATCATTAATCATCCTATAGCATTAATGGGTTTCTTTTTCTTCTTAAAGGGACTTCACAGTTTCATAAAAAAAATGTACTTTTTATATCAATATAGATATCAAATAAAGTAATGAAATTACTTTATGATTCTAGAGGCTTGAAACAAATAACAAATAAATTTGGCTAGTCTTACTTAATAGTTGTAGCGATTGTATGCAGCGGTCAAAATCAGATTGCTTAACCGTAGGAACACAATTGCACCGTATGAACGCAATAGCGTACTACATATATACGTAGTCAACTTTAAAAGTATAAAATTTTATACAAAGGCACACAATATCTGACGTAAAAGTAAAAGCGTATCTACGTCGTACGTTGATTTAGATCTAATTCTATTTCAAACGCCAGTTGCGACCGTAATGCCGTAGAAAAAGAAAATTTAAAATGTAAAAATTAAATGTTTTTGCCTTTTAAAATTAAACATTTGAAAACAAAATTCAAGAAATTAAACATTCACAACAAATGAAATAATTTTGAATTTTCTTAAAATTTATTCAAAACGAAAACAAAATACGTTTGCGACAGAATTGTGGGTAAATAAAGCGCGTTTTTATAAATTTACGTCCATACGTTCTTACGACGTACGACTAGCATAATATCGAAAAAAATTTCCATTTCTTTTAATTTTTTTTCGTTGTTAGGTACTTTTTAACAAATTATTTTTACTAAATTTTATGAATTTTTCGTTTTTAATACAAAAGTTATACTGAAACTTTTTTTTGTTAAACTTTTAATTAAAACGAGGTCTCACTGAGTATGAAGCGTTACGTAGTTTCATGTAAACGACAATTTTTTTCGTGTGCGAAAAATACTGTTGCAGGGAACAAGACTTAAGACAATTGTGTGATTTGTAACTGTATTTGCAACCCATAATAAATAAATAAATCCTGAATTAAAGGATTAGATGATTTTATTTAACCGAATGATGGTACGAGTAGATACCATAGATTCGTCTTGGCCACGTTAAGTCTTTTTGTCATAAATTATTTTAGTTTTGCAAAAAGTTTCTATTTTTTGTATTGTTATTACTTTTTGTCGTGTTAATTCTCAGAAAATATTATTTGCTGCTTGAATTGAAACCTGATTATTAAATGGCGCCTAAGAAGTAACATGCCAACTATTTTTCTGTTCTGTTGAGATTTTTTTAGAATTAAATGCACATTTCTGTAAATTAATATTTGATTAAAATTTATATAAAAAAGGTCGAATAAAAACAAATTTAAATAATAATAAAAGCTCTAAAATACATTCGAAATTAATTAACCTTTGTCCGGCGGAAGAGGTACAATTGTACCTTTTTCGTTTTTAAATTGCAATAACTTTTTTTTTTGGGCTGAAGGGGTACAATTGTACCTTCGTATAAGTCGTAAGAAAAAAACAAGAAAATAATTGCAAAAAATGTATACGTGTGTACGTAAAATAAGTTTTTTTTAGCCACGGGCCTGTTCTATCATTTGTTTATTAAATAAGAACAGAATAATTTAATTATATTAATAGGAAAGCCGTGTTAAGTATATAAGGGTACAATTGTACCCATACCGCCTTTTAACGTTGTAAAATTTTTCCGCTGGACAAAGGTTAAAATTTTGAGAAAGAATGCCAAACATATTTTTTTGCAATCTAAATCATCTTACCAAATTTTATTGGAATCGGTCTATATTTGGCCATAGCTCCCATACAATTACTACTCCCGGAAATAGCTTTTAAACCCGTTGGTATTGACATAAAAACTGACTTCAATAAATGATAGCTACTGTCATGAAAAACGTTGTTGTGGTAGGTCCAAAATTATCCATAGGTCCCATATAAGCATCCTTCCTAAAGTCATATATGGGCAAACAAACCTCATACATATAAAGATATCTAAACAATATTTGGCACAAAGAACTTTCACATGAATCTTAACCTCCTAACTGTTTGTCCATGTGTCTCAAATAATGTACACTCTTGAACATTTCTCTTTATATACTGTGGTGTAGGGTATCAATTGGTCGGAAATGACCGACTTTACTTTTTTACTTGTTTAGTTTTTATTTTTATTGCATAATAAAATGTTATGAATTACTTTGTATGCTTTTTTAATTTAAAGCGATATTTTGGTATAATTTATGTCAATTTGGTACAATGCTGCCATTAATACAGTACAATTTAAGATTTGTCAGATCCCAACAGTGATTCCTATGCGCTTTTCACTGGTTGCTTAGGCCAGATCATCTGGAAACTTCATCCAAAGATTTTAGAAAAGCTTAAGATATTATTCAAATAAAACTGTTAAGCGAATAGGAATTATAAACACTCAAAAGTCTTATCCCTAATAATATTAAAGCTTAAACAAAACAACAACAACAACAACCTGTGGGTTTATATTTTCTTTCAATCCCGACTATAATTGATTGATTTTTTGTCAACTCTAATTGTAGTTGTAAGGGGAAAACAAAAATAAAAAACAAATTACTTTATTTCATTGTTGCCAGTTCAGTTTTTTGCACTGCCACTTGCATATTGCTATCAAAGGTTTTCTTGGTGGTCAACAAATTTCATTAATAAGATTTAGTTTTAATTTGCTAAATTCCCAATTCTTACTTTTGAGAAACTGAAATTTAAAAAGTCGCCTGTCGCCAAATGGAAAATCCCACCGCCAAACACGTTTCAAAAGAACCACGTTTAGCGAGAAATCACCATATCTGACAGCCCTTATCCTATGCCTGCAAAATAAGGTTCAACGTTGGGTAATAGGGACATCGTTTCGTTAACAGTTTATTTGTGCATGTGAGAGTTTGATGATTGAACGTGCTTTGTTTGCATTCGTTGCGGACGCCATACAACAATTGCTCAAAATCAAAACGCACGCATTCTTATGCTTTTGCATTCAAGTAGTCATTGTCCACTCGATGAGACAACGAAGAACGTTAAAGAGCAGGGATGTATGAATTTGCTTTATTTTTTCAAGTTTTTGTATTTGTACCCAACGTTATCGTTGGAAATTTAAAAAAATACAAAAAAGGGGATACATATTTACAAAAAAGTGCCAGCAAAAACGGGATTTAAGAAAATATGGCGACACCTCTTTCAAAACCAGAATGAGTTCAACAAATCATGTTTTTCCACATCAATTTATTTAAATTTCAAGACATATTTTCGAAATTGTAAAAAAACATAACAGCAAACATTATGTAATACCTTACACTAGTCAGCAGCAACCTAAACACGTCGGGAGCAATAACTTTTTTATGTGGTTTTAATTGACTTTAGCATGCTGAATCCATATCTGATCACAGATTTGTGGGCTAAGCCAATATTTCGTCCGAAATAAAGCGGTTATGCTAATACATTTTATCATAACTTGTTGTTGCAATAACAGCAACGCTGCTTGTATATTATTTTTGTATGTATACCTATGCGTGTTTGCGTTTCATTGAAAATTTTGTTTTTCGAATCCAGCATATGAAAAAACTAATACGTACTACATAGCAATTGCTGAATAGGCATCCGAGCAATAATTTCTTATTTTTTTCCTTGTATGTACAAGTTTTTTTACCAAACCAATCACTGAAGAACTAAGCTTAACAATGTTATGAAGCCAATGCGCTGTACATTCCCTGCAAATAATATTGGACTACCTGTCCCATTTTTATCAAATGGACTATTCTCTGGACTGGTCCAATGTAATGCAAGCATGGACCATGTCATTGTTAAAAAGTGTTAGTAGTGAGACGACATGTCTTCGTTTTTTAACGACATGTTTTCGTTTTTAAACGACTTCAAAACTAATCCTCTTAAGTATACCATGGAGTAATTTTAAGACAACACCTTTGTATTCCAAAGCTTTGTTTTCGGCATGTTAATTGTGCCATGTTTTTTCCATACGTTTGGGTTACTTTTGGACTAGTCTTAGTCCCTTGTGGGCTACATTTAACACGCGTGTTGGGACTAGTCCTATTATTTACAGGGTACTTGAATGAAATTTGTACCAGCAGCGAATGTGTGTGGCTGAGAAAGTTTTTTTTGTAGTGTATTTGAAGGTGTTCATAAAATGCAAATTTTTTGCAATCACTCAAAGCCGTTCTCTGGTCCATAATAATTTATTATTAATTTTTATTATTAATAAGCAAATCCAAATAAGTAATACCTACATTTATAGAGCGAAGTAATCCTAAGTCACGTGCGAACATAGCAATATTTAATGTGTTAAACTATCTCTACCAATTTAGCGATTCGTTGATAATTTACTTTGAATTTTAAAGTCAATTATTGTTGGAGATGCAGCTATCCTGCTATAGCCTGTAGTGCAACACAAACTTCTGATTTTAACAAATACAAGTGTTGTTCTTAATGATTCTGCAAGTTCCTTTTAAGTTCAACATCGATCTTTAACAAATAATTTTAACTCCTCCAACTTTAAAGTGTCTCGCTTTGAAGCTCCTAAATCCAAACAAATAAAAAGTCTTCTTTGCCGTTAATTCTAATTGCAGTGCGTTCTCTAACCGGACATAAACCAAAAAATGCACTTCAAATAAAACGATAAATTATAGAATAACCACTGTAAATGACAGTGTTGTGGTTTAACACAATTTTATTTGTTTAACGTTAATTCGCTTTCATTTAAAATAAAATATACTTTAGCATAAATTATGCACAAATTGCGAATGGTTAAACAGATTCCATTTTATTCCTGAAATATTTAATGTTGTTTTAAAGGCAAAAATTGTTTATGATTAATTTTCAATTGCTATAAAAATATTTTGCGAAGTTTTCAATAAAATTGAAGCCTTTTTTTAAAAAAAATTATTTATTTGCTTTAATTGAAATAACGATAATGAAGTGTTTATTGCGTTTTTATTTTAGATGAAATGAAAAACATTTTTATTTTACGATATTTATAAGAACGCAAGTGTTGATTTTCATATGAAACAAATGTTTGTGGGGGGAGAAAGTGAGTGATGGAAGAATTAAAGTAGACTAATAGGGGCGGTATAAAATTTATGTAACAGCATGTTTTCTGGGGCAAGTCTAGAATTTCTTTCTTTCTTTGTTAAATGCAAAACCAAGCGCAGTGTAAATAAGTTTTGGCCATGCTTTTTTTGAAAATATTTTTTAAAGATATCTATTTGACTATAAGTGTTAATTTTTATATGATAAAAATTGTTGGAAAAATATTTATTAATAAGATTTTAAAGTAAACTTTTAGGGGAGCCTAAAATTTATTTTACAGCATGATTTTAAGTCCGGATTGCTTAGAGAAGGAGAAGGAAATTATAAATATTTTCTTATTTTCATATTGTTATTTGAAATCAGAATAAGAGCAATATTCGACAATATGTGAGCGGGATGGGAGAAGTGGGTGTGGCACTTCCCATACAAAGACATTCTAGACGTCTGTAAATCTGGAGAACGGCAAGAGCCAAGGTTTAAATTAGATGGAAATACCTTGGTTATCAATACGTAACATTCGACAAAATGTGGACGTCCAAATTTTGTACACATAGCTGGGTTATAAAAACACAACCTCTCTAAAAAAATAGTGGTGGAATTGGAGAAGTAGGCGTGCTTTCCCGTTTTTTTTTTTTTTTTTTTTTATAGATTTCTGTATATTTGAAGAACGGCAACAGCCAAAGTTTCCAGATTAGGTAGAAGAATCTTGGTTATCAATACGCAACATCCGACAAAATATCTAACGAACGGTATTTATATAACTTTCTGCTCCTATCGGCATGACCGAAAATGGAACTAGAAGTTTTATGCGCAGTTTAAATATGGTCACCTCCAACCAAATAATTTTTATAGTAAATTTTAAGCATATTATGTCTAATATTACCATATTATTGTCTGCGATAATCATATAATGGTTACATTAGGCCTCCATCAAAAAGCCCCAACTATATTATTATTGCCTTCAAACATGTTATAATCAATAATAACTAAAATTTGTTAAACACTTACAATAGCATGGTTGGTTTTCATTTATAGTATTTTGCTCTTGGAAAAGACTAAAATACTATTGTAAATTTAAAAACAAATTATTATCATATTTAACCATACAATTTTTAGAGGCAATCATAATTTGGTTGTGGGTTCCTGATGGAGGACTAATTTAACCAAAATTTGGATGTCGCTGACAATTATATGGTTATATTAAACATAATATGTTTAACATTTTCTTTGAAAATAGTTTGGTTGGAGGTGACCATATTTAAACATGTTTTTGTTCTACGTGTATAGTTATAGGATATCCCATATGCATACTAGTGCAAGAAAACTTGCTGCGCTTTTTCCAAAAGCATTGGATGATATGGCTTAGCCATTGGTTGCCGAATGTTTGGAACCACCTGGTGGAGTGCTTATTTAGACCAAAGGTTTTACATCCCCAAAGGAGGAGTTTAATGCAGGTTTTATAAAATCTGAGCTTAAATTCACGAGAAAGATTATTTAATATCCATTCCTTTCTCAGCGGGTACATAGCCTTACAAGCTTTGTCCATCCTATTGGCGACTTTTTACTTGTTGCATGTATTCGGATTTATTTAACATTCTTCTTTTTCAATAGTGTTTTTCCTTAATACATAAATTGTATATCCAAAGAGGAAATAAATTTCATTTGCAAAATGATTTTAATTATATTGAAACGACTTAAATGTTTGGAATTTTAAAAACATTTTTAGTGATGCCTTTAATTTGTGGCATTTGTTTAAATTTAATCGAGATTTTTCGTAAAATTTTGTTTTCTTTTCTCATCTAAACAAAATGTTGCGAGTTGATTCCAAACAAAGCGGTCAATGGCTTTTTTTTTAGTTTAAAAGTACTTTTTTTAGTTTCGACTGAATTAAATTAAAAAAATTCTTTTTTTTTCTACAAAGAGATCGTCTCATGATGAGCAAAAAGATGATGATGAAAAAACATAAATTGAAATTTATGATAATGACGCTAATGATTGTAGATCTATTAAAGCAAATGGGTTTCTTCTGGTGGTGTTTGATGGCTACCAAAAGTTCCAAAAATAAAGACAACTATTTTTTTCTATATTTTTGCCTTTTACTAAATAACGAAATAGTTTTGAATTTTATAAAGAGCCAAACCTTCAAACTATATAATTTGAATCTGTAATATGAAAGAGCATTATTTATTTTTGTAACACCAAAGTATCATTATGATTATTATTATTTTTTGGCTGAAGTGTCCTCTAGTTTCAGCATAAATACTATTTTCTTTTCTTTTCTAACGATGTGAAATGGAAGACGGAATTTTTATCTGCGTTGGCAGCTCCAGTTCTGCCATCATCAACCACAATTTTTTTTTTGGTTTGGTTTGGTTTGGTTTGGCTCTTTTCGAAGCAACACAACAACACAAAATTTTTATATATTTTTTTTCTGTGCAACTTATTTTCTTTACTGGAGGCACTTTTTTCTCTGCTTTCGAGTGTCACTAAAGTAGAAGGAAAAAAGTGTAGCTATAAAAATAAAATAGACAAAGTAGAAGGAAAAACACTTGTGTGGTTTTTTATTTTCTTTTCAAATTCTATTTTTAAATTGAAGAAACATTTATATAAAGTGCAGTGGGTACTTTGATGTACATTTTGTGTCTGTGTGCAAGATGTTGGGAGAGTTAAAAAAACAGGCGAGATCAGTTTAAAGTTTATATAAATCTTAAATGGAATTGTGCTTATGTAAAAGCTGATGATACTTGGGAACAAGACGGATCTTGGGTAGGTTGCAACTAACAAAACGATCAAAAATCCTTATGTAGGGTACTATTAGTGCATTATTATATTCCAAAAATCCCTTAATAACGCCGACTTTTTTCTATAGACAAAAAGGTTTTTTTTGCCATAAAAATAAATAGGTACCTAACAAATATAAATTTAAAAACAAAAGAATTTAAAAACCAATTTAAAAAAATTATCATTTCATTACAATAAAATAAATGTTCTATCAATAAAAAGCGGCTTAAAAAAGAAATAATAAAATCGAAATAACAATACAATTAAAATGGAAATTTCGATCGATCTCGATTGCCGTAAATTTGCACCCGCATATTTTTTTAGTTTGAATGGAACTAGAGATAGGAAATTTGGATTTTGTAATGGTATCCAATTTCTACCAAAAGGATTAAGCGTGTTAAAAACAGTGTTCGCAAATAAACACTAAATAACGCTCCTCAGTGTTCGGTAGATTTGTGGAAAACAAACGCTAATAGTGTTTGTATAGAAAATCATTAAAAAAATAACGTTTGTCATCTTTCGAACACAAAAATAATTCTATTCCTATCCAACACAACAAAAAGATGGGAATATTTAATTCCGTTCGGTTTTTTTACTAAAACAACTAACTTTATTATGTTCGGTTCAGGTCGTTTGTTTCTGTTGTGGGAAGCGTCCTTTTAGCGGGGAAAAGAAATGCAAACATTGTTTACAAAAACAAAATTTACATACGAAAAAAAATTGTGCATAAACAAATCATATACACAATACACACATAAGCTGTTCGTGCTGCGGTCGTTGCTAAAGTTTTTGTTTGTTAATTTCTTTATCAATAAAATAAAAAGAAACTTTATAGAACATTAAAATCTGCAGTATCACTACAATTGTTCTATTTTCTTGAAAATAGTTACGATACTAAAATATAGATATCGTTCCTGTTTGTATTACCCGAACGCTAAATAATGTTCTCTTTATATTCAAACGCTGGTTAAAGGCATTTCTTCTTGGTGGACAGTATCAAGGGTTTTTTTCTTCTTAGTTTATCGCTTTAGTTGTTTCGTGGTGTTGTTAGCTCAATCACGAACAATTTTCGATCAGTTCTTGCAGTTAATTTTAGCTCTTGCGCCTTGCTTAGGTACTTGAAGCGTACTTGGTTTTTGTGAGTTTATAACAATAAAAGGAGAGAGAGAAAAGGAGTACAAAATGTTAAAATGCTGCAAAACAAAAGTTATATTAGCAATAAGATTTCTGAATTCCCAATTTTTCATATTTGATAAATGCACTGAAACTTATTGTTGAGTTAATGCAGTTTCGAAACCGAACAAGTAACTAAGTATAGTCAGTCAAGCCCAACTGTATGATACCCTATACCATACCCTGTGTTTTTAATTTCATTAAAATTTTCTAGATAGTTTCAGAGTGGCATAAATTGCCCCCTGTATCCCTTCGCCTTTATATTTTTTTTAAAAAATGCATAGCTTATGTGTCCATATAAATATGGATCTATCTATGCTTTATATTTCATTAAAATTGGTTTGATAGTGGGCACAAAGATTCTCTTCCGGAAAGCAGCTTGTATGGGTGCTGTATGAAATTCTGGACCGATTTACCTCATTTTAAAAATAGGTTTGGTCCTTGTGCCAATTAAAACTTCTGTACCAAATTTCACTAAATTATCTTTAAAATTGCAATCTGTACTTTGCGCACAAGGTAACATGGCTGGCCAGCCAGCATGCCGGATGGACATCGTTAGATCGGCTCAGAAAGTGATTCTGAGTCGATCGGTATACTTAAAGTTTGTTAGAGGACCAATATATTAAGGTGTTACACACATCAGCACAACTGGATAATACCCTCTTCACTATTGTTGTATGGGTATAATTAAAGAAAGTTTATGCAGCAAATGTTTCAAAATATGGACGAGGACTAAATACTGGAAAAATGTTTTTTGTTTCATGTAGAAGCAGTTTTTGTGCAGAACGCAAAAAATACTTAAATGCTACAAAATGAAAGTTTCATTGTATAGACAGCAGTCCTGGCACAAATAAATTAACAATATTTTTACATTAAACCCAATCAATAAAAATGCAAGCTTATTGCATTACCACTAACTTTAACAATTTAATGCACTATTTTTTGCACTACTTTATTTTTTTTTTATCAGAATAGTGCCCTATTTTTTAAATACCACTAAAGTTTATGCTAATTAATAAACTGCTTTTGCATTATTGTTAAAACATATCATGAATAGTGCATTATTATTGCACTATCACTAACACAAATAAGAAGGGAGCGTAAACACTTTAAAATTAACCATAAAAATCGATATATGATTGTTTTCTGTTTTTTTTTATAATATTTTATGATCACTTTTATGGTAACGTTTGATGGACACGGATGCGGGTTTAAAAACGTAACTAAAGAAAGTTAATGCGCGCAAATATTCCAAAATATGAATCTCCTTTTTTTGTTGACTTTAAGCTTAAAATGTCAAATCGCATTACTTTAGGGTTTTCAATAAAAGCGTAGAATTATTTAATTTTTTTTAAAGAAAAGGACTTGTGTTTTGATTATTAATAATATTTTAATATCAAATAAAAGTACAATCGTTGTCATTATTTTAAAAAAATTACCTCTCTTAAATGTCAGCACAAGGTCATGTGCTTGCTTGCATTTTTCATGACTTTAAGCACTAGTCGGCCGAAATATCAAAAATGTTGCTTTCGAGGTTGGCTGGCCAGCCAGGCTTGTAGCTCTTCTAACGTTGTTGGGTTGTTGGCATAGAGCAGCAATTTTATGTTACCCAAAAAAAGGTTAAAGAACTGTTTCCACAATCCTTGCGGTTAAATTGAGGATAATATTTATATGAAAAACACTAATGGGTCAACTACGGATGGCTACTGGACTTCATTTCAATTGCCAGCAGCGAAATCAGGCAACGCCGCTCATGTTAAAATATACAAATTAATATTTTATTTAAGTTGGCATCCGTAACAGACCCATAAGTCTTTTGGATGATTTTTTTACTACTCAAAGCAATCGTTTGAATTGTGGAAACCACAGTTAAATCAAGAGTATCGTTGCGAAAAGTAACTTGTTCGCCGAATTTGGTTTTCAATAATTCAATTGCACCATCCTGTTGAAACCAAATACTGCCAACATCAAAAAATTAAAAAAATCATCGTATTCCATAAAAACCCCTTTATTAAAAACTGCTTACGTGGGTTATAATAGAAAAACTTGGACTAGTTTAAAGTTTTTACTAAAAATAAAAAGTTCATTTTAAGGTGATGTATTTTTTCACGCCCAGTAAGTCGTTATAATCTACTGTATAACGATTTATTTTTAATTTCCTTTTTTTGTATTTAAAAAAAAGAAAGAAAAACAAAAAACCAAAAAACTGTAATAATAAATTATATTTTGTAATTATTTTTAATTATCGAAAAAAGTCCTGTTTTATAAAACTTTATTGCCTGTAATTTTTTATTTCTATTGTTTTTTTATTTTATTTTTTAATTGAAGTCCATTCTTTTTTTTTTTGTGTGCATAATCAAGCCCGAAAACTTTTAATTGGCTCAATTAAATAAACATAAATGTGTATGTGTGTATTCTGAAAAATTTGCATTTCCTTTTGCTCAATTCCATTAAGTTTCCAAAAATAAAATATATGATTTTTTTTCTTTTTATATTTATTCTTAAACTAGGCCACAAAATGCTCAAAAAAAGTCTGGAAAATATATACACTGTAACTAACTGTAAAGCTATTGTTAAAAGTACAATTTATATTTATATATAAAAAAAAAAACTTAGTAATACTTCAAATTATTTTTATGATTTTTCCTTTTTTTCATTTGTTAAAAATGGTAACCAAAATCATACACAGTTCTATATTTATTCTGTAAATAGAGTTGTTTTGGCTTTTTGCTTTTGTACTTTTTTTTCCGGCAATTGTAAAAAACTTGACTTTTTTTATAGAAAACTTTAAATGTTTTTGTTATTTTGAATGGAAATTTTGTGACAACTTTAAGGAATTGCTGTTTTATGATTTTTAAGGATGTATTTGAGGGATTAAAATAACAAAGATTTTGTTAATTTAGATGGAAAAGCCGGAATACCATTAAAGTTGTTTTAAATGCTTGAAGTAAAAGTACTAAGAATCTTTCCGTTTGCAATTTTAATCGTCTTACGAGATTTATATCAAACATCTTGGAAATATGCTTATAAAGCTGTTTCAAGAAATTGGAGGTAAATAAAAGAAATTGTGCTGTGGGTATAAAAAAAATCAATTTATTAATTAATTTGGTATTCTGGACAAAAGGTACATTTAAGTAAAATCGTAATATTGAAGAAACTTGTTCAATCTGACCAATTGCATTGAGGTTTAGAAAAGCTTCTTAATTCAATTGACAAAAACTAACTTTAAATGTTGTGTAGAATTTTAAAAAATTGGGATATAGAATATTTGAAATTTATTTCAGTGCCTGTTGAACAGTAAACGTTCATATGGAATATATGTAATCCCAGAGGTAAATATTGAAGAAACTGTCAGTGCTAGGGCTTTTGGAAGGCATCTATACTCCTTTCCAAAAGATTCATTTCTTTTGATATCATGCCTTCAAAGATATGTTTTCTAGAAGGTATGACATTCTTTAAAAAAGACCTTCCAAAATATTCATTACACGTTTGCTACTACCGTCTTTAAGAAGGGATTCATTTTTTGTTTTTTCTGGGTGACACTCGTTACTCTCTTCTTTGGAGAGTCACTCCTACGTAAACGTGTCATTGCGTTGCGGATGAGCCTGATAATATTAAAAATGCTCCCCGATTTATAAATAAATCAAACATTCCATCGACGTACATGAATATATTTTATATTAACAATAAAAGTTTTTTCGAGATCGTAGCGAATTATCTGCAATAAATATGTATTTATTAGTTATTTATTAATTTTCTCCAATATTTCTGTATCCATCGGATATAATTATCAAGAAATGAGTTACAAATGTATTTGTAAGAAATGTATGGATTTCTCCACATTCAATATTGTACAGTACAGTAAATTACAGTACAGTATAGTATAGTACAGTACAGTACAGTACAGTACAGTACAGTACAGTACAGTACATTACAGTACAGTACAGTACAGTACAATTAATTACAGTACATTAGAGTACATTACGGAGCACGATATTAATTGTGAGTCAAATTTAAATTTTTTGCACAACTTTATTTTCAACCGTGGAGAGGTTTACAACTGAGCAGCGCGTTATGCGCCCCATACACGTTTCAATTCAATTGTCAACTGAGTCTTTCAACTGAATTGATGCTTGGCCACACACTTCATCAACTGAATTAAAAGATTTTAAATTAATTTTAAAATTTAATTAAATAAAAGACAATTTTTTAAATACTTTACTTTTTTTTTTTTGCAAAAGAAAACTACAAACATTAATTTTGACAGGTGATTAAGAGACTCGAGCACACACAGTACAATCGAATTGAGAGACTTAGTAGTCAATTTAAAAAAATCAAAATCTTTTGATTTTTCTAATCAATTGACAAAGCCATACACGCTTTGATTTGGACAACAACCGACTCAGTTGACAATTGAATTGAATCGTGTATGGGCTGCTTTAAAGGTGTTGAAGTCTTTTACGAAAATGGGCGTTCAAATCAAAATGTATTTCGTGCACTTCTTAATTTTTTAGTGCATTCGTTAACAAGCAGAATTACCGCATTTGGGCAAATGAGAATCCACGAGTGATTGTTAAAAAGCCGATGCATCCACAAAGATTAAGTGTTTAGTGCGGTTTTTGGGCTGGTAGCGTCATTGGGCCGTGCTTCTTCAAAAATTCGGTCAATCAAGCAGTTACCGTGAATGGTGTTCGCTATTGCGAAAGGATGACTTACTTCCTGTGGCCAAATATTGAGGATAATGACATGGACAATATGTGGTGCCAATTGCCACACAGCCAACGAAACAATGGCTCTTTTGCGCGAGAATTTCACGTCTTGGCGATGTTAATTGGACGCTACGATAATGTGATTTGACACCGTTGGACTTTTTTTTTGGGGATATTTAAAAGAAAAAGTAAGCCAAGAACAATTAAGGAGCCAAAAGATGAGATAATTCAATTTTGTCTCAGAGTCATTGATAATATGGCCTTTCGGATAAAGATATGCCACCGAAGCTGTGGCGAGCATTTGGCCGATATTTTGTATCAAACATAATTGGCATATATCCTTCTATCATAATAAAAAATATTAAGACAGTTCTCTGAAAACTTTTTGTTTTATTTTTAATTAACATCGTGCGTTTTGTTTATAAATTTTGACAAGTTTTTTGTTTTCCTTCAAACGCCTTTTAAAACGTGTACGTATTTTTGGTCAACCCGAATATTCTTTATATTCCCTTTTAAAGGTCTTTCATCAAAAGCCTTTTAGAATTCCTTTAAAATGAAGGGAGTGTGGAAGGGCACCCAATGACAACTTGTATAAAAAATAAATTAGAACGGAATCCGGCGAGTAGTGCTTCTGTCTGCTAAATAAGGCCTTTTATTAGGGCTCTTTACTCATTCTTTTTACCGTTGCGATAATGTAAAAATAATAATAAAAAACGGATTTTTTCCTAGAAGTTTTCTATACGAACGTTTACGTTTGTAACTGTTGAACAGGCGTAAGAAAATTATTTAATTTAAATTTTTAATAAAATGCGTAATAGAATTGTAGAAAAATAGGTAAATTATTTCTATGGTAGAGTCGATTAAAACATTGTTTAATAAATAAGACAAGTTAGCATTTGTCTAGACAAATTAAAAAGTTCCGCTTAGTAAGTTGTCATTAGAAAACAGACCAGTTTACTTTCATCCCTACTTACTTATTTAGATATTGAAACAAATTTGCAAAATATTTATTTGTAGAATTAATGAAATTCTGATAATAACTAAAAGGCTTTATTTACCTTACAAAACTACAACACAGACATATCAGAAGCTTCATCCATAAACTACAATAAAATATTCTGGCAAGTGCTTGTAAGTATGTTAAACGTGATGAATAAATTTATCTATGGAAAAAATGTTAAATGATTTACATAAAACACACACCTAAACAAATCTTGCGATTCACAATGAGGACGACAATGACGATGATGATGGCGTTGCTGTTGATTTTGTTAATCAACAGCAGCTACGCCACATACACATACAGCTGAGTACTTACAATGCATCGAAAAATGTCTTTTCAATATTACAAAACAAGCAGAAGGTGACGAAAATTCTTGAACAAATAAGCAGACACACTGTGTTCTTATTAACACTGAAAATTGACTTTCCATTAACATTTTCTCTACCTGCACAAAAGAATTTTAATGTAAAATGTAAGTACGAAAAGTGGATTTATGTTTGTAGCTGCTGCCACTGCTTTATAAGTAACTACAACTACATGCATGCCTACATTGAGAAATTCATCCATACCGCTCTCTTGGTACTTACTGTGACTTACAACAACAACTCACTGACTTACAGTGAAGTGACAGAAATAAAGCCAAAGTCGGCAGGTGGTACTTAATGGTAATAAAAAATATGGTCATTATGCATGACAAGAATAAAGAAAATGACATAAATGTGGAAATGAATTTAAAAAAAGGATAAAGAACGATTTTTTATGCCCTAATGACTGGGATTTTCGAGAAAGAGTCCTTGTTAAAAAGAATTGGTAAAACATAAATGCCTGTATTTACAAAAATTTTTTTAAATTTAATAAAAGTTTAAAGAACAAATTTACTATGAAAATTATCCTTAATAAACGTTTGTTAAATTTAATAATCATTTATGAATGTGGGGAAAACAATTTTAAATTTGGGGATAAAGTAACAAATCTTTGTTCGATCGCATATGAAATTAAGCTTTGCTCACAATCAGAGCAACAATTTTATCTATCTTTTTTCTTCCCAAAGTATTTCAAATATTTTCCTTTTAATTTTATTAACAAAAATGTAACTTAATTTTTTTTTTTAAATTTGAGTCAACTAGAACTTCAGCAACAATTTATATGAAATTGTTTCTGACATTTAAAATAATTTTATTAAGTTTTGAATGTTGTAAAAATAATAATAAATGCATAATATTTTTGTGGCTAAAATATGCACACGGTTTCTTAATGCAAAAAGTGTGTTGTTGCAAAAGAAATTGTTGCTCTATTATGAACACCAAGTGAAAATGTTACTTTGATTGTGAACGAAGCTTAAGTTTTAAGGCAATACAAATAAGTGATTCTGAGTTGATCGGGTACAGGACAAATATTTTAAGGTGCTATAAACATCAGCAGAACCGCATAATACCCTCTCGACTAATATTTCATGAAAATATATGCACCGATATATGCATCGGATTTTATGCAAATTTTTGGAGTTTTGTGAAGCAGAGACCAACAAAGTGGGCCGGTCAAAATTCGTTAGATTGAATAAATTAAAAAAACTGCTTGGTAGAACTAAAACAAATTTTACATCAAAGTTATTTGCTGTGTAGATGTGAAAGGACAGGCAGAAGGACATTTATTTCCCGTCTATGCAATAAACAACTTTGATAAATTTTAGTGAAATGTAAAAAAATAATGTTTTATTTCGGATGGCAACACAACTGAAGTTGTGGTACCAGCAGCGAAATCAGGCAACACCGTTGATGTTAAAATATACAAATTTTTATTTGATATTTTAAGATTAGCGGCGTTGCCTGATTTCGCCGCTGGCAACGCAACTAAAGTTCAGTTGTCATTCGCATTCGACCCATAAGGGTTCTTTTTATTTTTATCATACAATTCCGAACAAAAAGGTAAAATCAAAATATTATTTAAATGCAATAGTTCTAATGCTAAACTATGTAGAGGTCTTCAAATCGTAGAAAAATTTTTAATTCTATACTGTAGTGTCGCTGTCACCAAAAAATATTGAACAGAAGTGTAGACGACCGATTGTGCGTGAACGTGTAGAAGCAGAAAACCACTCGCACTAGATCAACAAGAGGGTATTAACTCAAAATTGAGGTAGACGCAAAACTATTTTCACATGAACATAAATGAAAGGCATATGAAAAAGAATTTTTTAACCAAACGTTTCATTACCAAAAATATCACAATATAAATACTACTTGTGGATTTCTTCTAAAAAAGGACGAACAAAATAAAAATTTTGGGTTAATACCCTTTTGTCAATCAAGTGTAAAATGCTTTACTATAGTGAGATTGCGGTCTATAAAAAATTCTCTCAAAAACTTAACAAGTAAATGAAAAATACAAGGAGCAGTGAGAGTGAGAACAAAAAATACACACATTCTGTATTTTTTTAATGTGAGTTTGTGCCATGGCTAAAATAAATATTTTGCATGTTTATTTCTTTGAAATATTGCAAAAACAATTCTTTTTGTCAGTACGATACATACGACAGATAAGTAAACGTCTTAAATTCTCGCCGACTGTACGAACCAATTTTCAACTAACAAACGTAAAGCCAAATGTTTTTTACTATATTGAAAAGTTTTGAAAAAAACAAGTACTGTCTGAAGTGTATTTATTTGAATTATTGTACCCACACATCACTAATTAGAATGTGCGACGAATAGCATTTGCCATTGTGGTTGTACAAAAACGTTTTGCGCACACATTTGACTTTTGTTTTATGTTTGATTTTGAAATTCATTTATGCAGGCATTTATTCTAAGCCTACTTCATTTTAAAACTTAACATTTCTATTGGGTTCATATTCATATTGTCTGCAGGAGATCAGAGTCTCTGGCGCATTGATAGACTAGCTCATTACCAGCTAGCTTACCGGGCCACTAAAAACTAATTGCCAGACAAATTAATTTATTAATGAAGTATTTTAGTTTAAGTGAACTATTTTACCACATCGTCTTTAAAAACTATATCAATATAACGTACTGGCTTTACTTAATTTTTTCTTTATTTAACCAAAAAATGTTATGGTGCATTTGTTGCGTTTTGTTATGGAACTTCTCAATAGTTCAATGATATACAGTGAAAACTCCCATAAGCGGACAGCCACCGTCGACCAAAATTTGTCCGTTGTTGGGAGGTGTCCGCCTATGGGAGTTTGAAAAAAAAATGGCAAAAAAAATAATTTTTATTGTTCATTTAGAGCATTAACACAAAATTCAATTCATATCTACTAATTAACAAAAGAGGTTTAACGAAAAAAAAAATTTAATAAATTAAAATAATATCTAATGTGTTACTTATTAAAAAATTCATGGTAAGAGTTGCTTTAAAGTCACTAAAAGGAACATAAATAAGTACATACATATACGCATTTGTAAATTTTGAAATAAGTCTTTTATAGTTTTTGTGTCATATTTGCATGCTTTTCTGTCGCTAAACGAGCTTGAAGGTGATTTTCTAAATTTTTTACAAATGTAAAAGCTGCATAATCAGTTTTTACAAATTCCTTGATGTTGTAAAGATATTTCAAGGCATCGGTACAATTCATAACTTTATTTGGAACTGCAATCCAATTTTCTTTATCTAAAGGTTATTCAATGACATTCTGTCATAATATTTTCATCAATGGTAACGTACTCTTCAGCATTGTCTAATCCACAGCGTTGTATCAATGATAGCAACTCTATTGGTGGGATATCATCTTCGTCATCAAAATCTCGTGAACTGTATGCATTATCATCGAATTTGGCCTTACGGAAGCAGTTTTGAATTGTTTCGGTGGTCTTCTTATTCCACGCAGATGAGATGAAAAATATTGATTCACGGATGTTGATTTTTTTGCTACATCTGTATTTTCATCAAAAGCTGTTATCATATCCTTTACTATAAAACTTCGGTAGTAGAATTTGAAACTAAGAATGATGGCTTGGTCCAGGGGCTGGCAAATTGATGTTGAGTTTGGAGATAACCAGATAACTTTAATGTTTTTGAGTTCAACATCGCGTAAAAAAGTGCAATTGATAATATTTTGTTTTATTTTGAATTGTTTTTGTCCTCTTTTCAGAGGTTTTTTGAAAAAATATTGAACAATTTTGCTGTCCGCGTCCGTTCAAGGGAGGGTCCGTTCTTGGGAGAGAAATTTGTTCTGAAAAATCAATTTGGTGCAACGTTATTCGAAAATTGTCCGCATATGGGAGGTGTCCGCTTATGAGAGTGTCCGCTATTGGGAGTTTTCACTGTACATATTTTATATCGCATTCGAGTTATCAGCAATGTAAATTTGTGAAATTGTCGTGGTCTTAAACAAGTTGTTTGATGAGTAAAATATTAGCAAAGTTAAAGGGTTCATTGAAATTAATCTTGTAAATAAATCCTTTGAAGACTTTGATGATCAAAACTTTTCAAAACTAATTGCAGTTTTTGATTGTTCAGTGAACTATTCTTTCAGACAAGAAATAACACAATAACTTCTAAAATTTGCTAAAAAATTTCCCTTGCAAACCTTTACGCCTTCATTAATTGCCTACTATAGCTCATTATTTTTATTAACATATCTAAAAAGTTATGTAAGTATACACACACATAAATACATATGAATAAAAAATTAAATAAATATTTAATTTTGGTGCTTTGACAAGCACAAAAAAAATCTACATTTGCAAAATATATAGAAATGGAAGAAGACCAAGAGGAATAAATTGAAGCTGCAGCAGTAGCAGCAGCAAAACAATTTTGCTTACATTACCATTGCCCTTTAGAAGTACAAGCCATACATTTTTTTAGCTTTTTTATCTCTCCACATAAACAAATATTCAAACAAATGAGAAAAAAGAGATGACGAGTTTTTCTGTTTTTTACAGCGTTTACCAATGTCTCTGTTTACTGACTTAAAACACATTCTGTTGCAACATAATAGTATAAACCATGTTTAGAGAGAGATGTAATAATAAAACAAAATAAAAAAAACAAAAAATAAAGAAAACAGATACACAAACAAACATAGAGACAAACACTCATACAGAAACTCTTACAGCCTTTAAAAAATATTTCTTTAAGCGCCTTTAATTTACGCGTTAAGTAGTAATTCAGGGCGTTCCGCACTGCCGGGCATATGGATAGTCGGTATGTCGGTGATTTTCTTGGAAACAAATTTTCACATCAGTGTTCGAAAATAAACAGAATATCCCTGCAAATAATAGGCCCAGTCCAAACACGCGTGTAAGGAGTAGTCCACAAGGGACTAGTCCAAAAGTAACCCAAACGTATGGAAAAAACGTAGTCTATTTAACATTACGATGTCCTAAGGCAGGACCATATAGCCCATCTTTGGACTACAACGGAGTAGTTTTAAAACTACTCCATTGTATACACAAGTTTAAACTTTGTTTAAAAACGAAAACATGTCGTTAAAAAACGAAGACATGTCGTCTCACTACAAACACTTTTTAACAATGACATGGTCCATGCTTGCATTACATTGGACCAATCCATGGAGAAGTCCATTTTATCAAAATGGATCAGGTGGTCCAATATTATTTGTAGGGATTATTTAGCGTTCGGCTCACACACTCAAGAAAGATATCTATTTTTTTTAATGATTGCGTTGACGAACACAACCCTTAAAAGCGTTCGTAACCATTTCCAAGAAAGAGCTAAACATTGTATAGGGTTGTGTTCTTCGTTAAAAAAAAACAGAACAATTGTGGTGATACTGTAGACAAACATTATAATTTAATGTTCTATAATGTTTCTTTTTTTGCATTGATAAAGAAATTAACAAACCAAAAATTTTAGGAACGACCGCGGCACGAAAAGCTTGAATGTGTATTGTGTATATGTTTTGTTCGTGTAAAATTACTTTCTGGCTTTTTGTTTTTTTTTCGTATGTGTATTTTGTTTTTGTAAAAAATTTTTGGTGTTTTTACCAGAGTACCGAAACGTTCGCTCATTTTTCAGTCATGAGCGAGCGTGAAAAATTTTAAATTGTACTGCTTTTTCTCATTCATGAGGGTGAGGAAAAAAAATATTTTGAATTTCCTCATTCATGAAAAATGAGCAAACAAAAAAATTCATATGTGAATTTGTCAGATATGAAAAATTTAAAAAAATTCACATTCAAATTCCTCATAAAGAAAAAAAACGCGATTTGCCCGTCCATTAACAGCGGGAAAATGAAGAAGTAAAGAGGCCTTATAGAATGCCTTATTGGCAATATAAAGTTTTTCAGTCGCATTCCAACTGTATTTCTAATTTACACAGTATGTCATTGGATCTACTTTAAAGGTCTGCTAAAAATAATTAAGAATAAAGCTTTATCCCAGTGTTATTGTTGTTGCTAATAATGTGAAGTGAGTAATTTAATAATTAAACTTGCTACAAATTCCAAAATAGCTATTAATAAAACGATTTCGACAGGCCTTATCTTAGAATAGAAAATCTCAATTTCTAAAATATTTAATAAAAACTATTCTAAAAGAACTTTTAAAATAATGCAGAGTGGAATAAGTAAAAGTTTATTAAAAATACAGTTGTAAACCTTCTTTAAGGCCTGCAAAGTGAAAGCGCTGTCAATTTTTCCCGCTGTGCAACGTGAAAGCATGTGTGTGTGTTTTGTTTTGTAAAATTATTTGTTGGCTGCAGCACCATGGTGAACCAAAATGTATGTGCTGCTTTTTAGCAGGCATAAATTATTGGAAAAAAATTAAAAGAACTGCACATATCGTCATCTTAAATGCAGAATAACATAACATTTCATAAGTTTACATGCAGAGCAAAAAACTTTGTAAAATGTTAATTATTTGAGATTTAAAATCAATTTTAAATATTTCATATAAAAATGCGATAACCCATATATTTTTGAAGAAAAATATCATTTTTATTATTTTTTAAAATGTGTTATTATATATTAATTTGTATTTTTTGGAAACAAAAAGACATATCGTAAAAGAAAGTATATTAGTATTAAGTGAAACAAACATATAATATATTAAATTATTAAATAATTGTGTTTAATTACCGGAAAATGGAATATATACCTATATATAAATATATGATAATCGCACGATTAATATGTAGCATCATTAGGATTGCGTTGACATGTTAAATAAGTTTGCTTTTCTGATGCAGCGCAGGCAGTAATGTATTTAACAATGTGGAGAACTTATATTGTTATAGATATTATGACATACCTATTATTTATAATTTTTTTTATTGATTTTAATTACTTATAAGTAGTGGTTTAACCTAAAATATGTACTTCATTAAATTTAGCTATGAATTGATTTTAAAAATACATCTTTTTCATTCTTATCTAAACGTATTTTGATCTCCATAAAATGAATTATCTTAATGAATTTTTTTTACAATGAACAAATTTTGCAAATAAATATTTGACTCATATTCATTCATACCTATTTGTCTCCAGTTCACGAATTATTTCAAAATAACTCTGCATCATATACTTTCAAAGCTAATGCAACAAGTTAATTTTAATTAGGTAATTTATGAAAAATATAAAAAAGATGGAAAGAGTAGTCCAACTAAGAGTAGTTGTTGATAGCAGCTCCGGTATTTAGTAAACGTAAATATTGGACAAAGTAGTACTTCTCCAAAGAAAGATATTATTAGAATTTAATAAAGCTGAAGAATTAACAAAATATAGCTAAACAGTCTATATTCCACTACTTATTTAAAAAAAAATTTGCGTTTATTCTAAAAATTTATAAAAATTGTCTTTTTTAAGGATATTGATGAAGGGCCACTTGGAAGAATGCAATTCTAACACAAAAAACCCCGAAAATTTTAAATAAACTAATAAAATATATTTCTTTTGTATTATAAACTTCATATTTTATGGTCCCATACAGATTTATTATAGGGAAGTTCGACTATATTTAAATTTATTAAAAAGGAAATACATATGTACATACATATATAAACTCAAAAATCTAAGGACCTGCAGATGTTGTCATTTATTCTTGGAAATTCTTAGCGTTTGGGAGTGCAATGGGGTAGGCTACACAATTTCCAGATTACTAACGGTTCGGTTCTTTTAATTTTACAGCACTTTTTTATTTTTTCTTATGCTACTTATACTGAAAATTTTTATTATTAATTATTATTTGATCACAAATTTCACTAGCACCGTAGTAACAGTAATCAAACAGATCACCCAATTTTGATGTTGTAAAAAAATGTGTTATTATAAAAATAATTAAAAACTCTGCTAATTTTTTTCTTGAGTGTGATTATACATTATGTTGTTAAGAACAATGATATGCATATGTATTTGATAACACTTAATTTTTCATTTTGTAAATAACTTGGTTATTTTTTTAGATAGAAGTTTAAAATTTTATAAAAATATGTTGCAACGTGAATTGTAATCAACAAAACAAGTCAATTTCAAATATTCCAATAATATCTTCATTGTTTTGCATTTAAGCTAACGATATGTGTCTTGTTTGTGAAAAATAAAAATTCTTTGATGCCTTTAAAAAGGTCACTTTTTCGTTTCGTTAAAAAGACGTACCTAAAGGCAGAAATATTAAGAGAAAAAATAGCCACAAGAACTTGTTGGTATTTTGTGCTTGTAAAAATATTTTGGTTTCTGTACCAATCGCGTCGGTGGGTTTTTTTTCTTTGAAAACACTTTTCTTAAGTCAGTAAAAATATTAAAAAAAAAAAAAAATTAAAAAGGTCTTGTTTTGCTACAATTTATGTGTAAATAACCTGTACACATAAAAGCAAATGTGACAGTAGGTAAAGTATTTGGTCAAGAAGATGTTTTATTGACGGATTAATGAAACTTTATTGTTTCGCACGAGTACACCTTACCATTTTGTGGTAATTTACTTGACGTAAATTTGAACTGTTATAATGACTTTATACATTTTTGCAGGCAAACACAGGTGCGTATTTTTTGCATATTTTGTAAAAAGTTATGATACCATTAGGTAGAATTAAAATGTAGGCACAGATGTTTGAATAATTTGTCCTGTTGCCTTTTCTTATTGTACATTTTTCATTAATCCGTCAATAAAACATCTTCTTGACCAAATACTTTACCTACTGTCACATTTGCTTTTATGTGTACAGGTTATTTACACATAAATTGTAGCAAAACAAGACCTTTTTAATTTTTTTTTGTTTTAATATTTTTACTGACTTAAGAAAAGTGTTTTCAAAGAAAAAAAACCCACCGACGCGATTGGTACAGAAACCAAAATATTTTTACAAGCACAAAATACCAACAAGTTCTTGTGGCTATTTTTTCTCTTAATATTTCTGCCTTTAGGTACGTCTTTTTAACGAAACGAAAAAGTGACCTTTTTAAAGGCATCAAAGAATTTTTATTTTTCACAAACAAGACACATATCGTTAGCTTAAATGCAAAACAATGAAGATATTATTGGAATATTTGAAATTGACTTGTTTTGTTGATTACAATTCACGTTGCAACATATTTTTATAAAATTTTAAACTTCTATCTAAAAAAATAACCAAGTTATTTACAAAATGAAAAATTAAGTGTTATCAAATACATATGCATATCATTGTTCTTAACAACATAATGTATAATCACACTCAAGAAAAAAATTAGCAGAGTTTTTAATTATTTTTATAAGAACACATTTTTTTACAACATCAAAATTGGGTGATCTGTTTGATTACTGTTACTACGGTGCTAGTGAAATTTGTGATCAAATAATAATTAATAATAAAAATTTTCAGTATAAGTAGCATAAGAAAAAATAAAAAAGTGCTGTAAAATTAAAAGAACCGAACCGTTAGTAATCTGGAAATTGTGTAGCCTACCCCATTGCACTCCCAAACGCTAAGAATTTCCAAGAATAAATGACAACATCTGCAGGTCCTTAGATTTTTGAGTTTATATATGTATGTACATATGTATTTCCTTTTTAATAAATTTAAATATAGTCGAACTTCCCTATAATAAATCTGTATGGGACCATAAAATATGAAGTTTATAATACAAAAGAAATATATTTTATTAGTTTATTTAAAATTTTCGGGGTTTTTTGTGTTAGAATTGCATTCTTCCAAGTGGCCCTTCATCAATATCCTTAAAAAAGACAATTTTTATAAATTTTTAGAATAAACGCAAATTTTTTTTTAAATAAGTAGTGGAATATAGACTGTTTAGCTATATTTTGTTAATTCTTCAGCTTTATTAAATTCTAATAATATCTTTCTTTGGAGAAGTACTACTTTGTCCAATATTTACGTTTACTAAATACCGGAGCTGCTATCAACAACTACTCTTAGTTGGACTACTCTTTCCATCTTTTTTATATTTTTCATAAATTACCTAATTAAAATTAACTTGTTGCATTAGCTTTGAAAGTATATGATGCAGAGTTATTTTGAAATAATTCGTGAACTGGAGACAAATAGGTATGAATGAATATGAGTCAAATATTTATTTGCAAAATTTGTTCATTGTAAAAAAAATTCATTAAGATAATTCATTTTATGGAGATCAAAATACGTTTAGATAAGAATGAAAAAGATGTATTTTTAAAATCAATTCATAGCTAAATTTAATGAAGTACATATTTTAGGTTAAACCACTACTTATAAGTAATTAAAATCAATAAAAAAAATTATAAATAATAGGTATGTCATAATATCTATAACAATATAAGTTCTCCACATTGTTAAATACATTACTGCCTGCGCTGCATCAGAAAAGCAAACTTATTTAACATGTCAACGCAATCCTAATGATGCTACATATTAATCGTGCGATTATCATATATTTATATATAGGTATATATTCCATTTTCCGGTAATTAAACACAATTATTTAATAATTTAATATATTATATGTTTGTTTCACTTAATACTAATATACTTTCTTTTACGATATGTCTTTTTGTTTCCAAAAAATACAAATTAATATATAATAACACATTTTAAAAAATAATAAAAATGATATTTTTCTTCAAAAATATATGGGTTATCGCATTTTTATATGAAATATTTAAAATTGATTTTAAATCTCAAATAATTAACATTTTACAAAGTTTTTTGCTCTGCATGTAAACTTATGAAATGTTATGTTATTCTGCATTTAAGATGACGATATGTGCAGTTCTTTTAATTTTTTTCCAATAATTTTTTCCTACAAAAAATGCAACAGACACTTTGGCTGGTTGCCTTTGCCAAAAATATTTTACACAAACAAATACACACACAGGCATTTCGAGCTGTAGTCGTGCAAACTGTCGAGCAACAACAACATTACTAGTGAGGATCGTTTTTAAAACTTTTTTTTTCCTCATTTTACATGACTGAAGAAAGGCAAAATTGGATTTTTCCTCAAAAACATGAATGAATTTGCCGAAATATTAACAATTCATTTATGACTGTGAAAAAAGTTACATATTTTACATTTTTCATTTATGTAAAAAATTCAAGAATGGTTGAATATGAGCGATCACATATGACTTTCTCTGAACTCTGGTTTTTACCAGCCAAAAGCGACGAACATTAATGAGCTGAACCAAACACAATGAAGTTTGTGTTATTTTTTTTTTAACCTTACGGAATTAAATGTTCTCATCTTTTTCTTGAGTTGGATAAGAACAGTTTTATATTTGGGTTCGAAAGATGGCAAACAGGGCATTATTTTTTAATGATGTTCTACACAAACACTAATAGCGTTTGTGTTTTTACAAATCTACCAAGTCGAACATTAACCCTACGTTTCAAAATGCAAATAATTACTTGCAAGTAGTGTAAACGTAAAAATCGAGGTAACAGCCGATTGGCTGAAAGTAAAAAAATTGTGTGAAAGTAAGTGAAAAAGTGTGAGTGTATTGAGTTTTTCGAACTTGTGCTATAAACACATTCGAGACAGCAAGCTACCCTGTAGGAAGTCAAACACATTTTAAAGTAATTACAAACTGGTGTTTTTATAACCACATCTAGTTGATAAGGTGACTTTTTTCCTTGTCGACGACTCATTATTTTAACATAGGCATGTCATAGGCAGTAGTCAATTGGCCACCTTTGCATGACTTTTAAACTGACTACCACCAACTACTTATTATTCAACCTATTTGTAGTTAATTAATAGTATAGTCGGTTTATAATAATTTATTTAAATTTGAAATAATATTTGTCAAAAAAATATATGTTCCTATGAACAAACATGCCTATTTTTATATCGAAATTAATATTTAAGAACATTTTGCATCAAATTGCTTTAAATGATAATGTATAATAGTGCTGAAATAAATACGCTACATAATTTCTAGTACATAAACAGATTTGAATCGTTTTAATTTGTAATTATTTTAATAAATTTGTATACATTTTTTTCATTTGACTTCATGGCATGCTTGTTGTACTTATTTTGCTTTTATCTGTGTTTTACGTCTGCCTCTATGCAATATGTTTGGTTGATATCTGCATGTGAATTAAACCAGTTTGTAGTCATTTGAAAAATAGTTTACTTATAATTAATGTTTTCTGCAACTGACTATTTAATTTACTACAGGGTACCGACTTTAATATCTCAAAAAGGGTAGCTTCATTTATTTAAAAAAAAACACCGTTGCTTATGCCATAGGGCATTAATTGCCCTTTTCGCCACGCATATGTCGACAGTGTTGATAGTGCCCTGTAAAATTCAGACTTCGGTACAACAATTGCCAAAAAGAGCAACAAAAAGTTACGCGAAAAATTGCAACCAAGCGGAAAATTTGCAAAAATAGCGACAATTCGCAAAATTTTTTTAATATTTCAAACAAGACAAAAAATTTATTAAAATTCCCCAAAAATATAAGAATTGGAAAAATTCCATAAAAATGGCTAAATTATCGGGAATTTACAAAAATTACCTAATTGAGTTATGATGTAAAGTTTAATATTTATTAAAACTCGTTAAAGCTGTAAAGAATCACACGAAAAATTCGCTTCTATCGCGAACAAGGGTAAAATTCGCGAAAAATTGCAAACTTGGAAACAAATCTTTAAATTAATTAATGCTCGCTAAATCGGTTAACAACAAAATGTCGAAAAAAATTTGCAAAATTCGTGGAAAGTTTTAATATTTCAAAAAAGCCATAAAAATTTATTAAAAATTTCTAAGACTATAAGAAATGATAAAAGTTGGATAAAAATGGCAAAACTAGCGGAAATTCGCAAAAATATGATAATAGCGGCATGAAAGAAAAGTTGAATATTTATTGAAAATCGTTAAATCTGTAAAGAATCAGAAAACTTAGAGGCAAATTTGCTTCTATCGCGAACATGGCTAAAATTCGCAAATTTCCGGTAATTTAGCCATTTTCTTGGGCGGGAGGAAAGTAGTAGGTGTGGCACTTTCCGTATAAAAACATTAATGTTTTTCATTAATTAACATTTTCTTTTCGGTTTATTTTATAAGGTTATCAATAGACAAGATCTGAAGAATGAAGATGTTATTTGTTTATATCTAAACGGTTAGAAAAAATTGTCTAAATTTGGTGCACATAGCTGGGTTATAAATACACAACCTGTCGAAAAATTTGGCATGGATTGGAGAAGTTGGTGTGGCACATCCCGTACAAAGACATTGTATATTTCTGTATATCAGGCGAATGGCAACAGCCAAAGTTTCCGAAGTACGTCCAAGCATCTGTAAACAACATCCGAAGTACGTCCAAGCATCTGTAAACAACATCCGACAAAACGTGGGAAAAGCACAAAATAGATTTATTTATAACTAAAGAACGGTATTTATACAACTTTTTGTTCTTATCGCACCATGTATTATAAGATTCACCACAGCCGAATACAGCACTCTTACTTGTTAACAACTAAGGGTGGTTACATTTTAAGGACCCTTGTTGAATGTTAACCAGACCAAAGCGTCAAGTTTTTTTCTGCATTTAATTTGACATGTCTAAATTTCAGGATAGATATAGCAACTCGTTAAAGTTATTTAGGCTTCTTATGAAAATGGGCGTTCAAATCAAAATGCATATCGAGCACTTCGTGATTCAGTGGTGAGGCACATTTTCACCTCAGGTGATTCGTCAATAAGCAGAATTGATAATCCAAGAGTGATTGTTGAAAAACCAATGAACACACAAAGAGTGTCTAATGCTGACGGCATAATCGGGCCGAATTTTTTCGAAAATGAGACCGGTCTGGCAGTTACTGTGTATAATGTTCGCTATCGTGAGATAATAAGAAAATCATCTTCATTGATGAGGCACATTTTCACCTCAGTGGATTCGTCAATAAGCAGAATTGCCGCATTTGGGCGAACTATAATCCAAGAGTGAATGACGAAAAACCAATGCACCCACAAAGAGTAACTGTTTGGTGCGGTTTATTGGCTGGCGGCATCATTGGGCCTTTTTTTTGCTAAAATGAGGCCGGTCAGGCAGTTATTGTTAATGGGGTTCGCTATCGTGAGAATAAAATGAACTTTTTAGGGCCCTAATTCGAAGATATGGATGTGGACGATATGTGGTTTCAACAGGACGGTGCCACTTGCCACACAGCTAACGAAACAATAGATCTTATGCGCGACAAATTCAATGGCCGTGTAATCTCACGTGGTGGCGATGTCAATTGGCCGCCAAGATCATGTGATTTGACACCGTTTGACTTCTTTCTTTGGGGTTATTAAAAAGAAAAGGTGTACGTCGATCAGCAACAATTCAAAAACTAAAGGATGAAATAATTCGGCATATCAACGGCATAGAACCTCATCGAAAATTTGGACCATCGGATGGAGGTGTGCCGCCGAGGTCGCGGTGGCCATTTGGCCAATATTTTGTTCATACATATTGAACCATACCAATTTTTTCATAATAAAAAGAAATGACAATAACTTCCTAAATAATTTGTGTTTTATTCAAAATCAACACGTGCCAAAATTTAACCATACTTTACTTACTTCTTTATTATAACTAAGATTTTTATGCAAGTAAAATCGAGTTTTATGCGCATAAAACATACACTTAAAATAGAAAAAAATGCGCTATAAATTGAAAAAATATGCACTTTCAATTTTTCCTAACACATTTTTTAATCATTAAAAAAACATTAAAATAACATAAAACCCCTAAAAATTCAGTCTCGTTAACGGAAATAAGATGCACCAAAAAAGCAGAAATAAAAATATAGTAAAACACAAAATATAAAGTAAAACAATAATGTAAATTAAGTCACTTATCAGATATATATGTGAACCTTCATATAAAATTAATTAAGAACAATACTCATTTTCATATACATTCATTTTCCACTACGCTGTTTTCGTAAAAATTTAAATTAAATATGCCAGCAGTTTGTGTCCTTAATATTTCTAAAAACTTTACAAAGTTTGATACGAATTTGTTTACTTAAGTTCCCCTTAACTGCAAACATTCTATTAATGACATTATCAATTAAATTAATTTGCATTCTCAATGGATTTGATTTCTCTAATTTTACAATAGTCTCAGAGTAAATCCGTAATTTGAAGACTTAAAATAAATCCGAAATTTTATATTTTGTAAATTTGTTGTTTTTTGTACTGCATTTCCATCGTTCCATCACATCCTTGAATTGTTCAAAATTTTCAGCATAAAAAACTACTGATTTCAAACACTTTCCCCGCATTGTTGTTATAGGATACTTCTCCTAATATGCGACAAAACGCGATATGCTTTGAAAAATATTTTTTCCCAATTGTTCCCCAAAAATGCACCAACAATTTGCAATGTCAGCAATATATGCAAAAATATGCATTTAAAGCATAATATGCAAAAATATGCACTAACAAATCGATGCCATTTTATTTAAAATTTCTTGATTCGAAGAGATATTAAGTTTATGTTAATCTCAGACTGACGACAACAAATATGCATTTGCATAAAAATCCGGGCCTTGATTATAACACAAAATATAAAAGTTATTACATATTAAAATGAAAAAACGAGTAAATATTATTATCTTTTTAATTTTTTGCATGTCAATAGTGGTTTCAATACCTTTAAACAAACTTAAATAGTGTGCAGAACCCGCTCAAATAGTTTGAAAAATCACTAATAAAGTACATTAATGACGAAAGTTCCAAACAAAAGCAGCTAATGTTCGATCGCCTTTAGTCCATACTTTTCCTAAACAAACAAGAGAACCTTGAAAAACTATTTTTTTTAATGCAATTAGAAACATAAAACAAGCACTTTTTCTTTGCAACATCTGCGTAGGTGTCAACGTTAAATACTTCATTTAAAATTATATTTTGTTGCCACAGGCGACTGACATGTTCGCGAAAAAACACTATTTTAACTTGAGGGCAGTTTTGGGTGCATTTATTCGTATTCCAACAGTTTAATTACTACGGGAAAGTTTTGAAAATGATTAATATAACTGAAATATAAATGAAAAAAAAGATGAGAGAAACTCACATTTTCTGCTTTTAATGAACAAATAGAAATGCAGACAATCGTTTAGAAACAACTTTATATACATATCTACCACTGGATAGTCATTTATAAGACAGTTGCAAAATATTTAAAGAGCCATTTGAGGAGGAAGGAGTTAGACAAAATACCATTTAAATAGACGACACATTTAACAGACCATTAATTATTACCAGGGCAGGTTTTTATAAAAACATGATTTTTTTTTATATGCGAAAGCAAAAAAAGTTTTAAAAAATATGCTTGGAATATGCAAAGCAAATCATTAATATGCATCAAACAAAAAGGAATTAGGAAGTTTAAGTTTTTGTTTTTATAACTAAAGTTTTCCTTAAAATTAAAAAAAAAAGATTTTTATTTCAATTTTTAAGTAAAAATTATCACGTATAGCCAATCAATAGAATATGCCCACCTATTCATAAAAGTTCATACCTATTTTAGTTTAGAAATTGCTAAAAAAAAAAATTAATATGCAAAATATGTATTTTTCTTAAATGCTTGCTGAATTAAGTTTTTGGCAAGAAGCTTGAAAAACTAGCCGTAGTCACTTATTTTCACAGATTTTCCACATTTAGTTTTAGCAGTATTGATTTAAGGAAGTTCTCGATCTTTTTTTTTAGCATTTGTCTTTCTTTTGCTTGGCAATGTTTTATTCTCTAGAGTCTAGTCAAGTAGAAGGTTTAAGATGGATGAAATTATTTCACACAAAACCAAATTACACAAACTGGACCAAAGACAGATGGTTGGCTTAGCGACTATTATTGAAAAAAAAAAAATAACCAACCAAAAAAAAAATTGACAAACATTGTTGAACCAAATGGAAATTTGAATTTTTTTTTCGCTTGGAAGAAAATCTGAAAACTAAACTTACAAAGAAAACTTGAAACGTGCAAAAAAATACAACTACAACTACAAACAAACAGTTGAAAAGAAATAATGAAACCAGACAACCAACCAGATTTATTTTCTGGTCTTTTTTTTTTTGTTTTGTTAAAGGGAGCAATGAACCACAAGGCAAATCTGAAACTGAAGCTAAAACACAAATCAGATGTTTTTGTTTTTTTGTTCTTGGCATACGGGAATTTTTTTTTTAACTTTTAAATATTATTGTTGCAAAATATGTATTTACAACAGTCAGACGGTTTTTAATAGTCATTTTTAGAGAATAATGAAAAAATATAGAAGTAATAAAAAACCAGCACAAAAATAAAAAAACCTTCAAATGCTTTTTTTATTACAATGCAAATAGACAGACATCATAAGTACCATCGTCATTATCATCATAATTTTTATCAGTAAAATTGTGGTGCAAAACAGCTTCACACCAACACTCGCCGTACACTCATCAACAAATAAACAACAAGATTTTACTAAAAAAAACAGTTTTACTTTAAAAAAATTAAAAAACTTTTTACCACGTGCACAGAAAATATTAAAAATTGTCTCTAATCATCAGGGAAACCATAAATATGCAACTGCATGTTTTTCCTTATGCGACCAATGAAGGCAGACATAATATATTTATCCGTTTAAGAGGTTTTTATGAATTTTGGCATCGATTTGTTAGTGCATATTTTACCGTTTGCAGCATTTGTTTGCATAATTTAGTTAAACGAGCCTTTTTGCGGCATTTTTTTTTTTAGTTTTTAGCGCATATTTTGCCTTTTTAAGGCATATTTTAATACATGTTAAGTTTTTTAGATGCCTACAAGAGCTTACGCAGCAAATAATTTTTTTTTCCGAAATTTTGGCTTTTCTGTTTTAAATGTCTACCTGTATTCTCTACATGTTGCTTCAACTTCGCCATCTACATTTAATTTTTACTCGGATATTGTAAGACAAAGCAGGTTGTCATTAAAGATAAATTTTATTTTTAACTTTTAAATTTTAAATACATGAGCAAAAATTAAAGAAAATTAATTACGAAAAGGCCCAACCATAATGTGCCTAAGTTGGCTTAAGCAAATGTGCGAATACATGTTAAGTATATGAGGCAAACCATATTTAACTTAAGGAAGCGTTTTGCTAAGTTCAATGAAATGGTGAGGCCTTAACATTGCCACGACGTTAGATAACATTTCTCTTGCAATTGGCACCATCCTGTTGCAACCACAAATCATCCGGGCTGATATTCTCAATTTCTGGCCACAAGAAGTACGTTATCGTCTTTCGATAGCAAACACCATTCACGGAAACTGCTTGGCCGACATCGTTTTCGGTGAAGTACGGCCCGATGACGAACCCATAAATGAGCTGGGCGAGCTGATATTTGCGCACAACTCTCCCGATAGTGGACACATTTGTTCGATTGTGCTAACAAAAAAAAAAAAAAAAACACGAAGTGCACGAAAAGCATTTTGATTGGAACTTTTATTTTCAACAATCTTAACGCGCTGCTCATTTATGTACCTCTCCATGGTTGTATTTGTCAAACGCTGAAACAAAGAAATGCCAAATTAAGTTGGGCAAAAACTTGACTGACAATTAACATCGTGCATTATGGTTAGACTGCCGTTGCTTTGGTCAAATGTAGACCGATTTGAAAACATTAGGTTTTAGGATAAGATAGTTTATTAATGCACAACGACTCTATTCCGAAAATCAGTTTGCATGGTGGCCATGTTAAATTAGGGACCGAAAATGGTGGGATTTTTAAGAGGTTTTTACTGAAATTTTAACAGATGTACCGAATTTTATCAAATTATCATTTCAATTGCGACCTGCACTTTGCGCACAAGGTTTTCATGTACAGACAACCATCTAACAAGCCAGCCAGACGAAAGGACGGACAACGTAGGACCAATATTTTTGAGTGTTTCATACATCAGCACAAACGCATAATAAGCTATGGTGTTGAGTTAAAAATTAAACGATTTCGTAAATTTTTAAAAACTTATTTTCGTACATAATTTCGTAATTACGCACAATGTTTCGTACATTGCATAACAGTTTTCGTATTTATTAGACATGACTGTAGAACACAAACTAATAGCTAAAGATAAATTGTCATAAGTACAATTTACAACTTCAATGCCAATTCAAACTCAGAAGTGGGCGTATTAACATTACGACATGCACTTTGTTCAATAGTCGCTCTCTCTCCTGTAAATGAAAATCTTTTTTTATACAACATTCAAACTATGTGTTAAATAAAGTTTATTTTTAATAAATTTCCTTTGAAAGATTTTGCTAGATCGTATATCTATGTAAAGTTAAATATTTACCCATGTTAATATGCGAATACAAAAGTACACGTGTGTGTGTGTTTCAACATACCTTAAAATAGGTAAAACATCCAGTGTTGCCATATTGACCCTTTTCGGATATTTTATGATGCTTTGTTGGTCTCGTTACCCATTCATTTTTTCCGAATATGTACCCTTTTGTAAAAAAATTAATTTTTTAACGTTTTTCCTATTTTTGTAGCGTTTTTTTAGTGATTTTGGTTTTTTGCAATTTAAGTGCTTTTTTGCAACAAAATATTTCCTATTATATCAAAGAATTAAACTTCTTTCAAATTTTAAATTGCTGAAATATAAAGCGCTATTTAGTTTAAATAATTAAAAAAAATTATTATTATAACAAAATTTCGTTGTTGATTTGCTTCAAATAAATAAAATAAAATTTCGCTAAAGAGTCTAAGATTGCAAAAATGGTAAAATAAGGAAAGAACCGCAGAATTTTGGATTGAAGTACACAATTTTTGGGGCAAGTCCTTTTCAAGAACAAGCTAACTTTATTATTCGTGTTGTTTTGTTTCCTTACTCAAATGCCGAAGACGAAAACAATGAATTTTTTTAAACCAAATATTAGAAACCGACATTCTTTAACCTCAGCCATTTCATTATTGCAGATAAAATACGGTGTAAAACGGGGAAAATTTGAAAAATGGCCTAAAAATGAATTCAGATTAAACTTTAAAAGATCTGAGTATTCCCAATAAAAAAATTGATCTTCAAACGAAGCAGGTTTGTAAGAGAAAAATATACCATCTCGCTTACGGAAGGCATGCATTTTATATGGTGAGATCCCACTTTGAAGCAAAAAGCGCTTTATTCAACCCATATAAAAACTGGTGAACGTAGCTATAACTGAATGTTTTTTTACGGTTATTTTTTTTTTGTATTCTCCCTTACTAACCTGCTTCGTAGTAAGGGAATGCCGTAGCACTTGCAATGTTATTTTTTTTTTATAAAACTTGTTAAAATTTCCTTCACTTACTTTACAGCCATTTTGCGTAATTGTGCGCTTTTTTTTTAAATGTACCATAAGTGCTTCGCAAAATGTTAAACAGCTTTATTTATTTAACTACCCGCGGATGACGATTATGAAACAGATATAATTAAAAATGAAATTGTTTTATCTTAATTCGGCGTTTTAATAAATTGTTATTTTATGTATTAAAATAAATAAATTATAAAAATTGTTATTTTCATTGAACTGTAAGTTTTTTAATTAACATTTTTGCTATTTTAAGATTATGCTTAATTAAGTTCATCAAATTTAATTTTCATTAAATTATTTTAGTAAAAGAAGGAATTTTTATAACATGATTTTAATAAAAAGTTTTTAATAAATGTTATTCTTGACTGAATAGGGGTTTGACTCGGGTCGAATTAACATATTTCGAGAATAAGCACATTTTCATCGTACTGTTCTTATCCTGCTCAGAAAAAAGATGAGAAAATTTAATTCCGTTCGGTTTTTTTTTTAAAAACCACAAACTGCTGGCGGCCTTTTGGCTGGGGGAAAAAAACAAAAAAACTTTTTACAAAAACTAAATACACCTACGAAAAAAAAACACAAACAAAACACATACACAATACTCACATAAATTGTTCGTGCTGTGGTCAATGCTAAAATGTTTTGTTTGTTCATTTCTTCATCAATATAAAACAAAGTCTGAATTTACACGTTTCATCTTTTGATGCTCAACTTCTTTTCAATTCCCTTTTAAAGATGCCAATATAAGTATTCACACGCAGCAATCGGTTTCAACTTTTTTCGGTACAAAACAACAACAATTTTATTAATAGCGAATCAAAGAGAAAAAGAAAAGAAAAAAATTACATGCAGCCATCGTTGTGCAAATACCAACGAATAAAAACACAAAGCGTACTGACCGAGTACAGGCATCTCCGTACTAACCCCCTTTCTTCTTTCTTCTCTCACCTAAAAACATAAGAGTTGAGCATCAAAAGATGAAACGTGTAAAAGCAGACAAAGTAACATTAAAGAACATTAAAATATAATGTTTGCCTACACAGAAAAAATGTTTTCCAAAATTTATTCAATTAAAAAATTAATCGATGTACTTTAATTTTTCCAATTAATTTATTGTTTGCTGCAATTAATTTTTTTAATAAAAACACATAAATTTAAATGTTTGTGCATATGTTGTGTTTTTTTAATTTTTGCAATTAATTTTTTAATTGACTAAATTTGTTTGGCATGACTCGAAAATACAAATCCGTTAATTGATTTGATCAATTCTTTTGCAGGGGCAACATTAGTAAAATATTTAATTGTCTGAACGAATTGTTTAATTAAAGTCAATTTTCTATTTTTTCTGTGTACAGTACCACTGCAATTGGTCTGTTTCTTTAACAAAGAACAGTACACTGTATAATGTTCGGATTTGTCTTGAAAATTTTTATGAATGTTATTAAGGGTTGTGTTCGGCTTTACAAACACTAAAGAAATTTATATCATTCCTGGGTGTGTGAACCGAATGCTAAAAAATGTTTTGTTTATTTTCGCACACTAATTATAAACATTTTATTTTAAAATTTGAATATCCTTTTTTAAAATTAAAGTTATTTGGGCCGATTTAACATTTTTTAATGAGTTAGTTACCTTTTAAACGTTTTTATTCAAATTCTTGTTTTTTTCTTTACACTTTTAACGCTTTTTTCTTAATGTTTACAATACACTTGACGCTTTTTTATACTTCTAAAATGGCAACACTGAACATAAATATCTTCATGTACATATAAACATTACGTATGAGTTAATGAACACATAAATACTACAAAATTATTTTATTTTTCTCACTAAATAGTTTTTTTTATAAATATACTCCAGACCTAAGGCAACTCGGCATTTCAATGATTGTATGTAAACAACAGCAGACAAGATACACAGTCAACATTTAACTTTCTAAAAAAAGGTAAATTTAACTATTATAAAATAAAAAATATAAATGGGAATCCTGCTTGTAAATTCAGGACATGAAAGGGTCAGAATTTTAAAGTATGAAAACATTCTCCTGCCAAATAATTTTGGTAAAACAAACTGACTTCGCTTTTCACTTATAGAAACGCTTACCGCTCTTATTAAGGTTGATCTGTTACAATTCAAATGGATAAAGTTGTCGTTGTTTTCTTTCAGAAAGTGTGAGTTTATTTGCGTGAGGGGAAGAGAACATGCCTTTCTTCTTTCCGCTCTCACCAATAAACTAAGACTTTCTTAAAGAAAACTTTCATTGTACGAACCCAGAGTTAATAAAAATTACTTAAAGAAGAGTTTTATAGCAATCTAAAAATCTACACTAACAATTTTGAATATCGAATATATTCACTGGCCCAATTTGAAATATTTTGACAAAAATATCGAGGTAGATAATGGGGTCGATACAAAGAAAATCAATAAGTAAGCCATGCCGTTGTGTACCGCCTGAATTTAATTTCGTTGTAAGTTCGATTAAAAGACTGTACATAATTTATTTGGAATTTATTAAAAGACCAAATATTGATCCCTCTCTGACTGAATAAAAGGTGCTTATTTTAATCTCCTTTAAATCCGAGTATACAACTTTCAACTCCTCTGCCTCAAACATCCGACTAATTTTGAATTATTTACAGGGTTACGTTGAAATTGATTTAAGAAAAAAAAAATAACGCGATCTGCCGATACTATTTGACTTTCAGCAACAATAAGAAATTTTTTTTCGAAAAAATTCTCCAACATTTTTCACCAAATAAAGCATTAATCAAAAATAAAATCAGTTTTAATTAAAAATTTAATCAAGTTAGTAAAGTCAAGTGAATTAAACGTTTAATTGATACTAATAATTTGTTTACTGGCGCTAATTTAATTAATTTTTTAATAAATAGCACAAGTTTTTTAAATGAAACCAATTTTTATTTTTTTCTGTGTACAAATACCACTTGCAGCAGAAATAGTTCTAACGAATACATTTTGGCTCCAATCCAAAAGATTAATGGATTGAGTCTGCGAAATATCAAGTTTCTCAGTTCTTCAAGAGAGAAATACACAGCTACGAGTTCGATTGTACATTTTATCAATGCGTGTTGGATTTTCTTTAGAGGTCACATGTCAACTTTCCGAAAACTTTTAAGCTAACAAATGCTTTCGACTCGGCTCATAAGTTTTAAGTTTTAAATTCTGACGTAAAATTGGCTTAATTGAAGATTACTAAATTCTTACTGCGAGCAACTGTCTTCATCAAATTTCACTACATTGAATATCAGTAAAAAAATCAAATTGAAAAATAATAATTTTATTAAAAAAGAATTAAATGTGTTATATTCGCCTCGTTAAATCTTATTTATTCTTAACCATTGTATTATTAATCGTGCGAAAATCTTAAATTCGGAAGGGGCCAGGTGTAATAATGGATTGATTTCGTGCATTTTACAATATTAAAACTTCTAAGGCTTGGCTTTTGAGATTTCAGTTAAACTAGGTTTAGTTAATTCAAAAACAAATTTGTGCCGCCATTACCATTACGGGATTTTGAACAGAACAGCTTTGTTTTACTGTTGGTCTTTAATAAAATAATAATAAAAAAATCACATTTCGCCGGGAAAATACGAGTTTGGGAGCACATTAAACTAAGTTTAAACTTAATCCAAATCTCAAAAACCCAGCCTTAATTTAAGAAATATATGAGCCAAATAAGGTTTTACTGGTTCATATGGTATAAACGCTATTGTGCCAAAAACATTATTTTGGTTAGAACAAAGTAGTTATTTATCTAGAACTCGGTTATTTACGAACCGATTTTGTTAATTTTTACTTCTAGCGTTTTGCTCAGTTTATATAAGGTAAAAGTAAAAAAAATATGGTTCATTGATTTTTACACAGAAAAAAAAACACTCGGAATAAAGTAAGTATGTTATACTTGCTTTAAGTACGAGGCGCACTCAAAAATTCAAGTAGAAATAACACAAAAACATAATTAAAACAATCTTAAATGGGATTATTTTCGAAAATCAATCCTGGAATTTGTTAAAATAAGTTTGTGGAAAATTCTTAAACCAAGTAAAAACAGAGTAAAATTGCAAAGTGAGCGCTTTAATCTCATACAACTTATCAATGTTTGTTGTAGACACCACACAAACACCACACAGTAGTTAAACAACGATTTGCTTGTTGTGTTTTGAAACAAAAAAAACAAAAAAAAAAAAACGAAAGCAAATTATTTTCGTGGTTATAAAGTAAAATTGAGAACACTTGCTTCTCATTTATTTTTTGAAGTAAAAACCATATGATGTCTGTAAGGTATAAAACGCATAAGTAAACCAATCTTAATACAATTCTCCTTCTAATTGCACTTTTGTTTTATTTCAAATACGAATTCGATCTTGAATCAACTTTATAATACTTGAATCGAGCGCATTTTGAGATTGGTTCTATCTTAGTTGTTCTCAAAACAATCTTATTTTCGGAATTTTTTAATTACGAATTCGGGATTGAATATGAATAAGTTAACGATTTCGCGATTGAAAATCCGTACTTGAACCAAGCTTTCTGTACTTGATTCAAGAAATTTCATACTCACAGTATTAGTAATAACGTTTCGGATTGATTTGAGCACGGATGGATTGGGTTTCTTTTAAGTGTAGAAATCTTTAACAATTAACGATAATGGAAACAAATTTAAGATTTATGGGCACAAAATTAGAGGCAGTCGTTGTATTTTGCTCATATCGAAGACATTTATGAATCGATCTGGCTAAATTTCAGTAGAATACTCTAACGAAGTATATGTGGCATAAAAATAGAACGACCTAGTACCCATCATAACTGGGATCCTTGAAAAATGCAATTGAATACACACGGATAGATAAACTGACGGACGGACAGACTGACGTCGTTAAATAAACTCCGCTTTTGTTAAAGATCCATAACATATACTTTTAAGGGTTTAAAATCAATTTTGTAGAAATTTAAACAATATAACAAACTTATACAAACGAACTAATGCATTTATCGTTAACAAAAACGCAAAAGGACCTAACTAACCAAAAATTAAAAATCGACTTTTTCTTTGATTCTGATTTATTGCAAACAGACAAATATTTCGACCAAAATTTTCGATTTCATTAGCAAAAAAACTAAAGGCTTTCTCTACAAAACATTATATGGTAAACGCCAAAAGGCCTTACTAAGATTTTCCATAATATGTAAAATTGCCAATTGTCAAAACAACTGGTATGTTTTTCAAGAAAAAAAAGAGAAGACAAATGTATTATAAGCAGTTTAAGGCGATTCAAAATTTTAAAAAGTTTTTGCTTCTCCTGTAAAATTTTCAAAATGTTGATAGCGCCTTTTGCGTTTTAGGTGACGATATGCCCTTGTCACCGTTGTGGTGAAGGGTATACAGCTTTAATTCTTTATACTATAGACTGTTTAAATAAGGAAGGTAACCTTGTTTTGCAAATTTCGGGATGAGATTTGTAATATCGTCGCAAGAATAAAAGAACCCTGTAACTGGCAAAACATAAAATGTTCATCAGAGCCACAAAACCTGTATGAAAGTAGAAACAAAATTCATATCACAAGAACTATACAACTTAGGAACATGATTTCAAAAACGTATTTTTATTTTTTCTCGCTTTATATATTGGCTGTAAACATTTTCTCTCAAGTCAATTATTCCCGGTGATACAATTATTTTTTTATGGAAACAAAAAAGTAAATTTTTTTCATCATACAAATATGCGACCGGGATCAACCGACGCAGTAATTTTCTGATAAAAATTATGCAAAAATAACTTATTTTCAATTTTTTGTCAGTTACAGCGTTCTTTAATTCTTGCGACGATATATAAATTCTGCTTACTTAACACTTTCAGATATTCAAAAAGCAGGATCGTGATTTTTGCATGGCTTTAGTAGTTTAAGCGTCAGCTAATTTCAAAACAATGAAAATTTTCACTTAAGAATTTTTATTTTATTGTAAAATTTATATCAATGAACGAATTCCTTTAAAACCCCGTTATCCCAACTATACAGCAGAAATGGCAAATTAAGGCAGAGACTAAAAAATCAATAACAATAATAATAAAAAAATGTATGGAATGTTTATAAAGATGAAATAAAAAGTTCAGCAGACATTCTTTTCATAAGCAAAGTTAAGCAGTGATAATGAAAAACAGACAAAGGGCTCCCCCCCATCATCTTTTTATATTTTGCCTTTTTTGTTTGTGCGTTTTTTTTTAAGTTTACATTTCTAAAGAGGATATAAATGTGTGGGAATTGAAAAACAAAATGTCAAAGGTTGAATATTAAATTAAAAAGAAAAAATATATTTAATGAAAAAACGATGAAAAGCATAAAATACTTATAAAAAAAATTAATAAAATTGTTTAGCGAAAAAAGATGATTTTTTTTAAATTTGCTGATTTGAAAAAATAATTTTTACAACAACCTAAAGTTGCCTAATAATTCTGTGGCTTAAGCAAAAATACAAAAATTTTAATAAAGTTTTTGTAAATTTAAGCTTTTTTTTTTTACCGATTGTATGTAAAAAATTTTTGTTGCAACGGATTTCCTGTTATTCAACGTCTTAATGGCAGTCAGCCAGCCAACTAGACAGACGGACTGCAACATACTATATAGGTACATACTATAACGACAACTTCTCTTTAGATTGAAGTTGTAATGAATGGTTTGAGTTGGTATTCATGAAAATGGTATGTTTTAAGTTTGATTTTGTTTACCGGCTGTTCTTTGTATGATTGTACAACTGGGAAAAACGTCAGACTGACAGACAAACACAAGTACTTACATAGTAATATGTTTTTAAAATATATATGTATGTAGTGCTCCACTCTTAACTGTACCTCTACTTCTCTACGTTTTATAATAATTTATAGCAAAATATAGTAAAATTTTTTGCAACTAGCAAAAACTCTGGAAAAAAGTTTCGTTATGTCTGCTTTAAAATAATATTTGTTTGAAAAATTTTGTTATATTTTTTTTTGTAAAATTTTTACACTACAATTCCTCTAATATTACTGTTTGTTGCTTTTGTTTCTATTGTACGACTGATTTTGTTGTTAATTTTTTTCCAGGATTTATAGTAAAAGAAATAAATGTTTTTACTACATATTACTACAAATACCATTTTTTTTATTTTTTGTTAGTGTAATGATGTTCGTTTAAATTTAATATGACGATAATGATGTTGTTAATGGTGAAAATAAGCTTTTTATTGAAGTCTCTAGGTTTTAAATGTGTTGCTGTTATTATTATTATTATTTGTAGAATCAACGCTTTATCAATAGCGGAGATCAGTGTTTGGCGCAAATCGTCTAGTGCAGAATAATGTAGCTCCTTTATAAAATCTAACAGAAACTCTGAAGCGGTGCTCAGTGTTTAATGCAAATGGCCTTGCAAAAAAAAAACCCATACACAGAATTATAATTGTGACATCATTGCTTTTGTACAATACTAAAACTGTATAGTTTCATTGCATTACGTTTGCGTGCATTATGTTTGCGTCCCTGATACGCGAACAGCTGATTTTTGTAATCAATAACACTGTGAAACATTTTTGAAGTCATCGAGTGCAAACAAACTCTTTCTCGTGCGGAATTTCCCAAAGTATTAATCGAAACCAAAAAACCTATTTGGGGTTTTGCTGCCTCTTGGATTTGAATACCGCATGAACATTTTGACTCAAACTTGATTTTTCCGAATAACATGTCTATAACCGAGATATATCTCGGAAACCAATTGGAATTTTATTTTTCTGTCTTCACCACAATTGTAGCTATAAACCTGAAGAAAGAAAGTGTTTTTTTGTTTTTTTTTTTAATTCCCTAAGCTAAACCCTGCGAAGCACTGCGCTTGTCTGCAGGAAAGAAACCAAAGTCTCTGGCGGGAATCGAACCCGCAACCCCGGCACTGATATACTAGCTCAATACCAGCTAGCCTACACTCAAATATTAAAGTATTACGAAAAATTAATGTAGTGCCTTAAAAAAATTTGAATTTATTATATATTTTTCCTCCATTTTTTCGCCCATACACGCAGAGAAAAAACATGTTTAAATATGGTCACCTCCAACAAAACTATTTTTAAAGAAAATTTTAAACATATTATGGTTAATATAACCATATTATGCCACATACAACCATATTATGCTTGAATTAGTCCTCCATCAGCAGGCCACAACCATATTATGGTTGCCCCTTAACATGTTATGGTTAAATATAACAATAATTTGTTTTAAAATTAAAAATAGTATTTTCATCTTTTCCAAAAGCAACATGCTATGATTGAAACCCAACCATGCTATTATAAGTGTTAAACATGTTTTGTTATTTTTGACTATAACATGTTCGGAGGCAACCATAATATGATTGTGGCTTCTTGATGGAAAACTAATTCAACCCTAACATGGTTGTAAGTGATAATAATATTGTTAAATGAATCATATTTTTATAATTTTCTAGAAAAATAGTTTTGTTGGAGGTGACCATATTTATATTTTTCTCTGCGTGCATGGGCAAAAAATGGTGGAAAAATAAATAATAAATTAAAATTTTTCGAAATATTTTGTTTTACACTTTTTTCTTCAGGTTTATAGCTACAATTGTGGCGAAGACAGAAAAATAAAATTCCAATTGGTTTCCGAGAAATAGACATTAGAAAAATAATATGTTCTTCGGAAAAATCAAGTATGAGTCCAAATGTTCATACGGTTATCAAATGAAATGTGAAAACACCTGTGCATGCTCGTCCAGGGCTGGTGGCATCATCAGGCCGTTGTTTTTAGAAAACGAGGTCGGCCAAGCAGTTTCCGCAAATGGTGTTCGCTATCGCGAGATAATAACGGACTTATTGTGGTCAGAAATTGAGGATATGGACCTGGACGATATGTATTCCAACAGGATGGTGTCACTTGTCACAATAATGCTAGATTTTGTTAAATAAATTCTTGAAAATTCTAGAATAAATGTTAAAAATATTTATATAAAAAATAAAGAAAAATCTTCATTAAAGTAAGGGCTATGCTCATTATCTTTAATATGCTGCATTTTGCCCTTCAGCTTTCGCGACGAGGTGTCAAATTTTTTTTTACAAAGGTTTGTCGAAAGGTGCAACCGAACTGTGCACACAGCACAAAAACTTAATACCCCGCCGCTGCTGAACATTGTAATTATTTTAAAACGAATAGGATAGTTTATAGTTACATCCGTTGCATTTTTGTGCATTCTAGTTTCTGCATGTTGCTCCAGGCCACTAAATTTAGAAACAATATCGCATTTGCAGCAATTGTAAAAGGTTTTTTTGATCTGTTTCTTTCGTCCAATCTCTTTACTTTAGGTGCTTTATCCAATCTTTGTGAACCTTTTTTAATAGGTTTTACTTATTTTTGAAATTTTTTCCCATTTTTTTATTTTTATTTCAATTTATTTATATCCACATTGATGAGCATTTACATTGTTGCATTTTTTAGATCTAATTCAATGTTAGAATCTTTCGTTTTTTCACAAATATTTGTATTACATTAATGGAAAATGTTAAAAATACCACAATATCTTTTTAAATAATGCTAGAAAATATGCTATATGCTAAATAAATTTTTTTCATGACAAATGACTTTGAAAAATACTAGATCTAGCATGGCAACACTGCTTGCCACACAGACAACGAAACAATGGCTCTTTCCAGCGGGAAATTAAATGGCCGTGTTATCTCACGTCGTGGCGATGTTAATTGGCCGTCACAATTTGGACCGCTGGATTTCCTTCTTTGGGGATATTTAAAGGAAAAAGAGAACGTCCATAAGACAAGAACAATCCAAGAGCTAAAGCATGAGATAATTCGCCACATTAACGGCATTGAACTTCAATTATTTTTTAGAGTCATTGAAAATATGAATCACCGGCCGTTGCATACATAATTGGCATCCTTCTATGATAATAAAAAATATTAAGATTGTTTGGACCACCCTTTAAATTAACCGATTTTAACCTAAATAAGAATACAAAATTATAATAATACATCAATTAAATATTTAATTGTATATATTATTATTATTTAAACAAATAGAATCTGGGAATTTATTTGTCATGGTGAGTAACATTGAAAATGCAGCACTGGGTAAGGCTTCAATGGATTTCAAATATTATATCCAAATATCTTACAAGTTACTTGCTTGGAATATGGATACGCGTTGTTCGAGGCCAATTCGAAAATATTGCAATTTTGCAATGAAATGTATCCCTTGAATCCCTTTCCACCGCAGCCAGTAGTTACAAAATGATATGATGGGTTGATGCTGCAGATTTCTATTAAAAAAACTTTGAGTAATTTAAGAATGTTTAAAGAGTTTGTTGATACCCATGATTATGCAATTAAAAAAAGTAAGAGATATATTAAATTTAAATAACATCAGATGTCAATTAGCATTTGTATGTATTCCAATTACGAATATATTGGTGAAAGAAGTTAAGGGTAATAGGAAACAAATACTTTACCTCACCTTCCTTTAGTAAGTATATTCAGACAAAATTTATGAGGTATATTTTACTTTAATTTATAATTTAGGCAAAAGCACTAAAGCTGGCCATACACTTAGTTCTACGCAGTTTTACTCGTACGGTTAAAAAATCTCTGCTTCAGCTTGATTGTTAGCATCGGTTTTCAAACGTCTTCGTTCAACATTGCTCATGTATGCGGAAAAGGTGGTATTTATAAGTGTCAAGTTAAAGGTAACATCATAACACCAGCTTCTTATTTTTTATGTACACAAATCTAAGCTGATCTAACCATGATGCCACAAAAATAAAACTTAAAGTGATGGAAAAAACGCTTAGTGTGTGTATGGTCGTTTTGCTTGTTTGGATTTTTGGTTCTACAACTAGTATTTTTTAATTAACGTTAAAATTTGACCTTAAAACATAAAATTCAACTTTTAATGTTCTGAGTGGATACGAATCTATGAGGGAACTTTTTGGTACTTTTTTGTTTATAACCTGGTACTTTATGAATTTCCTTTAGTATTGGACCTAGAAACATAAAATTAAACATGTAAGGTCCTGAGTGAATAAGAATCTGTAAGAGGGCTTTATGGCACGTTTTTGTTTTTTAGCTGGTACTTTTTTAATTTCCGTTAGTATTGGACCTACAAACATAAAATTCAACAAGCAAGTTCCTGATTGAATGAGAATCTGTAAGAAGGATTTTTTTTTTGGTACTTTTTGTTCTTTAACTGGTACTTTTTTATTAAGTTGGTACTTTTTTAATTTAATACTTATTGTTGTTCATTAAATAAAATAGCAAACATGTGGCCGGTACTTTTTTGATATTCGGCTTTTTTTTAGGTAGTAAACGGGTAAAACCTGTATTTTGGAACTTTTTTGTCTAACCAATACGCATAGACATAAAAATTATGACATTTGTAACATATCTTAAAAAATAAAAATGCATATATGGTACTCTTTCGCAATTTGAACGTTTAAGGGCTGAAACTTGCCTACGTTTGTTATTTTGGCAAAGGATTTTTCTCCATATATTTATCTTTCATCGCACATACCTCATACCTCCTAAACTAAAGGAGATACAACCCATTAATACTTATTATTGGTCTTCAAAATATGCGATATAAACTGGTAAATTCGCTAACCTCATATCTCTTAAATTAAAAGAGATATAAAAAGAATTTAAAATTAAATTTAAAAAAAAAGCGGACAGGTGTCTGGTACTTTTTTGAGGTACGGTAAGGGGATACATGCTAGAATTTAAACAAGTTAAAACCTAGAAAAATAAACTTTGGCATACATGTCCACAAAGAAAAAAAAGACGCTAACGAAGTAACGGGGTAAATGCTAAAATATATTTAATATTTTCCTAAAGCAACAACATTTTTAAAAACTTTACTTTTTTTAAATATCTGAAGAATTTGAATCCATGTAATAACCCGGAGATGAGCGTAACCTTTTACCGATTAACTAAATTCAAAACCTCAGGTTTTTTTTCATGATAAAATTTTTTTTTTAATTGCGGTTATATTGACAATTAACTCTGTTAAAATCACAAACAAAAACTACCAACTACATTTGCTATCTTAGACAAAAACATCAAACAATTTACTGCAATCTTGTAAGAGACTAAAGTTTTTTCACAAGGGATTTCCCGTGACTAAAATCACGGAATGCACATTTTCGGGAAAAAAAATCCCTGGAAATTTGTGCGCGAGTTCCTAGGATTTTTTATCTTATTATGGTAACATTACTGCTGATGTAACTTATGTTAAGGAACAGATGTAAATTTAAATTCGATTAGTAAGGCAATGATGAATGTTTGATGCTTTGAAATTTCGATCTAGTAAAAGAAGACGAGTAAAAATGTTCACAACATAAATTTTTTTTAAGACACAGATTAATTTTTTAAAAAAGAAAAAAAAATGGACCCACTTGCTTCAACAAATTTGATGATTTCTATGCAATGCAGCGGCATAAAAGCTTTCTTGGATAAGATTCTAAACATGAAGGAAACACATATTGTTTCTTTAAGAGATGATAACAAAAATTAAAGAAATCTTTTTATTTCCATAGAACGCAAGACCTTAATATAACAACTGAAAAATTAACATTTCAGGAAGTTTTGAATGTGTCATAAGTCAAAAAAACGCGTATTCTATTCTCAAATTCGAGATCTTATAAATTATTTTACTTTTTTAAATAAAATAAAACCAATAGCATTAGTTCAAAATTGACGTTTGACTGTTGGCTGGCAGGCACCGCAGTGGCGGAGAGGGTAGAACTGCAAAGAATTCTGAGGATGAGAATGTGGTTATTCTCGAAACGTTAATTCAACCCGAGTTCGATCCCCAGCTCAGCCAAGAATTAAAATTATCAATAAATTTTAATTAATTTCATGTTGTAAAATTCCGCAAAATAATTTCATGAAAATTAAATTTGATGAACCCAAGCCTAACGAAATATCGAAATTTTTAATTAAAAATCGACAGTTCAACTAAAAAATCACAATTGTTCTAATAAAATAAAATTTAATTATATAGGTATTGTACCGTTTTATATTAAGCAGGAATTCCCGGGAAATTTAATAATAAATCCCGCTTTCCCGGGAAATGAAAAACTCTAAAGAGAAAAGTAACAGAACCTTAAAAAAATATAATCTCGGCAAAACTAAAGTCATTAAAAATTAAACCACGAGTGCTTGTTAAACAAATTTCATGTTTTATGTTGTTATTTCGAGTCTTAAGGGCGCAAGCCAAATGTGGTTTAAAAGAAGAAAAAAATGTATACAAGCAAATCCGTATACAATTCCCAACAAACACAATTTTTTTTTTTTGGTGCGCTTCATCTACACTCCACTTCACTCCGCTTGTAAGTGGAAAAATTTATAATGATGGTTGGTGGTGAAGATGATCCCGAGGTGAGGTGGAATACGCTGGCTATGACGGTGAGGTGGAACACGCTGGCTATGACGGTGTAGTATAATAATTTACAATACAAATAAAAGTAACAACAAATATAATTAAAGTTGAAAGAAAAACAAAAATAAACAGAGCAAGAAAACCACGACCATTGAAAAAAATAATAATCAACTTTTAGCAAAGAAATGTGAAAAAAATTTAAAATAAAAAAAAGTAGAAGAAAATCAGCAACTAAATTATAATATAAATAAATTAAAGAGAGTAGTAGAGATTGGCCAAGAACGTTACTGGAGTGCCCTACATATAAATATGTAAATAAAAGAATGACGAAATGGATAATAACACAAGCAAAGTTGCCAGATGTAATTCCTACAAAATAGTTGATATTTGTTAAAGATATTCGTCAAATTGAGTTTTCCCCCCTATTTTATATTTTCTAACTAGGTCGTTTAGCTTTAACAAAATTTGTATAAAAATGCCAAATTTTGAAGTTTATTCTGCATTTAATTTAAGAGTGCATCAAAACTACGATACGCGTGCCTGGGCAAAAACTTTATGTTTGCACGTACAGAAAAAATTCTCGCCAATTTCTTTTCAATTTAGGCATTTATCAAAAAAAAAATCAGTTTTAATTAAAAATTTTACCAACAATATTAGCTGCGTTCGAGAACACAAAAGTTTTTACTATTTTTTTACTGAACTTTACTGCATTTTACGAAATTGCGTTCGAGTACACAAAATACAGTAAATGAGAACACAAATTGAGAGCGTAAAGTGACAGTTCTTGTCTGAGTATTTACACATTTTTACTGCAGAAATTTTTGAAGTAAAATGTAGTAAATCAAAAAAAACATATGTTCCAAAAGGTAAACAAACTAAAGTAACAAATAAAATGCATATACATTTTGAAAAAATTGTTAAATAAAAGAAAAGTTGAAATAAAAATTAAACCAAAACAAAAAGTGAATAATATGAATCTTGTTTGTGAAGCACTTATTTGGCTAAATACAAACTTTTGAAATTTTTTTTGTTAAGTTAATTTTTTAGAGTTGTAAAAGTGTGAAGTACTTGGGGACTTAAGTAATCAATAGCAAACAAATTTTTGATGTTCTTTTAAATAATTTAACCCGCTACAAATTAGTAAATCAAAAAAATTAAAAACAAACAAATATGAAAGATTAAATAAAATATTTTGTTTGTATTAGTCAAAAGTGTAAACATTTTTCAACACTTCAATTATTTGCCATCAGCTGTTGCCTTTATATTACGAATTTTTACAAATTTTGCGTTCGCGTACTTTTTTGCACAACAGCTTTTTGTGAGAGCAAATTTTTCAGTTTACTCATTTACTGCATTTTACTGCAAAAGTACTCAAACGCACCTATTACTGAATAAAATGTTGTTAAAGTCAAAAAATATTTAATTGATATTATTAATTTCTTTACTGGTGTATATTTCAGTAATTTTTTTTTATTAATATCACAAATGTTTTAATTGAAATAAATTTGCCTAAAGTTTACTATGTCAAACATCTTTTAGAATAAAATAACCAACGTCTGGTAAATATATTTAGCCTATGATTAACCTTTAACTATTTTGACAGAGTGGGACCTATGGTAACTTATGGAGCAATCTTCACAAAAGTAGACAGTGTGATCTCTAGTCTTCTGAAACTGTAACATACCGAATTTTATTATAATATAATTTTAAGCTGAGGTTTTACGCAAATACTAAATTATGGACCAATCGTAATAAAATTTGACACTGTGACTTCTAGTCACCCTGCGGGAAATTTGTGTCAATTGGTCCAACAGACTGGTCCTGGCACTTATGAAAATAGAAAAAGTACAAAAAGAAAGGACTCATGACCAGTGAAAGTAGAACCAATCCCTTAACTGGTTTATGAAGAACAAAAAGGTACAAAAAGTAATGAATTACTGTACAGTCTTCAACGGTGCTGTGACATATTGTTTGGTACTTTCTTATATATGGTTCTTGGATTTAATGCTAGGACTTGTTTTATTGAAATAATACTACATTGTATTAAAATAATTCTTCATTTTAGTAACTAACACTAAACACGTTCATTGAGAATAGACCTGTGAACGGTCAAATGGTGTCAATTGACCCCCTCCAATGACAACCCCATGTAAAAGTGATAGGCCTTATTCATATAAAATGTTAGAACTAGAACCGGTCTCTCAAGGACCTATCACGGAACTACCTTGGTGTCGTTTCGCTTCCCTCTAGGGCATATACAACTTTTACTGACTAAAATTTATTACAATATCAGCCTATAGTTTGATTTCTAGTCATAAAGTGCGAATTTGTGCAAAGTGTCATATAAATTTGTGCATTCCGCCACTATTTCTAGTTAGTTAGTTTAGTTTTCTAATTTTTCAGGGTGGTTGTTCCATATTTTGAGTCCGCCTGAACCGAATTTTCAATCCCAAACTACTTATGAGAACTAGAAACGATAAGACATCAATATTGTACTTTTCTTTTAAGTCGTTCAAAAGTGAGCGTGATTTCAACAGACGGACTGAAAGACGGGCATAACCTAATCGACTTAAAATTACTCAATGACCCAGAACATATATATTTCATGGGGTCTTAGATGAATATTAAATAAAGGTTTTATCGGAATGACAAACTTAGTGTACCCTCTCTACAATTAGTAGTTGTGAATGGTATAAAAAACAGCTGCTAATTTAGCTTTTTTATATTTACATTTTAATGGAGATAGTCGCAAGGGAAAAATTAATGGCCAAAGCTGAAAAAACTCGTTGTTAATAAGAGGGAAAGTTAAATACATATAAAAACTATTAAGATGGAACAGGCTTAAAAGTATGGGTAGCTTAAACCGCTGCATGGTGCAATAGTTGTGGAAAAACCATTTTTGCTAATTGGAAATTTTTAAGGGTAGAATGCAATCTTGACGATTTCAATAGAATTCTGTTAATCCCTACACACAGAAAACAAATTAGTTGCACACAGAAAACAAATTGGTTGGGAAACGGTTGCAGTAATAAAATATTGATCAAGTAACACAATTTATTATTGCAACTATTAAAAATGTATAGTTCTAACTGATTTTTAATTCTCTTGATTATTTATTTATAACTGAAATATGATTCCTTCAATTCTTTTATTAGTTATGATAACTTATTTAATTTAGTTCTAAAAATTAGTACAAATGGTTAGAATCACAACCGAATTTAATACGGGGCAATACTGAATATTGGTCTTTGCAATTAATAATTTGCTTTCCTCAATAAATTTTGTAATATAAATGTTAATTCATTTATTGCAGCCAATTATCGATTGCTAGTATAGTTTCAATTCGAGTACAACAAATGAAAATATAATTATTTGGTATTCACAACCAAAAAAAAGCTATATGTCCCAATTGTTTACTAAATTTTCTGTCAAAACATTATATAAAAAAATAATTTTAAATTTATATTAAAATAAATAATTTTGCGTTCAAAAACTCAAAAAAGTGCAAAAACTTAATAAATAGGGGTAAGTTATTTACGTATTTTTATAATTATGGTATACACGTACATATGTATGTATGTATGTATTATATTTCTTAAAAATACATACATATGTACATATATGTATCCAGCTAGCATTTTCAATCGAAAGAATCTACTGTGAATCTCATGAAGAGCATTAATCGTCCACGAGCGCAATTTTTAATCGTAAAAGATTCCTCTCACGGGAGAAACTGTTACGCAAGCTGATTCCTCTGCGAGATACTTCTACAACACATCGAAATACGCTTATATCACAGTGCAAAAAAATTCGGGTCATTGCCGCCAGCCTCAACACTTGCAACGCGAAATAAAACAAAAATACCGGTAGAGAAAATCTGCCAAAGGGTTTTGAAAAGTCAGCTTGGGTTCGTGGAATATTCGTGGAGCTTTTTAACCTTCTAAAGTGCCGTTTTAGTATACTTTTGTTGGGAAGTTAAAAACTGGACAAAAATTACACCTCAAATTAGTGTTAGAGGGTTAATATATCCTAAGAAAAGAATCGCTATACGATTTTACTAAAGACATTAACCCTCTAAAGTGCCGTTTAAGTATACATTTGTTGGGAAGTTAAAAAAAGGACAAAAATTACCCCTTTAAATTAGTGTTAGAAAGTTAATATATTCTAAGCAGAGAATCACCATACAATTTTACTGAAGACATCTGAAATAGCATTTTAGCTCAGTAGTGCGATTCACTATGCTTTTTAAACCACAATTGTTTCGTTTAAAAATGTTAACCACAAAATTAACCACTTTGCTATTCACTAACACTTTTAACGACATCTGCTGGTGTTAAAAGCCAGCTGTTTCAGTCAGCTGTTATTTTAAACAAAACAAATTGTGGTTTATTAACACCAACATTTTTGGTGTGGTTAAATCCGCTTAGAAGTGTTTATTTTTCTTTGTACCTGAATAGTCCATAAATGATATGGCTTTAAGGTATTTAGCCTAAAATTTATCAACTTCTTATCACACAACAATTTTCCGTAGAGCTTCTTATTTATTTATCCTATTCTTACCAAATTAAATTAAACAAATTAATTTAATTTAAATTAAATTAATAAAATAATAAAATTAAATAATTAATATAATAATAAAAATTAGTAATTATTTAAGCACTTTGCACAATATCATTTAAAATCTCTAAATTAAAAGTTTTTTATTACGATTTCCGTATGACGTGCTAAATTCCCAGTTTTTCATATTTGATAAATGCACTGAAATTTATTGTTGAGGGAAAGCGCGCATTTCACTGGTTGCTTAGGCCAGCTCATCAGGAAACCTTTTCCAGAGATTTTAGAAAAGCCAAAAATATCATACAAATAAAACCCTAAAGTTTTTGTTTTGTTTTTTTTTATTCTTCTTTGTTATTTTATCCTATTTTGATGTTTCTCTTGGCAGAGTTGCCACGATATATCAATTTGAATGGAGAGAAATATAAAACTGTTTACCGTGGTTATAAATAAGTTAGTGAATCACATAGTGGTTAGTACAAACACCAAAATGGTTGGTTACAGTTAACACTTTTTAAAGTGTTAAAAGTTAGTGAATTGCACTACAGAAGTACATTTAGTGTATTTTTTTTCCAAAAACTTTAGGGGCCCACATTTCGGGAACCCGAGCTGACTTTTCAAAACCCTATGGCAGATTTGCTCTACCAATATTCTAGTTTCATTTCGCGTTGCAAGTATTGAGGGTGTTTTTTTTGTTGCACAGTGTATTGATCGCAGACGAATTCGTTTGAGATTTCTGTAAAAATTTTCTAATGAGGCTTTCAGAAAGCACATCAAGAATCTTATGAGACTCTTGTAGGAATTCACTTACAACTTGTGGAATGCTTACACATATAAATGAGCCACCGAAACAAGAGCATCAATCTTCTTTTTCATACAATTTATACGAAACAAACCTCTAGATCAGGAATTCAACAACAATCCTGTTGGAAAATCTTATTTGACAGATCCTTACGTCGGCTGGTTTAAATAAAATTGTATGAACTAGTGAATTTTCATGTTTTAAAAACGCTCTTATTTAGGTAGCTCAGTAATTGTTTTATGACTCATAAGGGGAGCCGCAAAAGATCCATTCCAAGATTAAAATGCAAGTGTGTCAGAAAATGTATACAAAACTAATAAATAAAAAATTTAGATGTGTTATTATTGCTACTCATCAGAAGATGCTATCTGGGCAATATCTTAGACATACATACATATGTACAATACATATACATGTACATATTGTTTATATTTTCCTCCGCGTGTACATTGGTCAAACAAATATGTTATAAATATATTAAATGAAAATCGCTCAGTTTTTTAGTGATTTTCATATTAATTTACAGCTCAATCACTGTTCGATTTGTAAAATCCACATGTTAATTATTCTGTTTTACTTCAGACACTAGATTGCGTTGAATTGAAGCCAAAGATTGTTTTTGTTGGTACTTTAGGGGATAAGCTGTACACCTTTGGAAATCCGTTGGATGATGTGGAAAGCTGCATGTATGTGCTTGTATAGAATTAAATAATTTGTAAACTATACACAAAAATATTAATAAATAAATATACTAACAAAAAATTGAGTTTATTGGAATTATTTAGATTTCCTATCTAATAAATCGGGAAAATGGTTTATGTAACCGGTTAAAAAAAATATTGATAAAGACAATCAAATCTTTTGTTATGAACACCAATTATGTGTGTATTCGGTTGCATCTATCATATATTCGGGTGTAAGCATATTTTTGATTTCTAATAATCATACTTACAACTAACAATATCTGTTGCTATAACTGATAGTGTACTAAAATTCAAATGTTGCTATCAAAAATATTATGCTTAGCAACGAAATTTTCAGTTATTGTAACCGAATTGTGTGATAGTACATGCAACCGACAAAATTCGATTGGCGCCAAATTCGGTTGTGATCACGAATCTGTTTTCTCTGTGTGGGAAACGGTTGCAGTAATAAAATATTGATCAAATAACATAATTTATTATTGCAACTAACTATTAAAAATGTATAGTTCTAACTGATTTTTATTTCTCTTGATTATTAAAACGTTATCCTAAATGAAATATGATTCCTTCAATTCTTTTATTAGTTATGATAACTAATTTAATTAAGTTCTAAAAATTAGTACAAATGGTTAGAATCACAACCGAATTTAATACAGGGCAATACTGAGTATTGGTCATTGCAATTAATTATTTGCTTTCGTCAATAAATTTTGTTATATAAATGTTAATTCATTTATTGCAGCTAATTATTGATTGTTGGAATAGTTTAAATTCGAGTACAACAAATGAAAATATAATTATGTATTCGGAATTCACAACCAACAAATAGTTAAAAGCCCCAATTGCTTACTAAATTTTCTGTCAAAACATTTGATAAATTAAAATAATTTTTAATTTTATATTTAAAAAATATCTTTGCGGTCAAAAACGGAAAATGTACAAAAACTTAATGAATAGGGGTAAGTAATTTACGTATTCTTCAAAGTACGTTTTTTTAGTGGACGTAGTGATAGCGCGCTTTCATCTAGTGGCCACACGATGTCTTTTCCAATCGACTCCGGTACCACTGTAACATTCCATCAGGGTGGGTGGTTTTGTGTTGTTACACGTCTTCATCACATAGGTGTCCTGATCCTAGTCCCCATCCTCCAAAGAGATTAGGGGTTTGGAACTCTGCGACAATTTTATGCGTCAGATAAAAGTTTCACATAATTTCCACGACTCCATAGAGCCCAGCATTTCATTAACCATGTTGTCAGGAGAAAAAACAACATGGAGTCTGTCGTTTAGTTAAAATATCTCATGTTCCCATCTTGGACAATGGAAGAGATTGTGTTCAGCAATATATTCTTTACCACCGCATTCGTCAGTGTTTGTAAGTTTTAAATCTATAAAAGGTGGCTGCAGTTAGCCCAGTGTTTCCGCTCTTCGATACGTTATATGTTTTTTCTCTTTCTTTCAGCAAGAGATCTACAGGTGGAATTCCAGCAAATGCAGAAGCTGCATTTGTAGATACTGTGCGGTATGCCGATATTTCTTATAAGTATAAGCAAGTACATATGTATGTATGTATTCTTTTTGTGTGCCCTGCAAATTATATTGGACTACTTGATCCATTTTGATCCTGGACTGGTCCAATTTAATGCAAGTATGGACCATGTCATTGTTAAAAAAAGTTTGCAGTGAAACGACATGTCTTCGTTTTTTATGTTTGAATAAAATTAAATAATGTTAAAACTATAAATAAAAATACTAAAAAATTAATTTACTTTAAAAAATGGAGTTTATTGGAATTATTTTGATTTCCTATCTAATAAATCGGGAAAAAGGTTTATGCAACCGGTTAAAAAAAAAATATATTGATAACGACAATCAAATCTCTTGTTATGAACACCGATTATGCGTTAATTCAGTTGTAACTATCATATATTCGGCTATAAGCACAATTTTGTTTCTAATAAGCATACTACAACTAATAATATCTATTGTAATGACTGATAGTGTACTAAAATTCAAATGTTGCTATCCAAAATATTATGCTAAGCAACGAAATTTTCAGTAATTGTAACCGAATTGTGTGATAGTAGATGCAACTAACGAAATTCGATTGGCGCCAAATTCGATTGTGATCACGAATCAGCTTTCTCTGTGTATAAAAACTTTTCAAAGGAAGCCAGTGAAATGTTGATTCAAGCTGATATGGACTTAAATGTTGATAATTTAGACTCCGACCAACTGTTAAGCTATGTTCACACCTATTAATATTTGACATCCTACACGTAACAACTAGTTTTATTAAAATATTATTTGCTTTTGCAAATATCAATTACCAGTTTCTAAATTGCGTTTAACAATTATCTTCTAACAATTAAAGTTTAGTAAATCAGAAGAAATTGTTGAAAATTAAGCTTAAGTTTGACCAATTTGCTAGTCACGCTTCTTTTTTGGATATTTCGTCAAATATTTGTGAAGTCTGAACATTCCTATAGAAATTATATTAATTTGATTTTAAATAAACTTTAATTTTACTTACAAATAAAAAAATATTTGTTTTTCATTATTAACTGCAATGAGGTGCTTCTCTTAACACAAAACAATATCATAAACCTTAGAACTTAATTACATACGAATATAACATTACAATTGTTATTTTGACAAATTAAATTAAGCTAGCTATTTGCTGTCTTACTCTTAGTCTGCACTAGCAGCAAACTGATGGTGAATATTTTTGAAAATTCCGTGAAGACCAAAAATAAATTTACAAAAATCGTTTTTGTTTATTTTTAACAGTTTTATAAATAGGCAAAAACGCCTCACGTTAATTTTAGAAGCAGTTATCGAAAAAACCGAGCTTTATTTAGCGTACGAAACACACACATTAAATCTGTGGCTTTTTGACAAAACATCTTAAGCCAAATTTAAAAAGTTCTTTTTCATGTTGTAAATCGTTTTCATTCAAAAAACATGTTTGCTTACGTTTTTAAAATGTTGAAAATTTTCTTTGGTTTGTTTTATTATTTAACTAGCTTAACCCGGTGCGCTTCGCTACACTGCTTTAACCACTTTATCGGTTGAGAGATATTTAATATTGGCATCCTATGGAAGGTAGTTCCCCCCTGCGCCTACCCGCTATATTTTTATTTTCAAAGTGAAGTATACCATAAGAGTGACTTCTACAAAGTTTGAACTTTCTCACTATAACAGTTTTTAAGATATCCAATATTAAACATTGGCGTCCTATGGTGGGTAACACTTCCCCCGCTGCTATTTTATTTCAATTTTGGGGCTCAGATAATCCTACTACCAAAAGTTCAACAAATTGCTTGCAGCGGCTCTTATTAATATTTCTATCTATGAGGGGTACTGCTCCTCCTCTGGCTACCCCGCCCATTTCTATATTGAAATTTATAGTTTACCAAAATAGTAGCTTTAACTACGTTTGAAGACTCTCCCTTTAATAGTTCTTCAGTTGAGCGATATTTAATGTATGCATCCTATGGGAGGTATTTCCCCCGCTTTATTTTTATTTTCAAAAGTGTAGTATACCATAAGAGTGACTTCTAGAAAGTTTGAACATTCTTACTATTACAGTTCTTAAGATATGCGATGGTAAACATTGGCGTCCTATGGGGAAAACCACTTCCCCCGCTGCTACTTTATTTCAATTTCGGGGCTCAGAAGATCCTACTACCAAAAGTTCAACAAAATGCGTGCAGTGGCTCTTATTAATATTTCAATCTATGAGGGGTACTGCTCCTCCCCTGTTTACCCCGCCCATTTTTATACTGAAATTTATAGTTTGCCATAGTTGTAGCTTTAACCACGTTTGAAGACTCCCCCTTTAATAGTTCTTCAGTTAAGCGATATTTAATATATGCATCCTATGGGAGGTTTCCCCCCCCCCCACCCCTACCCGCTTTATTTTTATTTTCAAAAGTGTAGTATACCATAAGAGTGACTTCCACAAAGTTTGAACATTCTCACTATAACAGTTCTTAAGATATGCGATGTTAAACATTGGCGTCCTATGGGGGATTCAAATACCCCCGCTGCTATTTTATTTCAATTTCGGGGCTCAGAAGATCCTACTAGAAAAAGTTCAGCAAAATGCCGCCAGCGGCTCTTAAGATATGCGATAATAAATATTGGCATCCTATGGGGGGTACCAATTCCCCTGCCCCTATCGAAAAAATAAGTAGCCTATTTTATTTTTAGGGCTCACGTGATGTTACTGTAAAAATTTCAAGAAAATCGGTTCAGTAGTTTCGGAGTCTATAAGCCAACAAACAAACAAACACACAAACATACAAACATTTTTCATTTTTATATATATAGATAAAATTGATTTTTTTAGAGTTTTGTATTACAACTTTTTTGCTATATTATCTCGACTTAAGATGTTTTATCTAAGTGCCACAGATATAGTGTTCGGGGTTTCAATATAAAACAGTACAATTGTAGTGGTTTTGTAAACATTCAGTAGATATAAATGTTCTGTAGTGTTTTTCACATTTAACCAAAAAATATTATTAACGCTTCTCACTAGTATTGTTGAGGTTGTTTGCAATTTGCACCAACGAAGCAGGAATCACCTGTGTGTGCATTGTGCATATGGGCATTTCCATTTTGACGTGTCGTGATATTTGTACCGCAAAATGTAAAAAAATTAAATGACGAAGTCAAATTTGTAAAAAGCGTTTTTATATATATAAAGTAATGAAGTAGCTCTATATTCAGAAAAAAATTACAGTAATCGACGCTAAGGATTTTCAGATATACAGGTATGTGATGGAAATCGATCGATTTCAAAACGAACGTTTTTAAAAGGTGTGATGAATTTCGAGGGATTTTAAAATCCATTTCTAAATTAAAGGATTAAGTTTTCGGTCAATTACAATTCAGTTAACGTATAAAATATAATATTTAAAAGAATAAAGACTGAAAATAAAAGGAGCATGTATTTAAAATCCATTTTAAAAGATACTAAAAACGATATTTTCGGTTTCAAATCGTTTCGTTTTTAAAATCGATTTCCATCACATACCTGATAAGCAAAAATCTGCGCTAGCGTGACGGTAAAAAAACGGAAGTGGGGTTTGACTTGCATTACAAAACTGAATAAGACTGCGGCGAAATGAGCAAGATGTTTTGTATAAAACCTTTTTTAGTAAACTTTGGACTAATACAGATTTATTTTTCAAGCTATAAAATTTATAAATGTTTGCTCGTTTTAAGGTAAATATGGGAAGTTTTAGCGAAAAGTCTACTTTTTAAATGTAAATTTAATGAAAGAGAATTGAGTCCCGAAATCATGTGTTGTACTGTTTATTATAATACAACAAAAAATTCTAAATTTTGTTTTATCGGCTAATCGACTGCAATTAACCGGTTTAATCGTTAATCAAAAAAAGCCAATTTTAAATTAACCGATCAGTAAATCGGGTAGTAATTAATCGGTTAACTGATTAACGGTTAACCGAATGAATACCCTACCATTTATATGCTGTATTAAAAAAATTAATAATTATTTCTTAAATAAAAAGTTATAACGAATTCAAACCTATTCGTTAATTTTGCGCCACCCTGTATTATCAAAATATCTACTACTATAACTATGATTACTACTTTGGGATAACATAGAAGCCATTATTTAGGTAACTTATTATAAGTGTATTTGTCTGGGAGCTGTGGCCTAATATGGACCGATTATAATAAAATTTGTTCTGCTGATTTATGTAGGTTGCAACAAAATATTTTTGCACCTAATTAAGCCAAAATGTCTATAAAACAAAATGGTTAATGGGCACAAAACCCTATTCCAGAAAGAAGTTTGCATGTGGGCTATGAAAAATAAATAAAACCGCTTCTCCGCTTTTGAAAAGGATTCGACCTTGCGACAATCAACGCATATGTGCGAAATTTTATAAAATTTTTTTCCAAAATTGCGACCTGTAATTTGCGCACAACTTTTTCTTGTACAAACAACCAGCCAGCCTGCTAGAAGGACGGACCTCGTTAGATATTTAGTAAAATAGTTCGAAAATCTCTATTAAACAATTGTGACTTTAAATAAACGACAACTTTATCTCTACTTGTACCTACAATAGTAACCATGCCAGTGTAGTGAATCAAATAAAAATTAAAGCGAAAAAATATCAAAAATTAATAAATGAACATTGATTCTGAGTCAATCAGTATACTTTGTCCAGAACCTATATTTAAATGTGTTACACACATTTGCACAAACAAATAACACCCTCTCTACATACAGTAGTGTGGGTATAAAAAGTAAGAGCAGAATGTTGTGCTAGAGTGGCTCAGGTACCTCGATTAGAAGATTAGAAACTAACATATTTGTTTAGAAATATAAGCAATATTTACACGTTTTCATTCGTGTTTTGTTAAAAAACAACTTTTACAAGCAAATTTGTTTTATACTTTTTATTAATTTGAAAAAATTTCAACTTTGACGTTCTTATATTTTACCGATATTTGTCGTCAATATTTTTAAACAAAAATATTTGTTTATTTAAAATACAGAATAACAATTTCGTTAAAGTAACCGACATTTCTCGTTTCTTAGCGATATCGGTAGTTAATTCAAAAAGTTACAGATTGAAGTACTGATATTTAGTAAAATAGTTCGAAAATCTCTATTAAAAAATTGTGACTTTAAATAAACGACAACTTTATCTCTACTTGAACCTACAATAGTAACCATGCCAGTATAGTGAATCAAATAAAAATTAAAGCGAAAAAATAGCAAAAAATTAATAAATGAAAATTGTTGGAAAACAAAAAAAAAAAAATAAAAAAAAAATCCATCAACAACATCTTTCTTCTAGTGAAAGATGACGATGATGAGGAAGGGAATAAAAACAAGGCGCGGTTGTTGGTTGAAACACACGACGATAGAGACATTTGTAAACAATAAGAAAGTTATACATGAAATGGAAATAGGTATTGATAATTTATAATTAGAAAACAAAGAACAAATAAAAAAAAAAAAACGCAATAGATAAACAAAAATTAAAAGCAAATTTATATTTTACCTTAAAATTTTGCAACAAACCACCAGCCGAGAAGAGCAGCAGGAAGAAATGGAAAGAAAGAAGAGCGATTCTGTTTGTTTGTGTATGTTACACTTCAACTGGGTGGTTGTTTTTTTTTTTTTTCAAAAAGTATCTTCGGTTGGGTGTTGTAGCAAAAGTTGTGTTGTGATGTGTGTTGAACAGTGGCAAAACAAATTTAATCAAAATTATGTTGATGTTTTTTTCACAATTTTTTAATGTTGGCAATTAATTGCTGGATATTACTCAATGTAGTTGTTGTTATTTTTTTTTTTGATTTTTTTTGTAAATTATATTTAACTTGGTGGTGGCAAAATATTTTAATGCGTGTTTCCTCTTTTTATTTAGGTATTTCCTTTTTATAAATTTTGCACTATTGAAAAATTAAGGGGTGTAAATATTTTCAAAATAGGTAGGTATTTTCTTTTTTTGTTAAATATTTTATTTAAAAAAAATTTTCTTTTTAAACCTTTATTTCATAATTTTTTTTTTTTTTTTGGAATTTTTTAACTTCTTTTGTAATTATGCCATTTCTCTTACTCTTTTAAATTTTTTTTTATATATTTTTTTTAATGTATCAGACTCTCTTTATATTGCAAGGATATTTGGCATTGAATGCCAAACACCAACAAACATTATTAATGTTCACACAATCGCACACATATACACTTTGGGCTCACGTATACAGGAAAACACGTTTGAAGTAGGCTGTATTGTAGATATTGTTGTTTTTGTTTTTTTATATTATTATTGCTGTTGTTGTAGTCGTACAACACAAGACATCAGCGCCAGTCAAATTAAACGACACTGACAAGAACAACATACGAACGCGAATGAAACCAAAAAGAGAAATGTAAAGAAAAAAACAAACAAACAATCACACACACACACGCATTTTAAATATGAACAAGAAGAACCGTAAAAGACCAGGAAAAAACCAAATCAAATCAATATATTTTCTTTAACTTTATCCGCACTTTTACTTTTTTATAAATTTAATTAAATTATTTTCTTTAATTTGGCATTTTCACTTAAATTTTCTTGTAATCGTTTTTCCATTTTCTTAGAAAACTTCTGTTAAGAAACAAACAAAAATAACACTTAAAATTTTTATTATATTTTTAACGCGTACCGTCGCCTTTTCGTTGCGTCTTTAGTCTTGCTTTGTTCATTTTACAATACAGACAAATCGAGTCAGCCAAATGTCTGGCCATCTATTAGATACAAAGCCGCCTTGGTGGAAAATAACGCACTTTTTAGATAAATGTTATGTTTGTTCTGCATTTAGGTAGAAAAGAGACAACTATAAATGGGTGCTTGAAAGTAGCAGATTATTTCTCGAATGCCATTTCTGGCATTTCCCATACTATTGTGAATGATTGAGTATAAAATAGGGAGAGATAATTTGACAGCTTTATTAAAGACAGCTGTTTAATATTTTGATTTCTAGTGCTCAGCACACTCATGAAGTTTTTAAATTTATTAAAAAGCAATGTTGTCAACTCTGAAAAATCTAAAAACTGTTTTTGAAATTTAATGAATGTTTTGGCGATTTAAAAAATAATGTAAAACATATGTAACGTGAAGTCATGGAAATCATTGAAAAGGACCTAAGCTATGCAATTTAGTTTATAACCACCCTGCTGCAATACCAGGAAAAATACAGGGTTTTAAAGTTGAAAGGACTTGTAATGATCAGGGACCGTAACAGTTATTTCTTTTTTTATAAAATTCAGATGAAAACAGTTATTTTTTTTTTAACAAAAATAACAGTTTTTTTTTTGAGACAAAAATAATTTCTTTAGAATATGATACATACATACATATATAGATTTTATAAATTTTGATTTTTATTCTTTCGATCAAAATTAACTGTCGAGCAAAAAAAAAAGTTATTCTCTAAAGAAATGTACGTGTAATAATAATTTAATTGACTTTAAATATTTATTTTAATGCGCTAAGAAATCTCAATGATGATTACGGGTTCGGTTTGAAAATATAAAAGTAAAACTAGAAAATATATGTATAATTTTTTTGAATATTATACGTTTTTTTATTTGTTTCAACGCTTATTTTAAATTTAAGGAATTTTGAAATACCTTGCCATTGTTCCAGGCTGTTAGTTCTAAAGTTTTTTTTTTAAAGTAAAAGCTACAAACGATGTTCTTTGGTCGGTTTTTGGTTTCGGTGTTTAGGCATTAAAACCACGGCTTCCGTGTTTAAAGCCGAACAGCAATTCGTATTGTAAAGCTTCAGTTTGTATCTTTCTATGTTTGAAAGAGGTAATCTCAGGAGCTGCCGGTCCGATTTTAATGATTTCATCAACAAAGTGAAGAATAGAACCTCCTAACGGACACAGGCTATATAAGGTTCCACTAAAGGGCTTAGGGTAAGTTCCAATGGCGCTAAGCCTCCTATTTTACCATCACTCATATCCCGAAAGTAAAAGAGACAGAAAAAATCGTTGATCTTTAGAAAAATAAGCGGACAGGTGTCTGGTACTTTTTGGAAATTCGGCTCTTTTAGGGAGTAAACGGGCTAAACCTAAATTTTGGTACTTTTATGTTACCCCTTTTTTTAAACCAATAAACGTAAAAATAAAAATTATATCACATTCGAAAGTTATCTAAAAAATACAAATACAATCTGGTACTTTCAAGAAATTCAAACGTTAAAGCGTAGAAATTCGTAACTATTGTTGTAACTGTTGTACTTCAATGGGGGAAAAAAAAGTATCAAAAAGGGGAATACAGCAAATTAAATATCTTTCGTTAGGTTTTTGGTTCTGCAACTGGTACATTTTTATTTACCCTTAATATTGTACCGTCATTCATAGAATTCAACATGGAATATACTGCATGATAAGACTTTTTGGTACTTCTTTTTGAATTTCCGTTAAAATTGAGGTTCAAACATAAAATTAAACATGCAAGGTCCTGAGTGAACGAGAATCTTTAAAGGGATCTATTTGGTACTTTTTCGTCCTTTAACAAGACTTTTTTGTTTTCTTTAATATTGTACCTATGAGCACAATGAGACTTTCTGGTAGTTACAACACGAAAATTATTTTTTTTTTGTTAACAGTCAATTTTTCTAATTTCAGTTATAAATAACGATTACTATGACTGCCAAAAACACATCGTTAACAAACAGTTATAATTAATTGTAATCGAACTTTGTAAAATTAGTAATAATAAATACAAATAGGTTTAAGTTTTATTTAAAAACTAAAAAATAATTATTTAGGTAAGGGATGAAAAGCGATTTTGAAAACAAAACGATAACATCGTTTTCAGTGTCTGCAAAAATTTATTTATTATTCATTTTCCTCTGTTCTCGTGCAAATCTTCTTTAACATTTTTTTATATTCATACATATGTTAAAAACATGTATTTTGAACAAAGAACAATAAGACTTTACTTCAGAAAAGGATTTTAAAATCGGTCAAAATTCAATTAAAACGCTCGTTTTGAAAACCATCCATTTTCATCACACACCTGATTATTATTTTTGCACATTATGATAATGTTCAATTATAGTTAGTAAAATAAATTACAAATTGACAACACTGCCAAAATAAACTTATTAAAAAGAGCAAAGTATGAGAGTAGGCAAACAAAACTTAAGAAAAAAATGAAATATGAACAAGATATTGCAATTACTATTGAAAATATTTACACACAAGCTTCACTTTTTTCAAATTAAATAATTTAGAAAAATTCACTAATTTACAAAAAATGATTTACACTCATTCCTAAATTGTGCACATTATAATTTAATTTTAATTTACTTAGATTTTAATTAATAGGTACTTTTTTATTTATTATTTCTTATCTATAAATTTCAGATTTCAAGTTGTTTTTGCAGACACGGCTTTTAAATCACTGACTAATTGTAATTGTTCTCTAATATGTATTTCCTAGCATATTTTCAATTCTCTTTTGTTGTTTATTTTCTTATACATATGATGTATGTATGTCAAAATCGACAAAATACATATCTGTAATTTAGGGCTTGTCAATTTCTACAACTGATTGTGGTAATCGTATCTGTTAGATACAAAATAAAACACATGTATATTTTTCCATAGAAAAAAATAAAAATACTATTCACAATAGTTTGTTTACTACAATGCAATGGTTTTGAACTTAGCTGAAATAAGTGTCTTAACTAAATTTTTTAGCGGATTTTATTTTCTTAACAGTTTACAAATTTTTACTGTAAATAGGAAACAGGTTTAAACAAATTCTGCTATTTACCGCATCGTATGTTAAATTACATTTTGCTTAATTCGGTGTTCTTCCACCTTTATTATTTTACAGGTACAGTAACGAATGCTAAGTACACCTGATTCTTTTTTTACGCGATGAAATTTTTCCTCGAAAGCGTTAGAGTTTTTCAAACTGTTAAATAATATCGGGCATATAAAGCCTCTTTCCAAAATTATTGTATAAATATATACAATAGCTCAAAAATGAAATTAATAATTTGAATTTTTTTCCGCTAATATTATACAAACTAAATGTATCTGTCATTTTCCGAAAGTTTAACTTTAATTTTCTTTATACTAACAAAAATATGCTACTTTGAGTTACCCATAATCAGTGTTGGGCAAAATACTTTGTTTGCGGTATTTAAAATACAAAATACAAAATACTTGCTGGTCATGCATTTAAAATATAAGATACAAAATACTTTCAGGTTATGTATTTAAAACACAAGATACAAAATATTTCCATTTATTGCACGTATTTCAAATACAAAATAAATATCAGATTTTTAAATGTAGCATCAGACAAACAGTTTCTTGTTGGAGAATGAATGAAATCATCATTCCTATTTACGAAAACAACTTAATCATCGCCTTCTTTACTGGTGCTCCTACTTCTGATATTTCCATATTCTGATAGTTACTTTTTTTTAGCGATTCTAGTTTTTGGTAGATCAAAATGCAAACAACCATCAATAAACTGGCAAAATATATTTTGTAAACTATGTTTCTAAAATACAAAATACTCCCATTTTTTATGTATTTAAAATACAAAATACTTGCTGGACATGTATTTAAAATACAAAATACTTGCACGTCATGTATTTAAAATACATGTATTTCAAATACTGCCCGGCAGTATTAACTTTTTAAAGTGAAACGACCGTTACCTTAAAAAAAATTCATTCCTTCAACATTTCTAAGAATTTAATCAGATATTTTACTTGACATATCCTGGGCAAAATTTTACAATAAAAGTTTGTTTCCGACATTTGAAAACAGCACATTTATTGAAATTATATTTTTTATAAATTCTTTCGGTTGCTGCCGTTGCTTGAACTTTTGTAAGTCCAAAATGGAGCAATCCTCATGGCATATTACGGTAGGTTGGAATTTTATTTAAAAAATCTCCGAAAATCGCCAACGACCGTTACTTTGGAAACACCCATATGTAGAAAGTAAATCAGCAGCCGAAGACCAAAACGTACTTTGTTTTTTTTTGCAATTTGGCTTTTTTGGTATTTTCATAATTTTTTTTTTTTTAACCAAAGAAATGGATTCTAAGAAAATATGACCCGAATTGGAAGACATTGATGTGGATGATATGTGGTTCGAACAGGCTGATGCCACTTGCCACACAGCGAATGAAACGATGGCTCTTTTGCGCGCCAAATTCAATGGCCGTGTTATCTCACGTGGTGGCGATGTCAATTAGCCGCCAAGATCATGTTAATTGACACCGTTGGACTTCTTTCTTTGGGTTTATTTGAAAGAGAAGGTGTACGTCGATAAGCCGGCAATAATAATCCGTATATAATTGAACCATACTATTAATATCATAATAAAAACAAATGACAGTAATTTCCTTAACAACTTGTGTTTTATTCAAAATCAACATCGGCCCTTCAAATTTAACCACCCTTATAATACCTTAGAATATTATAATAATGGAAAATCCTTTTTCACATACATCGAAAATTGTATCAAAGGGCACAAAACAAATTAAATTATCAGCATCATGTGGGTTTAATAGTTACGATATATACCACGAGAAATTCCACACGAGAAGGACTTTTCCCTTGATGACTTCAAAAATATTGGACTGTGTTATAATACAATAATTAGGAGTGCGAAGCTAATTTTTTTGAAATTCATTATTAAACATTATTAATAGGGATTTTCTTCTAAAAATGGATTTAGATGTATTAAAATCATTAACGTGTAGAGATCTTTTCAAAAATGTGGCAAAACTGTAATGTTTGGCAACCTTTTTCGCTTTGTGACGACATACTAATAAAATTGTGGATACGGCAACATTACAAATTGTTAAATTTCTTTGAATGATCACTTGCCGCCTTTTAACTTTGATTTTGGGGTAAATTTGTGAAACTCTTTTACAAGAATGGAGACGCTAAAGATGGGAATCCCAAAGTTTTGTAAAAAAAATCAGCATTTGAATGAAAACTAAATAATTATTTTTAATTGAATCAGTTACCATTCTTATGTAACTGCAAAAGAAGCGAGAACGAAAGGCCTATGCCGTTATAAAAATGTGTGTAAAAAGATATGAGTATGGAATTGAGTGAGCGGGCCTTTTACCTGATAATGCATGATGAAAAATCTAACCAATTTAGATTTAAAGGCAAATTCACTTACATGAGTGAATTCGCCTTGAAGTCAAGTGTTTTGATGGTGTATGGTGCCCTTAGTGCCGGTTCTCACACATCAAGTTTGGCTCGTCAAGTCTTAAGTTTTTAGGAGAGAGGGGAACAGAAATGACGGTCTCTTTACTCTTCTCTCCTAAAAGCTCAAGACTTGACTATTAAATTTTAATTGACAGGATTTTGAGTACAGCCTCAATAAATTTTTATATTGTTTTGTGCCAGATGCTATTTGAATATTATAAGCCTTTGCACAAAATAACATTAATTTAAGCTGAACTTTATTATTCCAATTGGTATAAAAAAATTCATTCCACAAAATTTTTGCTCATTCGATTAAATGAATAATTACTTCTTAAAAAATGCATTTTAAACACTGCAAGCAGTTGTCATTTAACTTTTAAATCTCTTCACTCTTCACAAATTTGGTAATTCTCTTTCAAACTCTGACTATACGATATAAATAAATAGCAAAAGCTTGCAATTTATTTTTATTACTGTGTAAATACTAACCGCTGATTAAAGATCAAGTTATTCTTAAAAAAGCTCAGCAGGAAATAGAAAGGCAAACAAAAAAAAAAAATGAAAAATAGAAAAATGTACTTTGAACTTCAAGAAAAATTCTTGACAAAAAGTACGAAAAACCAGAAGTAAGGAAGAGCATGTAAATCACTTAAAGTAGATAAGCATTCAAGGTTACTTTCGATCTTCCAAAGTAAAAATACCATTTGGCTTAAAGATTGATGTTTGACTATTGCCTGCCAGCCGTCGTCAATGTCGGTGAGTGTTAAACGGCAAACACCTCTGAAGAGATTGATTGTTTGATTACAATTGTAACATGTAAGTGTAACCTGCCCGTGAAAGCCTGGGTTCGACCCCCTGCGGCAGTCAAGAATGAAAAATTATCAATAAATTTTAATTAATTTTATGTTGTACAGTGGCCGATTCGTCCGATCTAGCGTAAAGAAATCGAAATTTTTGACTTTTAAATTCAACCAAAATTTGATCTTCACCCGTTAGCTAAATGATCATTTAGCAAATTTATAAATTCCAAATTGATAAATTTGCTATAATTGATCAACTGTGAGCTTTCGAACACAGCATATGTTTAAACAGGTACTACAGAAATATTTTGCCGCGTTTTAACAAGTGAAAAATAATTTTTGTAAAAATTTTAGTTGGATTTTTTTATAAGTTAAAGGCTTGTTATTAAAAAAAGTATTAAGTGTCCTGTGTAATACCTACATGTTATAGTAGAAAATTGTGGTAGATATAAATAACTTTGTTAACTCATTTATTGTGACCGAACTTGAAATTTTCTCGATTTCTTGTAAATAATACTTTAATTGAGGTATTCGAATATAATTATTTATGCAAATATGAATAACGTAGTATACATATTTACATGTTTCGAGCATTTGTTTTTTTTTTGATTTGGCGAGGGACCAACCTACGGTTTATATGTTCTCTTTCACTCAAGTCCGTGAATGTTTAATTTAGTTTTGGAAGCAGGGTTGTTAGATTTTTTTGAGCTCCATCGCCAAGCCGGATGTTTGAAATCGCCAAAAATCACCAAACGTAAATTTTGTTCAGTTTTCGTAACATTTTTTTTTTATTAAATTTTGCATACAAAAAAGCTAGAATAATATTTCAGACTTAAATTGCAAAAAAAAAACTGAGAAAAAATACAAAAAAGTCGCCGAGAGTAAATTTTGTTTAGCTTCTGTTATTTTTTTTTTAAACAACATAAAATGGAGATCATATATTTATTAAAAAAAAAACTAAAATTAAATACCCAAGTCTATTAGATCGTACACTTAATTCAGCCTCATCGATTTCTGTTGCCTTTTGACAAAACATCTTAAGTCATCTTAAGATTAAAAAGATGAAAAAATGTTGTTAATTATACGAATTTTCCTTCAAAAAACATTTTGGTTTACGATTTTAAAATTTTGTATTATAAACGGGATTTTTCTTTAATTTTGGTTTACATTTTTAATTATTTGATAAAAATTTTTTCGCCGATTTTTTTTAAAACTTTTTTGACTTAAGATGTTTTCTCAAAATGCCGCAACAGATTTGATAACTAGTGTTTTGACCTGCATACATATTATTAGAATTAAAAAGTGACTGAATAAAAAATTCACCTAAAATGATAATAAAACAAAAATCATGTGAAAAAAAATTCCCAGATTTTTTTTTAAATTAGTAATGATAACAACAATTTACAAGCTGTTAAAAAATCGCTGAAATATATAAATGGCAAAAATAGCCAAGTAAGTCGCCAGTTATATTACAAATCGCCAAAAAAAAAGTCGCCAGTCGCCAAATTGAAAATCCCACCGCCAAACACGTTTCAAAATCGCAACGTTTGGTGAAAAATCGCCATATCTGACAGCCCTGTTAGGAAGTTCAATAATATTAAATAATCTGGAGGTACCAAATGAAAAACAAAAAGGTACCAAAAAGCTCCCCCTTACAGATTCTTTTTCACTCATAACCATGCGTGTGTAAGCTTATGTTTCTAGGTTCGATATTCACGAAATTCCAAAAGTATTAGTTGAAGAGCACAAAAGTACCAAAAAGCGCCTTCTTATAAATAGATTCTCACTCACTCAGGGACATTGCGTATTTAATTTGATGTTTCTTGGTCAAATAATGACGAAAGAAAATAGCAGCTAAAACGAAGCAGTATCAAAAATCTCCCCCTTAGGCCCAGAGCAGACGGTGAAACGCAGCTGCAACGAAAATGCAACTTCTAGTTATTTTCGAGTTTCATTTGAGTTTATGCCATAGACTCCCTAGAGGAACCACATATGGCGCGACCATTTTGAGACCGGTTTGAAATGCGTTGGAAATCAGTTGCATTGAAACCGGCGTACAGGCAACTCGTGTTTGCGTTTCATCTCTTCTCAAAGAAACTCGAAATGATTGTGATAATTTCATTACATTTTGGTGCAATTTAGGTTGCAGGGTGTGTGGAAAACGATTGAAACTAGTTTCAAAACAATGATTTCTAAAGGATTTCGTTGCAGTTGCGTTTAACCGTCTGTTCTGGGCCTAACAGATTCTTTTTTATTTCAGAATTATTCAGGTTTAATTTTATGTTCTAGGTTCAGTCTTAAAGAAATTCAATAAGTTGAAGTATAAGTTGAAAAGCACAAAAGTACCAAAAAGTTCCTTCTTATAGATTCTCATCCACTCAGGGACATTGCATGTTTAATTTGATGTTTCGAGGTCCAATAATGGCGAAAAAGCTACTTGTTGAAGAACGAAAAAGTACTAAATAGCTCCTCCTCCTTCAGATTCTTATTCACTCAGAACCATGCATGTTAAGTTTTGTGTTTCTAGGTTTAATATTGAACCGTAAATGCAAAAAGTAAAAGTTGAAGCACAAAATAGTGCCAAAATTTTTCATCTTATAGGTTATCATTCACTCAGGATTAATGCTGGGAAACTATCGATAGTACTATCGATAATCTTTAAATATCTAAAATATCTATAGGAAAAATATCGATATCGATTTTATTATTTAAAATACAGCTGTGAAAACACGTAACAACAGCTACTTATTATAAGTGCCGGTTCACACACGTCAAGTTTGACTCGTCAAGTCTTGAGTTTTTAGGAGAGAGGGAAAAAGAAATGGCATTCTCTTTTCCCTTCTCTCCTAAAAACTCAAGACTTGACTTGACTTGACTTGTGTGAACCGGCACTAACTGTTTCTAGCCGCAAGTTTACTTGCTAATAATTCCCGCTGAATAGCAGTAGTACATACAAACAAGAAGAATAACAGGTGGTATTGATGGGTGAAAATGCTGTTTTTTTTACAAAAATCAATAGTATCGATAGTGAAATCTGAACTAATGCCCCTGCACCTATAATTTAATTTTTCTAAGTTCAATATTATAGAAAAATTCTAGAATTACCACATGCACTATGGAAAAGTAAAAGAAAATAATCTAATACAGTTTTTTGATAAGTTTTTCCTCCCCATTACTTTTTTACTAGTCATAGTCCCTAATGGGCTTCATTTTGCATGCGTAAATGGACTAGTCGCATTATTTGCAGGGCCGAATTTTAAAAAAGGTACCAGCTACCTGTGCGCTCACTTTTCTTATGAACAACGATAAATATAAAATTAGTTTTGTATCTCGCTTAGTTTTGGAGATATGGGATTATCGTATTTACACGTTTTTCCTATTTTTACTCCCTCAGATTTTAATAAAATATATGTTGTGCAGTTATGTAAGGAAAAACATTTCAAATTGTGGATTTTTTTTTCAATTCGATTGACCAAAAGATTAGGAAATTGTTCTTAACTGTTTGCCTTTGCTGGTTTTTATGTAGATTTTTATTTTAGTTAAATGTTATTAACCCCAGATTTGCTTATTGACCTTGAACAGATTCTAAATTAGGAATTTATGAATTAAAAATTATATTCGCTTAAAATATTCGCATACATTTTTGCGCATGCAAATGGCAAAAATAAGCGAAAAGTTCGTAAATATTGTTGTTGCTTTGTAAACAAAAAGTGTTTTAAAACAATAGAACTTTTCTTGCTATGTTTATTGTGCTGTTGTAATTAATCAGAAGAGACCAGCGCTGAGCGACTGAGACACGGCTCAGTTTTTTACGGCGTTAGTTTTTTTATCCTTCGCCGTTGCTAGCATAGTTTTATGCGGCTTACATCCGTATTTAACCTGCGGCTAACAAGTTTTGCAACAAATCGCTTGCGGCGTCAAAATATATCGGCCTATCGGTGATTTGCGTCTGAAAAATGGAAAATAGTCAGGTAAGATCTAATTAATTTATTAATTCATGGATTAGAACTAAAACTATTTTTATTTTAGGTAAAAATTTATTGTTTTATATTTGTTTTAAATCAGCTGATTTTAATTAAAAATAGCACACTAAATTCTGCGAGGTTGTTCACAACAGTCGTATTTCTTCGTGTTATTATTTTAAGACATATGTATGACTTTATGGCACCTTGTGAGTCCCCCATATGTTTAAAAGCATATACACGATTATTCGGTTATTCCTACAAAGAATCTAAGTAATAATATTAAAAAAAAAATCCCAAAGTGCATCAATTTCGTATTCTTTAAACTTCATAGATTTTTACAACTTGGTAAAAATTACTTAATAGTCTTTTTCCTGTTTGGTTTAATAATTTTCAAAAAAAGAAGAAAAAAAAACTATAGAGATATGAGCGGGTGTGGGAAACAATTTCATATAAATTTGTGGTAAAAAGATTGTGTCTTGTATTTTACTTAAATTTTTTTTATACAAACTTATACGCTTCACCAAAGTTGGAAAAGGGTACATATGTATAAGTTTGTCATTTCATTTGTAATTTTTATTATAATTATTTTAGACCCAATTAAGTGTATATCTTCTGGGCCCTTATGAGTAGCGAAGTTGATCTAACGATGTCCGTCTGTCTGTTGAAATGGGTTTTCTAAAGACCTCATATATAATAAGGAGTTGGTTTTTATATATTTCAGTCCCATCAGCTCCTTCCAATCTTGCTATCGAAATTCAGCCAGTTCGGTTCATTGCTGGCTGAGATATGAGCTTAAAACCATGATTGCCTCTAATTGTTTTCATAAAATCCCATATTGTTGTTTTTTTATTCCCATCACCGAAAGTAACAAGGTAATTAATATACCTTGTACATATAAGTTTTTTTTTTTTTTTTTTTTTTTTTAATTAATTTTTCATTTTATTTTAATGCCTTCCCAGCCAGCAAAATAGTCCTACAACGTCTTCCAGATATCTGAGTCCTATGTGTTTTTTACACATAACATATTGATTTAACGATGTTCGTCTTTCCATCGGGTTTTTTGTATATCTGGCGGACGGAAAGAGCAAACGTTTTTAAACTAATTACAATCATGTTGGTTATCAATAGACGACGTCCGACCAAATGTGGGTGTAATTTGAGAAGCTGGCGTGGCACAAAAAAGATTTATTTATATATAAAGAACGGTAAAATAACAATCGTCCAAATTGAGAGCACATAGCTGGGTAATCAATGCACCACTTCTCTTAAAATATAGGCGGGATTGGAGAAGTAATTGAGGCACATCCCTTACAAAAACAAAATAAATTTCTGTATATCTAAAGCACCGCAAAAGTCAACGTTTTCCAATTAGTTGCAAGCATTATGGTTATTAATACAAAAAACCTGACAAAGTTTTGGGCGGGATTGCAGAGGTGGGCGTGGCACACAATTTATTAATTTATATATAACTGACGGTATTTTTATTACTTTCTGATCTTATCGCACCATGGTGAAGGGTATACAAGCTTCGACATAACCGAATTTAGTTCTCTGCTTGTTTTATTTTATTTAATTTTATTATAGTTTTATTTGTGTTGTGCTCTGAAGAATGCACTTGTGAGTGTGTGCATAGCAAAGATATACATATATAACTATAAAAATTACCAATGAAAGCTATAATATTGCAAACACTTAAAATGCACATAAATTGCTAAATATTCTCTTATACACACATACCTACCGGTATTCATAAGTACACAATTTTAGGAAAAAAAGAAAAACAGTTTCAAGACGTTAAACTTTCTTTATGATCTATTGTTGGTTACTAGGAGAAAAAAAGAAAAATTATAAAATGGCAAATAAATAAATATAGGTTTACATGACATTTAAAATGCTTTGCAAAATTTATGGCAAAAATTTTATAAATTTTTAATCTGTTTTTTTATTTCTAAAGGTAACAAAAATATTTTAGAAATTTTAAAGAAAATATTGAGTGGAAAATAATAAAATGTTATTAATAAAATAGTAAGAAAAAAAATCGAGACCTTAGGAGAAGAAGGTTCTATTTGCACCAACATTTCTTTTAAGGATACTAAGACTGAAGAATGTTTATCGCTTTACTTAGACCGTTTCCAATAAACTTAAAAACAGTTTTTGAATAATTTCAATAAAGACCTGAAATGTTATTATAGTTTTTAAAATATCCATGCTACTTATTGAGTTTTTGCGCAAATCGAGTCTTAAGAAGCAGATAAAACTCTGATTCTCAACAACAACGCACAGGCATGTGAAACAATCTGGTTCTTAGTTCAATAAAACTTTGATTATTCGTAATCGTTGGGACTGTGAGCATTCTGGATAATCAATTTTCCCGGTCAATTGTGTACCAACTTTTTTTCAATTGTTAAGACTTTTCTTTGTTTTTTTACCGCTGATACTGATGTAAAAATAAACACACTAATCCACACTTCTTAAGTTTCTTAACTAATTATATGTACACTCACAATATTATTACAGTAACGGACTGTAGTTTATTTAAGAAGTATTCCGTTCAGTAATCTTTAAATAAATAAACATGTAACTGATTCTAACAGTTATTTAAAAAACCAAGTGCATATTAATACGGATTTTCAGTTGTAGTAAATATTGTCCGTTGATTAAGTTAAATTCTTCTTTATGTAAAATTAAATGAAAATGTACTTTAAAGTAAAATTCAATCGCGAATTTCTTAAAAAACAAAGGAATATTCAGTTATTTTACATAAATTAACTATCAAAAATTTTACTAAATATTCCGTAAAAACAAAGAAACATTCAGTTGTTTTATGTAATTTAACTACCAAAAAATTTTTTTTTCTTATCTTTAAAAAACGATTTGCTTGTTTTGTGCAACAAATTCCCATTTTCAAATTTATAAAATGATTAAGTTAAATACATCATAGTTTTTAAGTAAAATAATTGCGAAACCATATCGGCATGCTGCTGGTTGGTATCTTATGATTGTGAGTTCTGCTGTTAACAAACGAGGTCAGTATAACAAAAGTAAAACAAGCGTGTGTGACAGGGTAATTAAACAATAATGTTCTCTCTGTCTGTACCTCAATTCTCTAACTTTAGTCTGTGTTTATACGGTTCATTCTTTACTGAAAAGATTGCTACTTTATTGGCGAGAGGGGAGAGGGGAAAAGAAACGAGTACACACATGTCTGTACTGTCAGTACGCTTTGCTTTTACATTCGTTGTTTAATTTTGTTTTTGTTTTCAATATCAAAAAGCACACATGCATACGCACGACTATACAACATAAAAAACATGTCGTCAACATGACATGAATCATTTGAACGCCAATTCATGTTCAAAGAAGAAAAAGGAAGAATCTTTTCAGTAAAGAATGAACCGTCTAAACTCAGACTTATTAATTTAACTACCGATATCGTTAAGTAACGAGAAATCTCGGTTACTTTAACGAATTTGTTATTCTCTATTTTAAATAAACGAATTTTTTGGTTTAGAAATATTGACGACAAATATCGGTAAGATATAAGAACGTCAAAGTTGAAATTTTTTGAAATTAATAAAAAATATAAAATAAATTTGCTTGCAAAAAATTTACTTTAACAAAACATGAATGAAAATGTTTAAATATTGCTTATATTTGTAAACAAATATGTTAGTTTATAATCTTTTTATGCATAGGGAAAAATTTCGAGGTGCCTAACCCACTCTAGGCCAATATTCTGCTCTTACTTTTTATACCCACACAACTGCGTATGAAGAGGGTATTATGTGTTTGTGCAAATGTGTGTAACACATTTAAATATAGGTTCTTGACCCACCTTTTAGTATACCCATTGACACAGAATCAATTTTAGAATCCATCTAACGAGGTTCGGCCTTCTATCAGGCTTTCTGGTTGTCTTGTGCGAAAATTACAGGTTGCGATTTTGGAAATAATTGGATCTTGGCACATATGCGTTTATTGTCGCAAGGTCGCAGCCTTTTCAAAAGCTGAGAAGCGGTTATTTATTTTTCATAGCCCACATGCTAACATCATTCGGAGAAGGGTTTTGTGCCCATTACCCATCTTGTTTTATAGACATTTGGGTTTAATTAGGTCCAAAAATATTTAGTTGTAATTCAGTTTAACAACATAATATGAATTGAAAATCAGAAGAACAAATTTAATTAGAATCGGTCAATATTTGACCACAGCTCTCACACGAATACACTTATAATAAGTTACCTTAGAAGCTATTACTATGTTATTTCATAGTTGTAATCATAATTATAGTTGTAGATATTTAGTTAATATTTGGTACAAAAATCTCTTATGTTAATCTTAACCTCACAACATACTCTTTTTCGCGGAAATATAATCGCCCAAATACTGTAATGTAGGGTCGGGCTTGATCGACAATACTTTCTTAATTTTTTTGTGTTATTTTGTAAAACACAACGCACGCCAAAGTATTATGTTGAAAACAAAAACAAATTCATAAATATTTTGTAATTTTGTTGTTGCTTTGTACCGTTTTAAAATTTTCAACGCCACAAGCAATGAGGCGTATGAAATCTTAAAAACCAATGTAAATTTCTATTAGAGGCAACAACAAAATTATAAAATATTTATGAATATGTTTTTGCTTTCAATGTAATTCTTTGTCGTTGCGTTGTATTTACAAAATTAGGGCCTTAATCTTTTAATCGAACATTTATTATCGTCATTATTTAACAAGGACTTTTTTTGTGTCGTTGGCTACCGACATTATTTGCCGATAAAAATTGTTAAAATTTTAATACAGAATAGCTCTTAACGACAATTATCGTTAGCTAACGAATTTGACTACTTAACGACAATTTTTTGTAGTTAAAAAGTTACAGAATTTCAGTACAGCTGTTTTGTTTATGTTTGCCACAGGAAAATAGAGCGTGTTCTAATCGAAAAAATTACATATGTATTTCCACATGTATTTTACACATGCAAAGTTTCATATGTATCACACGATGTGTACAACTTTTACAGATGGAAAATTCGACAGTACATATGTAAAATACATCCCGTCTGATAGCACCTTAAGATGCTGCAAAAGCTTTCTGCAATTCTCTTTTGAAACTGCATTTGTGTCCATGCAATAAAACTTTTTGTTTTGCAGCATTAAAGTATTTTGTATCCCTTCTCTCTTTCTTTCAATAACAAACTCACAAAAACTGCTTGTGCACGAAACAAAGTACACTTTTCCATTCGTCTTTTGCCTTTCATCAACAAACTCAAATGTTTCGCAGCAAATGTTTCATAGTACGGACGAGGACTTAACAAATTGGATTGATTTATAAATAGAAACGATTACACACTATTTAAACACATCCGCTTCTTTTAAGTTACACTGTTGTATGTACCGCCTTCAACAAGTTATTACTTGAGAAACTAGTGCCATGTTCCGGAAATCAAAATCGAATGCAAATAAAATTAAATTTAAATTTTTTTATAACTTATCTTTGTTTTCAGATTTTTAGAGTATTCTGGTAAAAGTAAATGGTACTCAAAGTATGGAGTTTGTAAAAGAGAATATTTTTCTACACTTTAAAAATAGGGTCAGGTTTAACATTTTTTTGAGTTCCAGAACATGGCTGCTATTAAAAGAATTTATCAGAAAAATTTTTATTCTAAGAAGACATTTGTACGGTCGCTAAAATTGTGCTCCGTGCTTTGCATTCATAAGGTTACTATGAACTTACCATCGAGCCGTTCAGGAAGCCAGACCAGTTTGCACAGTTTGTGTTTTAAAGTTGATCTGTATACTAAACGGTTTGTCCCGAACCAATATTTTTATTCTTTGCAACAATCAGTACAAACCATAGTCTATTGTGGTGTAAGGGATGAAAATGTACTCTTAATTGTTTGCTGTAAGTAACTGAATAAAAATTCGCAACCATATAAAATTATTAAAAGATAAATTGCCAAAAAAAGTCTTTGTTTTCTTTTCGTTCATTCCCTTATTTTAACACGTTTCCTGTTTTTTTTTGGTATCGAAGAAACGCATCAGCAAAAAAAAAAATTATAACAAGTAAAAAGACAGTATTGCCTTTTAGCAATCACTTTCGTTCAAAGGATGTGTCATACACATTCGAACGCCCTAAAATTTAAATATGTGTTTTAAAAATAACTCAAAAGATGTACTATAATACAAGTATTGTTTTCTGAATGAAAAATATATAAATAAAAAATATATAAAAAAAATAATTCTTACACTTTCATAAACGTTTTATTTTTTTTTCAACTTCGTGTTACTTTTTATGTTCAGTCTTCCCTCAAGGAATTTTGTATCCTTGTGTATATAAATTTTGCAAATAAGTAGTAAATAACCATTTATATTGTTTTTGCGTGCAACCACAAAATCATTTCAAAGAAATATTTTTGGTATCCACAGGGAATATTGAAAAGGCAAATTATATATGTATATAAATACACCGAAAAAAAATCCAAACACGAAAACTGTACATAAATTTTACGAAATATTTTATTTTAATAGGTGGAAATTTTTCGGGTTGCAACTGATGGGCCCAGCTGAGATTTATGATCTTTCAACAGGCAGGGTAATTGACTTTTTATGTTGCCTGACATGTTGATATATGTATATCGCCTGCAGAAAAGGCCAACTGGGTCGCGTTGCTTATGACCTTCTACATATATCTATCAATATATCGAGGCATTACCGCAAAAAAGCTTAAGCGACATCATTTTTAAATTTCGTTTTTTTAATAAATGACTTTTTTTTGGCAACACTTGCATCATGCCCTTATCATCTCTTACGATTTTTTAGCAAAAAAATTTTATCGTAAGCGACAACCTTCATACAAAATTTATATGAAATAAAATATAGAAAAAATTTTCCTTAAATTTTGTTTTTGTCGCTTAAGCTTTATTTGCAGTAATGACACGATATCTATGTATGTTTTTCGAAATTTTTTCTTCGTAAATAACACTTTTTTCGTTTAAAATACGAACTATAAACAAGTAAGGGCCATTATTACAACTTGCCAATAGTTAAAAGTCGGATTTTGTCGGACCGTTAAATAGCTTTGCATTATAAAACCTTCATTTATTATGTTTTCATCTATTAAATATTATTATTATTGAAAATAACAGCAATAAAAAATGGAAGTTGTAATAATGCAAAGCTATTTATCGGTCAAACAAAATCCGACTTTTAACTATTGGCAAGTTGTAATAATGGCCCTAAGAAAGTATAGTCGGTCAAGTCCGAACACATGATACTCTACACCACAGTATTTGCAGACACATTTTATTTTTTTTTTATTTATTAATTTTCAGTAACCCAGCCCTTTGGCCAAAATCGGCTTACAAATTTCTACTTAAAAATAATAAAAAAATTAAAAGAAATTAAAAAATTTTTAATCGAAATTTTCAATATTTTTAATCAGGCTTAAGTTCATCAAATTTAATTTTCATTCAATTATTTTTATGAAGAAAGGAATTTTACAACATGAAAATTAATTAAAATTATTATTGATAATCATTCATTCTTGACTGACCTGAGATTCGAACCCAGGCGGCTGGTTACCCTGACATGTTTCGATCGCCACCACTCGATCTCCTCAGAGGGATTTGCCGTCTTACACTCGCAGCCATCGACGACTGCTGACGTCAATAGTCAAACATCAGTCCTTAAACCAAATTGTATTTTAACCTTTGGTAGATCGAAATTTGCTTTTTTTTTGAATGATTATCAATTTAATTGATTTTTTACATGTTTTACCTAACTTCTGTTTTTTCGTACTCATGTCAAGAATTCTTCTTGAAGTCCAAAGTACATTTTTTTTTTGTTTTTTCATTTTGCCTTTCTTTTTCTTGTTGACCTTTTTCAGCACAACTTGAAGGACAAATGTACACATAGAGCTCGTGCCTTAGCTTTAACAATTATCAGAATTGTGGTTATTTTGTTGAACTATTTATGGTTTTTATCCAAATTTTTAATCAGGCTTAAGTTCATCAAATTTAATTTTCATTAAATTATTTTTATGAAGAAAGGAATTTTACAACATGAAAATTAATTAAAATTGTTATTGATTATCATTCATTATTGACTGACCTGAGATTCGAACGAAAAAACAGAAGTTAGGTAAAACATGTAAAAAATCAATTAAATTGATAATCATTCAAAAAAAAAAAGCAAATTTCGATCTACCAAAGGTTAAAATACAATTTGGTTTAAGGATTGATATTTTACTATTGACGTCAGTAGTCGTCGATGGCTGCGAGTGTAAGACGGCAAATCCATCTGAGGAGATCGAGTGGTTGCGATCGAAACAAGTCATGGTAACCAGCCGCCTGGGTTCGAATCTCAGGTCAGTCAATAATGAATGATAATCAATAACAATTTTAATTAATTTTCATGTTGTAAAATTCCTTTCTTCATAAAAATAATTTAATGAAAATTAAATTTGATGAACTTAAGCCTGATTTAAAATTTGGATTAAAAATATAATTTTATTTTCATGTTAAGATTCATTTAAGACTTCCTTGTGCCGAAACTTATCTATAAATCGCATTGTTCGATCGATTCAGTTAAGTCTAGAACTATTTTTAAATTTGCTACAATTTGCAGTGGTGGTTTGTGTATAAAAATTGCTACGAAAGTTTATTCCGCACAATGTAAAATAACAAAAGTGAATAAAAAAACAAATTCGAGTTTTTTGTCTAATATAATTTGACACCATAAGAATATATCGTTACCTAAAACGCAAAAACCTGATTTAACATTTTGAAAATTTTACAGGAAAATCAAAAAACTATTTAAATTAATAAATTGCCTTAAACTGTCTATACTTATAATTAATTTTTCTATATTTTTCCTGTAAAATATTCTAGTTGTTTTGACAGTTCGTCGTTCGCAAGTATAAAAAATTGAGATAAAATTGATTTTTAGGTAATTTGTTTAGAGATTTGTCGATCTGTGTCATCAGTTTGCTCGTATCATTTATAGTTTTCGAAATATGAGACATTGACTTTGTTCTATACAACACTTCAGTGACAAGCTTCGTAACCTATCTATTGTGTTCTATATGCAAAAATTCGTGCATATAGAACAAAAACGGAGCAAAAATATTAAATAAAAAAATTCATTTTTATTTTGTTCTATATGAAAGTGTTAATAAAGTTTGTAGTACTGTGGAACTCTTTGCATTGTCTGTTTTTGTTTTATTTACTTTTTGTGACTTCACATTGCAGTTGGCAAATGAAATGAAACACAAAATAAAAACAAGTTAGGGTGCTATATTCGGCTGTGCCGAATCTTTAATACCCTCCACCGGCTGTTCGAATATGTCAGGAGGGATATCTACATATATGATGTCTATTTATTATTAATTTATCTTTATAAAAACAGACATCAGCATTAAAATTGGCTGGTTTGAGGTTTAGATCTATATTAAATTATTTAGCAATTTAAACTAGTTTGAGTAACAGTTTCAATTCAAATTTTGTTATGATACCATTATTTTTACGGTTTTAGGCGTACTAAATTGTTTTCCGGTAGTTGGGTTTATATGGGGCCTAAGGTAAATTATGGATTGATCTTCACGAAATTTCACAGTGATATTTCTAGTCCTAAAAAACTGTGACGTACCAAATTTTGTTATAATAGCATTATTTTTATCGGTTTATAGGCGTACTAAACTGTTTTCCGGGAGTAGTGTTTTTATGGGACCTAGAGTAAATTATGGACGGATCTTCACGAAATTTTACAGCGTGATTTCCAGTCGAATAAAACAAATTTTTGCAAAATCTTATCTCATTCCGTGCCTTGTTCCACCATTTATGTTATTTTTTGTAACAAAATTATCATATTTTTTAAGTGGTGGTTACACATTTTGATTCATAGCTCTGACCCTACTGCACCGATTTTGCTGAATTTCAATCCCAAACTGCTTAGGATAATTACAAGCAATTTGGCACCAAGTTTGTTTATTTCTTTTGAGTTGTTCGAAAGTGAGCGTGTTTTCAACAGACGGACAGACAGACGGACATGGCTTAATCGACTTAGAATCACTCTAGGCCCCAGAATATATATATATTTTATGGGGTCTGAGATGAATAATAAAAAAGTTTCACACGGAATGACAAACTTAATATACCCTCTTCACAACTAATTGTGGTGGAGGGTATAAAAAAGGAAAACAAACAAACAAAATGTATGCAAAAGCCGTTAATTTTTAATTATGTCCGCGTGTTTTCTAATCGATGATATCAATGAAATGTTATTGTTACTTGTTTTGTTGCAAAATAGGATAGTTGTAAATTAACCTTCGCTTAAGGCCAGTTTACACTTTGTATTAATACATGCCAAAAACACAAGATATATGTAAAAGCCTGAAAGTGTGAATGCATGTGTAATGAAAATGACAAGTAGTGTGAAAAAAAATTTGACATCCCATACCACTTCATTGTTTTTTGAAAAAATTTCTAAGCAATAATACTTTTTATTGGATCAGGGCTGCATTTTACTTTATGTGTGAGTGCCCTGCAGATAACAAGACTAGTCCATACATGCATGTAAAGAGTAGTCTATAAAGGAGTATTCCAAAACTACTCCATATATATGGGTAAAACGTGGTCCATTTAACATTACGATGTCCTAGGAGGGGACCATATAACTCACCGAAGTAGTCCCTAAACTACTCCATGGAATACTAAAGTGGGTTAATTTTAAAAGTACTCCATGTCACGACAGTATGGAGTACACTTAAGGGGTTGTTTCAAAGTAATCCATGTCACTACTTCATGGATTAACTAAAAGGGTTATTTTCAAATGGACTCCATGTCACTACTGAATTTAGTGCTCTAAAGAGGTAGTTTGAAAACTACTTCATGCCACTACTGAATGAAAGACTAAATAGAACTTTACGATTAAGCTTTTTAATTTTTGTTTATTAAAAATAAAATAATAATAAAAAAAATCCTTTTCTCATCCATATAATATATTTATATATGTATGTATACTAGACTGGTCATAGCGTTATATAGAAACAATTAAAAATGTTAAATCCAAAAGTTTTCGCGCTGAAAACTATGAGGTTGGGGATAAAAATATAATAATAAAATATGCATAATTATTTTTATCCCCAACCTCATATTTTTCAGTGCGAAAAATTTAATTTTTCAAAAAAATTTCCACAATGGCCACTCTAACCGTATAGAAGGACTTAAGTTTGAATGTAGTGTTATTTTGAAGAAAATGTTTATTAAATAAAAACATTAGTGTTCCATTTTTTTTAAATTATCCTTATAAAAAACCTAAGCTAAATGAATTAATTTGTCGTTTTAGAAAAAAAAACCAATAACTAAAATATAGTATCATATGTCATGCCTTTTTTTCACAAATTTCACAAACTTTCCTCTTTCACTTTTAAATAAACAATAAAAATAATGGACACCATCAGGGCTACCAATACTGTAAACTATAGAAAAGTATACATTATGCAGTTGTTCGCAGCACTGCATGTTAATTTCTTATAACATGGTCCATACTACAGTACATTAGTCCATTAAAGCCACAATGGACCACGTACTCCAATATTATCTGTACGGTGTTTGTACTTTGTGTGATGGTGTGAACACAAACTGTTACGCTAAATTTGATTTTTTGACAGTCGGCAACAAAATTCATTACAAAGTATGTTGTTCTAGCCTTTAGCAGTTACTGATTTCTTGATATTTTCTTTGTTATCATTTGCTTTTTTAACTTCAAACTTTTTATTTGATGAACGTCTTCAGAATTCAGCTATTAAATAGGTATCATCGAAAAAATTAATGATGTGAGAAGTTTATATAACTTTCAATTTATATAACTTTTCCCCCGTGTTCATATACGATTATTAAATTTTACAAACGTTTATTACGGGAAATTTTCATACAAAATTTGTTTTGTAAAACTTTATTAAATTTAAAATAAAACATTAAATTTATGAATACGGCAGTGTGTGTTTGTTTTTTTTTAACAAGCTTAAATTAAAAATCGAAGTCAAATGAATTTGATAATTTTAATAGACGAAACTTACCTTGTTTATAGAAATTGGATTGCCTAAGTGGATTTATAAAAACATAACTATAAGATTTAGCTTAAAATGAAGTCAATATTATATGAAATAAAGTTTTCGTGAAAACACATTGCTTTTCATTTCTCACAATAATTTTTTTCTATTTTGTTCTATACGCTATAAACAATAAGAGCTTCGTAAATAAGTGCATATAGAACAAATCTGTTTTTTTTTAAACGCTTATGACTCTTAGAACCAAGGACTGAAATTTTTTTACCAAAAAAAAAAAAAAACCCAGAAACTCTAGATCGATCGATGGTATTCGACCGGCTTAAAACGGTTATTTTAGTTTTGCCCAAGTCGAATATTTTAAAATGTCAATGTTTCGAATATCGAATAAACCAGTTATTTTAGTGAAATAAACCGGTTATTTTAGTAATGTGTAATTTATATACGTTTTCCTTACTTTGGAAATAAATGAACCCGTAATTTAAGTATTTTTCTAATTGAATATTGGGCAAACTTAAACTTTTTATACAAAATGTCAAAACAAAAGTAACAAAAGTCAAAAAAAAATTATGAGCAATGTAAATACATATCGCTTATATAAGCGTGTCTTCTTGTAACAACAACCAAAAACAATTCAAAATACTCCAAAAAAAAGTTCAGCTTAATAATTAATTAGCAATTTGACAGTATTTTAAAAATCATATATATATTTATATAAAGATGTCATCTCTGGTGGTAATATCGAACTAATTTTAAAGACAATGGTGCTTAATCGGCCCTAAAATTATTAGGTGCAAAGGTTCTTCAACGTCACGACTTATTAATCACTTTTTATTAGTCTACAAGCTTGACATAAACTTACGCCAAGTAAAACTTGACTCTGTTCTAAGGATGGGCAAATTGAAAAAATATATCGATTTATATCGAATCGATATTTGTTAAGAGTTTCGATATTTATAATTTCAAAAATATCGATGTGAACAAACATACATATTAAATTTAGCTAATTACATTGTTACTTTTTATTGTTTCATTTTATTTAAAAAATTCATAAAAACAAAAAATTCAATCATAACAAAAAATTCAATTGTAACAAAAACGTAAAAAAAAGGAAAGAATACAAAAAAACCATATGAAATAAATAAAAAGTAAAATCCGAAAAATTTAAATGGAAGTACCAACTAATCCTAAAATTTGAATTGCACCCCAAAAGTACCAACTTTAGCTTTTGATTGTTCAATTCAAACCGGTAATCATCTCTGTCAATCTGCTTCTTGTATCCGGCACTGCTTCTTATAAATGCCAATTGGTTTAGATCTTCATATTAGTTTAAAAAGCATATGATGCACGCAATGATGCCAATTCTTGTTGTTTGAAAAAACGGCTTAAATTTTTAGTTTTTAATGATATATTGATATATCGGTATCTTAAATATCGGCGATGTATACCGATTTTTTTAAATATCGACTTTTTTCGCCCATTCCTACTTTGTTCCACGTAGTTTTCAAGAGAATACAAATAATACTTTACTAAAATATGCTGCCAATAATGAATGAAAGACTCTAAAGTAGTTCTAGCATATCTTCAAGCTTAAAACTACACCATACCGGCGACATCAACGATATGTTTTATTTACCAAGAACTTAAGACAAAATTGAAGGAATCAAACAATCTCATGAACGAGTTTTAATTGTGATCGACGAATTGACAGATATTTCATACCAAAAGCATGTTCATATTACAACTGCTTCTCTAATGATGAAACAAACAAAAAATTCAAATATATAATCCTGGATAAGAGGTTTTGTTTTCAACTTTTCAAAAATATGGCTGAAGTTCACTGATTCTTATAGACATGCTTAGCCACCAACAAATTAAAACTCATGTTAAATAAATTTGGGAGAATATCCCAAAAAATAAATTTGAGCTTGAAGTTTGTACAACCAACTATATTATTGGGGCTCTTTTAAGCTGCAAATATGAAACATAAAAAGTTGTTTGTCTCTCCTGTAAAATGTGCTAAAGGGAAGTTAGCAGATTTGCCTATTAAGCCGACGATATGATGATGCAATAAATAAATATTGAACAAAAATAGAAAGTCAAAATTTTTAAAATAAAATACTTATAAGCTTAAATTTCGAAACGGCTTCTTTGCTCAGGGAAAAAGCAATGACTTTGATCTTTGTTCATACTTTTTTCAAAAAGGCTTATCTATTTCGTAATACTTTTTTTACGTATGTTCCTCAAAAGAAGTCTTAAACGCTTCCAACAAAATTTCACTAACTTAATATTTCTTAAATTAAATTCAAAACTTAAGTTTTATTTTAAATTCGAAATTATTTTGTTTTATTGTTAAACCAAAAGATTTTAGCCAAATGAATTTAATTCGCCTTATAAAAGTAAACTTTTCGGCCTTTTCACTAAATATATTTTAGAAAAGAAAAAAAAAAGACCATAAACCTATTTGATTACTTTTTGTTACAAACATTTTTACAAACAAACTTTTTCTTCTTTGTATATTTTATTTTAATATAAATAAAATAAAACTACAAAAGGGGAACCAACATCAAACAATGCAAAACCCATATCCACAAAGGTTTGGTTTTAATTATCTTTTTTTTTTTTGCCAACAGAAAATTCTGAAATACAAAAAACTAGACAAAAAATATTTTTTACAATGAAAATCACAAATAAAAAAAAATAATCGGGCAAAAATCTAATAAAATAAATTTACAGTTACAAACAATTTAAAAATGTCGAAAAAAAAATTTTAAATAAAAGCAACCAGTTGCACATTGGTGCGAATCCCGAATATAGCTGGACACAAGCCATAAATGTTCGAGTTTCAAAAAAAGTATATTTCTCGATATCTAAGGGCTTGCTCTAAAAGTACGAAGATATCGATTTACTTGAATACCTATCTTGGCTCTCAACCACTTGGTGTGTTAAAACTAAGCAACTTACCAAATGGCACTGTGTAAATAAAGAAAGATTTACACACACAGCTAGCAATTCGAATGTGTAATTCACACCTTGTTTAGAAGCCGGAGCTATCCAACCTCCTCTGCTATTCATTAATCCAAGCTGCACAATAGCAACAACACCTTGGTTCATCCACACACCGAACTTTCCCACAAGCGTGAAAAATCAATCTTCCACGTGAATGTAACCCTACCCGCGAATTTGGGTTTATACCACAACCAGAACGTGCTCTTGAGTAGAATCTCCTAGTAAACTAAGCTGACCTAGTTGATCCTTTTCTGAGCGAATGCATTGAAAAATGCACTACCCCTTCGTGCGGAGAACATTTTACCAAAACTAAAAGTAAGACTTCCGCACAGACAATCATCCAGAAAGACAGAAAGTATTACTCGCATGAAGCATATTAACGGGACCTCACCAATAGCAGCACCGGTGTTCGTATACCAGGGGCTACTGACTGCCGTAGTAACTCACTTAAGTACTGAGGTACAACATCGAACAGAGTGAAGACCGTAGGACCCCAAGGAGTTCTGTCTTTTGTATGAGATTCCAAAGAATGCCAGTTCATTCAAGTGCCAAGGTTAAGTAAAGAACAAAAGCGGAATGGTCAAGTGTCACCATGCGGATCCAATAATGACCTAAACCCGATTTGCACCGGAGGACGAGACATAAAAATGTAAAATCTCCTTTAGATTACCGTTACAACCACCAGGGGGCTCTTAAAGTATTAACTTTTCGGAAACATGGTAATCAGTTAATAAAATCAGAAATATATTCTTTGACAACTCCCAAAAAAATGTTAAAATTAGTGATGCCATTAGGTTATGAAAGATACATTTTACGTATCTTTTGATGACTTTAGGTACCATGTTTAATCTTGACATTTTTCGTATCTTTTGAATCTGTACGCAAAATGTACAGAAATAAAATATTTAACTTTCCGTCTCTGACAAAGATTTTTAAAGTTATCATTTCGTTTTGAAAATTAAAAAAAAAACAGTGACAACTTAATACAAAAAATAACATGAATTTGTGGTTAGATTTTTCAAGTTCTTCTGTCGTCTACTTATTCTTGTGTATGAGTTAATTTTTATAAAAATTAATATAATTAACTTTGAAGTTTGCTGCCGTAATGGATTTGAATTGTATTTTAAGAAAAACTTGGTTGAAAATTTTGTCTAAAAACACATTTCAAACTGATATTAGTTTTTATAAATACGGCAGCTAATATTTATGAATTAAATAAATATAAAAATGCATTTATATGATATAATTTTCTTTTCATTCATTAAATATGAAATAAAAATGTTATGTAAATAAATGTTAAAAGTTAAAAATGGATTTAAATTTTTTTTTTAATGTATCTTTTTGGGAAAATGTGTATCTTTTTTGAAATTTCACTGGCAACACTGGTTAATATATTTATTTAAATATTTGATATATTTTATTATTACATCGTTTTTACTGAATATGGTGTTGAATTTTTGACAGTTAAATTTTACAAAATAACTGAATATTTATTTGATTTTACGGAATATGGTGTTGAATTTTTGACAGTAAAAATTAAATGAACTTGTTGTTAAAAATAAATGAAAAATAGGTAGACCGGTTTTTAATTGAACTTTCATTTATTTTATATTACAATTTCAGTTAATTTTACGTACAGAATATTGTGAGTGTACATTCAGAGTTGACAAAAAATCAACCAATTGTAGTCGGAACTGTAAGAAAAGATAAACTTACTGTTTATTGTTGTTGTTTTTGTTTAAGCTTTGATATTGTTACAAGTAGAACTGAGGTTTATAATTCTTATTCGCTTAACAGTTGTATTTGTATAATATCTTTAGCTTTTCTAAAATCTTTGGATGAAGTTTCCTGACGATATTGCCTAAGCAACCATTGAAATGCGCATGTGAATTCAACAATAAAGTTCAGTTTCTCAATATTATGAAATGGGAATTTAGCACATTTGAAAGAAACCTTGTTAATTAATTTTTGAATCCCAAGAAAAAAAAAAACAACTTTGACCTCAATTTTTTTTTGTTTTTATTATTGTGTAATGAATTAAATTGATGGTCAGTCAAGAATGAAGAATTATCAATAAATTCTATTTAATTCCATGTTGTAAAATTCCATTCTTCATAAAAATAATTTAATGAAAATTAAATTTGATGAACTTAAGCCTAATTAAAATATTTAACTTTTGGATTAAAAACCATAGAATAGTTCAACAAAACAACCACAATACTAAGAATTAAATTGTTATGTTTATGCTATCTTTTTATCTTGTGTATGGAGCAAAATAATACGGAACTTACCTATAAAAGCGTAAGGTAGTAATAATTCAAGTTCTGCTTTCAATCTTCAATTAATTTTTATAGTATCCATGCATTTATTTTACTTACTTTGTAAACAAATTGCCTTACGATTGTTTAGAAAAGTTTTTTCATTAACTAAAAACAAATTTTCTTCGTATTATTTGTATGGAGCGTGATCCCGGGATCCCGGGAATAAAAGAAAAAATTTCCCGCTATTCCGGGAAAAAAAACTCTGTATATGTTACAAAGCAATAAGAAGTGGGGACATTAAAATTGTGGTTTGTTGGCCATTAACAACAACCCAGCGGAAAATTTGTGTCAATTGGTCCAACAGACTGGTCCTTGGACTTGTGAAAATATAACAAGTACAAAAAGAAAGGACTCATGAATAGTGAAAGTAGAACTAATCCCTTAACTGGTTTATGAGGAACCAAAAGGTAGAAAAAGTAATGAATTACAGTACAGTATACACCGGTGCTGTGACACATTTTTTGGTAATTTCTAAAATTTGGTTCTTGAATTTTATTCTAGGATTTGTTTTATTGAAATAATAATACATTGTATTATACTTCATTTTAAAAACTTACACTAAGCGCGTTCATTGAGAATAGATATGTGACTGGTCAAATGGTGTCAATTGACCCCCTCTAATGACAACCCGATGTAAAGGTGATAGGTCGTTTTCATATAAAGTGTTAGAACTAGAACCGGTCTCTATCACCAAAGACCTATTACGGGACTACTTTGGAGTCGTTCGCTTCCCTCTAGGGAGCAAACAGCTTAAAATCACCAACAAACTTGAAGGAAATATTATTTGCCTTAAGCTTTGTTCACACTTATTAAATATTGGATGTCCTCCACGTCTAGTGGTTACGTGGAGGGCATCTTAACCCAAAAATATTTGCTTTTGCAAAACGTTTGGCCACATCAAACATCATTTAACAGTTTATAAATTACATTTTGTGATTATCTTCTTACAAATGAAGTTTAGCAAATCAATAGAAATTTTTAAAAATAAAGCTAAAGTTTGATTGGTCCCGATTTTTTGTTTTTGGAATTTTTCTTTAAATATTTCTGAGGTCTGACCATATCTTTACTCAAATTTGATAAAAGTTTCATGTTTTCATATGTCTCTTTAACTTCGGGTACTATAGATAACATTATAAGTCTATGGCCACTAGTGAGTTTAGCTGTTAAGCCAGTACTATCACCTTCAGAGTAGAAACATCCATCTCTTTTTAATAGAGAAATATAAGTTTTTGTCAACATTTAAGTCATCCATACCGCAGTTCAAATTGGGCAAATAGTTTTCTGAGAGAGTTAAACTAGAATATTTTGACTATTTTTTTTAGAACTCAGCAGCCCTAAAACCATATAAACTGACCATCAAATAATTTTGTCCAGCTGGATTTGGGATTTATCCCACTGTGAGTTGTGGGACAACTGAATAGTAAAAATAAACGCTGAAAACCCCATCAAAAATCCAACCTTAAATGTTAAAAGAAAAGAAATTTGTGGTTTTAAAAATAATTCATATTTATTAGCTGCACTAAAAAATATAAAAAGGTTTGTTTGTAATAATAATAATTAAATAACCATAAAAATAGACAATAATAAAAAAATACTAAGTAATAAAAAAGTTGAATTTTCTTTTTTTAAGGAATTGTTTGCCCTTTTTTTTGTTAGTTTTTATCTTTAACATCAAACAAAAATGTTTTTTTTTTTAATCTATTTGGCGTCTATTTGTTTTATAACAACTTGTATTTTAGATACGAGCTGTATAATGAAAGTTCGGGTATATTACACTGGTTAAGTTGTTCAAAAAATTTTTGTAATTACTTTCAAAAAGTCACCTTTTGTGCTTTTAAAGTAGCTTCTTATGTCAACCTGGCCAACCTAGATTTTCAAATTGTAACAAGTAAGAAAGTATAGTCGGCCAAACCCGATGATAATCTACGCTACAGTATTTTAAAAAATGTTTGAGTTCCAAAATGATGTTATGAGGTTAACATTCATCTTTGTGGCCAACATTATTTAGATATCTTCATCTATACATATTTGTTTGCCCTTAAGTGATATTTGGAAGGGGTTTATATGGGACCTATGGAACTATCGTAAAAGCCATTGGTGCCAATTTTATGTCAATACCAACATTTATAAGGAAGTTTTAGCATTTAAATCTATTTTCGGGAGTAGTAACTATGGGAGCGGAGCTATCGTCTAATGCGAACTGATTCAATAGAATTTGGTAAGGTGATTTAGATTGCTATACAACATGTTTGGCCCAAATTCAATCTAAATAATTACATTATAATATGGTATTTGGGCACAAAGACTTTATTCCGAAAGAAGCTTATAAGGGGTCGATGTAAAAATATAGACCGATTCTCTGTATTTTCGATAGGCTTGGTCCTTGTGCCAATAAGAACCCATGTTCAAAATCCCATTAAATTAATTCTAAAGTTGCGAGCTGTAATTTGCGCACAAAGTTTTAATGGAAAGCCAGCCGGACGGAAATCTTTAGATCCACTCAGAAATACTCAAAAGTGATTCAAGGACTAATGTAATAATTTGTTACAAACAACAGCACAAACGCATACTACCCTTTTTACTATTGTGGTATGGGTATAAAAATAGCGCGCCTCAATTTTATATGAAGTCGGTTCTCAATGATTTTAAAATCCACCATACTAGAGAAGTTCAACTAATCGAGAGTTTATTTTATAGGGTTTTCACATCTAAAGTTAAAACTCAGTTTTAACATTTAGAGTCGTTTTCACAAATTACCGATAGCTAAAACTAGACTTTACCCGGCCTTATAAAAACGGTTCCATTATTAAAACTTTACTTTGACCTAAAGTGAGCGATAAAATAGATTTAGATCCTAAATGGCAGGTTAAAGAAAGTTGTAATAATGGAACACTTTTTACAGCTGATTTTGCGTTCACACTACTAGTCACACTAGTAAATCACAGTTTGTCTAATAAACTTGTTCAAAATGAAATGAATTTCTTGTAGAATAAATTCTTTAAATTTCTTGTAACACCTTAAAATATTGGCCCGATCGACTTAGAATCACTTTCAGAGTAGATCTAATAATTTTAGAGATAATTTAAAGAAATTAGGTATTTATGGGCGATAAGTACAAAAGGTGCGAATCGGTCCATTTACAAGCTATTTGCCGAAATAATGTCCTTGTGGCCATAAGCCATCTTATTTTGTTGGTATTTAGATTAAATTCGGTCCAAGCTTATTTTATTGCAATCCAGAGTTGCCAGTGAAATTGCAAGAAAGGTACATTTTATTTTCCAAAAAGATACACTTTTTCCCAAAAAAAAATAAATTTTGAAAAACAATTTAAAATGCATTTTTAACGTTTAACGTAGCATTTTAATTTTATACCCAGTAAAAACTTCGCCTACAAAATAATGTGTTAAGTAATTGGGAAAAAGTTAAAATACATTCTTCCCAATTCTACTGAAAGAACCAATGACTTTTACAAGGGATGCTCCAAAATGAACGCATTTTAATGTAAGTCATAATTTTTTTACCTACATACATCTGAAAAATAAGCAGTTATAGAAGTAATTATATTAGTTATACATATGGAAGAAAGCAACTAAATAATGAGTGAAACAAGATAGATATTCAATGAAAAAAGTAGGCGAAGTTTTTACAGGGTATTTAATGAATATTGTAAAGAAAATGATTTGATATGTTTAAGGTTTTGACTCGAATTGAAAACGAAAGATTTTTTGAATCCGCATAATTCATAAATTTGTGTTCTCAAATCAACATGTTTTTGTGTTTTCGAAGTTTTTGTTCGAACACAATTTAGTTGATCGCTAACTTGCAGACCGCAGCATGATAGCAAAGTCTTATGTTTATTGAAAGTCGTGAAAGTTGTATAGAATCAATAGAACAAATCGCTTCTATCCAAACATGGCTAAAATTCGCGTAAAATTGCGAACTTTTAAACAAACACTAAAATTTATTTGAAATCGCTAAATGGGTTGAAAAAAATCCAAAAAATAGCGAATTTTCGCGAACATTTTTAATAAATCAAACAAGCTAAACAATTGATTAAAATTCGCTAAAACAATAAGGAATGGCAAAAATTCGGTAGAGGAAATAAATAGAGGAAATTTGGAAAAATTTGCTAAGAGCGGCATGATAGCAAAGTCTACTTCGTAATATAAATCGTTAAAGCTGTAAAGAATCAGAAAACTTACAGGAACAAATCGCTTTTATCACGAATATGGCTAAAATTGGCGAAAAATTGAAAAATTAGAAACAAACTCAAAAACATAAATAACATAAAAAGCGTCCAAAAATGAGTTGTAATAACATCAAAATCGATATAAAAATGACGATTATAAGTTTTGGGCTAGTTAGGGCATTTTGCGTTTTAGGTAACTATATATTTTGATTATATTAGATTTAGAAAATTTTAAACTAAAAAAGGGGTTTTTTTTGCTACAAATATTAGCAACAAGTCGATTCGTTTTACTACTATTCCAATTGAAAACGAATGAAATCATGTGGTTGTGAAATGCAGAACACCAAAAATGCTGAAGAAATCCACTTTTGAGTGGATTCAGATTCTAGAACTGGTGTCATATAAATTCATATTTATAATTATTGAAGTCATAATTATTAGGTATATGGGCTACTTCAAATTTTTTGAGCACCTGCTGAAACCGACATACTATTGCTCTTATTTCGTTAAGTTTTATGAATTGAAAAAAAAACGTTGTACAGGATTTGGATGACTATACTTGAAGGATATGACGTGCAAAGTTTAACGTTGAAAAGTCCTCACCTTAGGAATTGGTGGTCATCGACTTGAAATTTGCAAGAGTTTTTTTATTCATTCCGTTTTCTTTATAATAGTTTTAAGCTTTCAGATCCAAACCCATACAAAATATAGTCACTAGACTTGGAGGATATATCCACTAAAAAAAAAATTTGATATCGCTGCTGTGTGAAAAGTTGCATGGTGTTTTGAAGTGAAACCAAAATTTTCCGAATTTTGAAATTTTTGAAGATTTTACATAGAGTTTTTGCGCCGTTTAATAAAAATATATCAAAACATGTCATGGGAACATGTTTAGGTATCTTAATAGATTCTTCGCGACGGCCTAAACTGATAAAGTGCAAAAAAAAATAATTTTTTTCAACCCTGGCGCGTGCAGCGGCAGTTTTTTCCAAACACATTTCGCTTTGTGACAACTGAAGCGCTGTATCAATTCCGCTCAAACGTACATCGAATAGAAGACTTTACTGAGCTTGATACTAAAATTGAAAACGCACCAAAAAATTTTAAGGATTAAAAATTTTATGGAGGAAACAAAATGTTTCTAACCTCAAAAAGCATCCTTGTATGAAATATTTGATTTGGTTTCAGATTATACATTTTAAAAGTTTTTTTTCCCAAAATATTGCAAATTATGTCTTATACTAGCCGTAATTTTGTAAAATGTTTAACAATTTTAAATAAATTTTTATATGCATACACGATAAAAAAAATTTTTTTATATTTTTTTCCAGTGTATTTTAAAAAGCATTCAAGCTTTTACAAATATTTTAGTGTGCTAAGAAAGCCCTTAAGGGGTTTTATTCACACGCGTTATCCTTTTTCAATTTTAACAAAAACTGTAATTTTTATATTTTTTTTTTTAATTTTTAACTTTAAACCGCAGTAAAATTTGCGCCGTGTAATAAAAATGATTAACGCGAACGGATTTCACATGCTCAAATATCGGTGTATACACACGCATATTAACATTGATGTCAGACAAAAAAAAAAATTAAAAAAAAAAATGTCTAGGTGTCGTAAATTTTTGAAGTTGCTCATATAATTTTTTAAAAATACATACAGTAAGCAAACTTTAAAATTAATTATATGTATGTAACTATCTTTGGTTGTTATCAAAACAAATTCTTTTTTTTTGTTGAAAGAAAATTAAAAATATAATTTGGATTTAATTAACATTTTAGTTGATTTGGAATAAATGTTTAATAAAAATATTTATTAAATAACAAAAAAAAATTTCGATTTAAATAAAATTATTAAAACTTATGGAATTATATATATATATATATATGTATATGATTTCCTTTAACTCCTACTGGAGCATGGAATTGTTGTTGCAAATTGTCAAAATCATTAAACACATTGTTTAAAAGTGCAAAGTTTTTTGATAATTTCTTTAATTAAAATTAAAAAAAATCATTTATTGAAAAAAATATATTCAAAATTTAAAATTTTTACAATTTTTAGTAATCAATATAATCATTTTGGTAATAGGTGCAAAATCAACAAATGGGTTGCTTGATTCTATGAATTTGGTATAAATTTGGTGATTAGAGACAATTTTATAAAGTCCATATAAATTTCCTGAAAATAAAAAAGATGTTCATATTTCTTCAAAAAAAATGTCCATCAGTAAACGCACTAATCAAAAATAAAATCAGTTTTAATTAAAAATACAATTAAGTGAATTAAATGTTTAATGAATTAAACGTATAATCAAGTGAATTTAATTGATATTATTAATTTATTTACTGGAGCAAATTAATATTGTTAATTAAACGTTTTATACACTTGATTAAACGTTTAATTCAGTTGATTAAACGTTTAATTCCCTTGATTACATTTTTAATTAAAACTGATTTTATTTTTGATTATTGAGTTTACTGGTGCAACATTTTTTTCTGTGTATGTATGTGTATTTTTGACTGTTTATCTTATAAGATAGTTGTTATGAGAAATCTCAATACCGTTCATAACTATTAAACAGTATAATTGAAGTTGGCTTTTAGACACACATTGTTGATAATATGAGCCAACAAAAAATTTTTGCTCATTCTTTCATTGTTGTAGTTGCTTGGCAATTTGCACGACCTCTGAACGACTAGTAACACAATGTAATTTCCTCATATTTATGTTGAGTTGGTTAAGTACAGTTTTTTTTATTGTGTACGAAGATCACGCAGCAGATACACTTTTTTTCTACCGTACAGAACCATTAAGTATTGTATATAATGCTTAATTTCGAAATCTGTTTAAAAAGCCATAGCTATTGCAATGCCTTTAATCGACAACAATAAAAAAATGCATTGCCAGGGTTCGATTCCCGCAGCAGTCAAGAATAAAAAATTATCATTAAATTTAATTGATTTCAAGTTGTTAAATTCCTTTCTTCATAAAAATAATTTAATTAAAATTAAATTTGATGAACTTTTTTACCCTAATTAAAATATCAAAATTTGTTTTAAATTTATTTTTTTTTTATAAATAAAAATACGTTAAAATAATTCAAATTTTCAAATTATCGAGAGTCGACTGTAAAAAAGTAGTTCATTCATTGTTAGTTTTATAACACGCAACAACATATTTTCATTTTAAATATTGATTTAATACGGTTTGCAGCCAGTTTAAATCCAGCATGTTCTGCACTGTTTTTATGTTCGATTTTCGGAATGGTTTTCTAAATGTGACGTGGAAGTGGCACATTAAAAACAAAAAATCCTTAGTTCTTAGTCAGTTTAAAATTCTTTAGGAACTCAAGAAAAGTTTGATATTTTTCTTGATTGCTCTCATTTAACGACTCAATTGCTATTGGTTAAACTTTTCCGTAATAGTCTGGCCATATTTCATTAGTTTAGATAAATCACTTGAATGGCCAATAGAGCCATTAAAAAAATTAGAAGTCCATAACTAAAGAAAGAAAAAACAAAAAAGTGCTCAAGAAATAAACAAAAACTTTAGTAAATAGGCTGTGTGTGATAAGGGTTTTTGTTCAGAAAAAAATATCGCGGAAATTTTTTCCTAAAAGTTTTGCTAATAAATTAATGTTTTTGTGGCACCAACTGGCAGTTTATCGATATTAAATAAAACAAACCAGTGATAACGCATTCAAAGCTGGGTTGCCACATCACTGAAATCGGCGCCAAATACGAAAACTGTAACTGAAAAACTTTGCTGTTTTTCACAATTTCGTCACTGAATCTTTTATAATGTTGGTCAAATTAACGAGGAAAATTGTCGAATTGCAGCCTATAACAGGCGCATCAGCATTATGTAGAAGATGCTTTGTTACTGCCAATGTTAAAAGCAAAAAAAAAAAATATTCACGTGAACACAATATCAAGATTAATCGAAATTGGATGGTTTATGATACGAAACTTAAAGAATATTTTCCGTTTGTGTTTTGAATCTGTGCTGGAAATGATCAAATCTCATTTGGAAGGAATACCTACTAACTGGAATGGAGAACCGTTATAAAATTAACCACAAGCGATTCATTCCTTCAGTGTCACGGAATTTTGGAGTTCGAACATTGAAAAAATTGCGTTAATCATATCCGAACAAAGAAAATTTCATCTTATTAATTTTGGAAATGTTTTTAATTGATTTTCTTGAAATTTAGATTAAAAAAATTTTTTTTTTTGACGTTTGATTAATTATGTTTCAGCAACAGATCAATCAACTTTGAACACAATGCAATAACATATCGCACAGATTCCTCAAAATTTTTAAATTTTTTACTTTTTGCAACAAATTGATGTACAGTGGTCATCTCTACGCGCTGTAAAATCTTAGATCAATTTCTTTGTTATTTTGCAAAAAAAAAAAAAACAAAAAATATAATTGTATCCCCTTTGTAATATTAGAGTGCAAATAAAAAGAAAACTGTTTTTTGTCCTTACTGAAAATTCAAAAATTTCAAGTTAACCCCTTTAGAGAAATCAGTGCTATATGTATGACATTTCTTGCTACAGTACCGAAAACAACCTACCCGATGTTCCTTGCTAGTTTCGAAACGTTCCCAATTTTTCATCCTTTTTTTCGTTTCGGTGCAAATGCATGAAATTTTGTTGTCGGCGCCGATTGCGGTGTATACAGACGCCACTTTAGCGCATTATGTGGACTTGATCCTAACATCATTTAAAAAATTACTTACATGTTAAACACTAATAATTTAGCGGTGAAGAATTGATGTTTCACTTCCAATTTTGGTAAAAATCTGAAAACTTTATAAAAGGCGGCATGAAATAACCCCCCAAAAGATAAACCCCTTAAAAAAATAATGAAATAACCACCCAAAGTGTATTTCTACTACGATAAGGCCGACGATGCCAAGCATTCTAAAGCATAAACCAAGTTGAAGCAAAATTTCTTACCAAATTTTATAAAATATTTTCCAAATTTGTCCAAAGTTTCGATACAAATATCACTCCCAAAATTAGATTTTAATGCCATAACTTCCCTACAAATGTTGGCAATGATATATAAATTAACGACAGTAAGTTTAATAATAGCACCTATGCCATGACATAATTTTGTCTTGATTGCAGGTCCCGAGTTAGTTATAAGTTTGTCCGATACAAGCCTTGTCCCTAAAAACACTTTAAGACGTAAAAATCTCATATACATAAATGTAAACAACAATTTGTTCTGATAGGTCTAAAATTTCTCATTAAGCCCCATAAAGTATATATATTCTGGCTCCTTGCGTAATTCTAAGTCGATTTAGCAATGTCCATCTGTCTGTCCGTCTGCCCGTCTGCTTAAAACACGCTCACTTTCGAACAACTCAAAAGAAACTTGGTGTCAAATAGGTTGTAGTAATCCTAAGCAGTTTGTTTTTGAAATCTAGCTAAATCCGTTCAGTAGGATCAGAGCTATGAATCAAAATGTGGAACCACCACCTTAAAAAATTTATAGTTTTGTTACAAAAACTAACATAAATGGTGGAGCAATGCACGGAATTATATAATATAAGATTTTGCAAATTTGGTACGTCACAGTTTTAAAGGACTTGAAGTGACACTGTGAAATTTCGTGAAGATCGGTCCATGTTTTACCTTCGGCCCCATACCGGAAAACAGTTTAGTACGCCTTAAACCGTAATAAGTAATGCTATCAGAGTAAAATTTAATACTTCACAGTTTTATTGGACTAGAAAAACACTTATAAATTTCGTGATGATCGGTCCATAATTTAGTATAGGCCCCATATACGTCTAAAAAAGTATCAGATATAGATATTGCGGTAAAAATTTTTCCATCGTAGTTTCATATGACCAGAAAAAATTTCATGCAATTTTGTGATTTACGGCCCATAATTTACCTTTGATTTCATATTTAGCTGCCTTCTGAAATTCACTGTAAACGCTAAAACTTATTTCACCGCTGTATTGAAATTAATGTTTTTTAATACCAGATATCAATTTGCAGAATTTGGGTTCATAACTTACCATGGCTCCAATATTAACTCCCCTCCTGAAAATTATTTAAGTTCGGCTCAAGCTAGTTAAAATTGCGATAAATAGCATGCAACTTATGCTCTGATGGTCGGTCAATAATTAAATATACAGTTCTAAACCACAACCAATTTTAATGCTGACGTCTGTTTTTATAAAGAATAAATAATAATTAATAGGTATCATACAGATATCACTCCTGAAATATTCAACTGTCGGGGAAGGGTATCAAAGATTCGGTACAGCCAATATAACTTGTTTTTTTTATTGATTTTGTAAATTTGCTCTAACAAATTTACTGTTGCTGGTAAAAAACTTCTCACTCCTTTTTGTAAGATAACTTTTTTTCTACACCCTAGAAAGACGACACCAGAGTCATAAAATGTTACAATTATTGAATTTAAACATGCAAAGCAGACACCTCCAGTAACTTTTGCAAGAGACAATGTAGAAATAAGCCACAAAAACCTTAAATATTTTATATAAATTCTTTGCTACTTCTAGAAGTATAAATAAATTCCATACGCAATTTTATTAACATTTTATTGGTTTTTTGTTTTTTTTTGCCATAAGCTTAAATATGATGACTAATTTTTAATTAATTAATAAGTTGTAATAAAATTAAATTGAGTAAAATAATAAATTTTATTAGTAAGACGAAATAGCGTTTTTCGGTTTATATTTGTAACTATACAAATTTTATGTCTTAAAAATTGGAAGTTAAATACTTTTTATTAAAGTTATTAAATTAAATAAAATATGTACAATCTTGCTTGCGTGCAAGAAGTTTTAAAACAACACCAGAAGGCAAATTACGGCATTCGATATCGATCGAAATTACAACACAATTTTAATAGAAACTTTGGTAGATATGGAAGGCCGTAATTTACTCACAGGAGAAATAGTTTAAATGGTTCGATGTGGTCGCATTCATCTCAAATAGTATACCGCCTCACATAGAAAAACATGCTGGAAGTATGATTTAAACGAGCCATACCCACAAAAAACTATTGTTTGTTTTAACATTACTTTTCTCACAATTAATAAAAGTTTGTTTGTATTTATTACCATAGTTATTACAAATACAACAATAAAATTACATTGCTTAAGAAATTATATGCTTAAGAGTAACAAAATCATGGTTATTTTGCTCTCAACATTATTTAACTGCTTGTTTCGCTTAAAATTCTCATAATCTTTTTTTTTTATTGTTTTTTATAATTCATGAAATTTACGTACCCAGTTAAAACCTTTTTTAGAATTAATAGCTTCTTTCACTCATTGTATAACTACTATAACTACTTATTTAACAGATGTAAGTAGGTAAAAAAAATGACTTACATTTAATTGCGTTAATTTTGGGCCATCATTGGTTCTTTAAGTAGAATTGGAAGTAGTATTTTTACTTTTTCCTGATCACGTAACACATTATTTTGCAGGCGAAGATTTTACTGGGAAGTAGTACAGACCAGCGAGCTGGAAAATGGATTCCATGCAGCTTATTTCACTCTCAATTGAACGATAGCTAACAAAAAAGAATCTTATAATACCAACTTGATTCAAAGTACACATTAAAAAAATGGATGAATAAAATGACCATAGTATGGTTAATATTTAATTTTAACCATGTTCTGTATCTTTAGTGAGAACTTCTCGCATCGAAAAGATGTGAAACAAAATATTCCATCGTTTCTCAAGAAGTGAGAAAAAACTGTTTCTGTGACTCATGTCGAAAACTATCAAAAGAGATTACGTCGTTACGTTATAAATGTCATAGCATTGCACCCGAAGCCGACAGCTAATATTCGCCAAAAATGTTACAGACGCAGTAAAGTGAGATAAACAGTTGTTTGTTCTGGCTTTATTTTTACTCTGGTGAGAATCAGTCTGTAATTTCACATTTTCCCCATATAAACTTCTTCTTTACAAATTAGACTATTTGTGTCCGTTAACCATCTTGTTATGTTGGTATTAAGATTAAATTTGCCCCGAAAAAATGAAAAAAAAAAAAATTCAATGAAAATAAAGCAAAAGCATGACACTGATTGCTTGCTATTCATTGAGGCAATTGAGACGTGATTAATTTTTAGTCCACTTAACTTTTATTCTTTCCAAAACACATGGGACTAATTTATGTGCATAAAGAGTTTACGTGTAGGCCAACTAAACTAAATGAACAAGCTCTCTTAGCTAGTTTAAAAGTAGCATATCCCGTGGGTAAAAATGGAAAACCTCACACAATCGCTGAAAATCTTATTTTACTGTCTGCCATAGAAATGGTTGACATAATGATAGACGAAAAAGAAGCCGAGAAATTAAAATCAATTCACCTTTCTGATAACACAATTCAACGCCGATTAAGCAATTTAGCTAATGATATTCGCGATAAAATAATAGAAAAAAGTCAAAAACAGATCGATGAATGATCAGATATATCTGGTTGTGCTCAGTTTGTGTGTTTTGTTCGGTTTGGAAATGATGATACTATTTCCGAAAAAATATTGTTTTCCAAATCTTTACCGAAAAACACAACTGGCGAGTGTTTGTATGGAATGTTTTTACCTTGCTTGGGAACTTTGTGTTGGTATTTGCACTGACGCACAGTGGCGCCCGTAGAGCAAAAGAGGTTGCAAAAATCAAAATTTTCATGAGCGCCGACGAAGTTTTGAATAAACCCATGTTATAGGAAACTTTTCAACGATTTCAAATATGCCACTCTTAATAATAGCACATTTTTAGTTTAGAAGATATAACCGTTCAAAGTTGACCGACTTTCGGTTTTCAAAAAAACACAACATTTTTAGTCAATTTGTTGCAATTTCAGGTGTAATATCACGAAAAATAGAAAACGAATCGCCTTATTTTTTGTTTGTATTGATTGATGTATTTATTAAATGTATAATGACTGTTTGCTTTGTGTTTCTCCTGGTAAATCACTATTTAAAAACTATCCGTTTTTTCACTATTTTTTAACTTTGACGGAAAATAAGAAAAATCTATATTTTTCTATATTTGCCATATTTGCAAAACCTGTTCTTTGATTATTTCTTTACATAATTCAAAAGGTTTTATCTGCCCGTACGTGCCCGTTTGGCTTCTAGAGGTAAAAAAAGGTTAAAAAGACATAGTTGCAGAAATTGTATGGCGACCATCCCTTATATGTTTTGACTGACAGTAGTTTGTTCTAATAGTTTGAAAAAAACTACTCATTGAAATTAACAGGTACGTACCTCTCTTAAACAATACTTTGGCGTACAAATGGTCAAGAACAATATTGACTTATGGTCCCAACAGGTAGGCACAAATCTTATTTGGACACGTGCATAATATCAAAATTGCATTATTCAGCCTAAATCCATATGTATGCAGGGAACAGGTAAATTTTTAGGTTGACGGAAAAGTCGTAAACGAACTGACAGAAACAACCTCAACAATGTCATGCCTGATTTGCAAAAAGAGTCAGAAGAACTTTGGTAATTTAAACGATTCTACAAATGAGGAGAGTTACGAATATGGAATGTCACCATTGCACGCAAGGATAAGGTGTATGGAATTCTTGCTAAAACTGGCGTATACCCTACCACAAGAGGAGGAAAACTTCGATGAAAATACATCAATAAAGGAAAAGGAAAAGATCAGAAAGATGCAAATACAGGATGCTTTTTTTAAACAAGTTGGACTAAAAGTAGACTGTCCCAAGCACGGATACGGTAACTCAAACGATGGAAACACTTCTAGGAGATTTTTTGAAAATGATGAGGTAGTAACTAGAATCACTGGAATTGACAATCAAATCGTGAAGAGATTGGGAACGATCTTGGATGTTTTAAACTGCAAAGAAAATGTCAATTCTACAAAATATGGAGAATATGCGTCGAAAACTGCATCTCTTTTAGCAGAAATGTATCCACAGAAGAAGTTGACCCCGACCGTCCATAAAATATTGGCGCATGGCAAAGATATAATTGAGTACCAGTCTTTGTCAATTGGAGAGCTTTCTGAAGAAGCACAGGAGTCTCTTAACAAATTTTATAAAAAATATAGATTGCAGAACACATTCAAACATCAAGGGTAAGGCAAAATGAGGACCTCTTCAACATGTTGGCAGCATCTTCCGATCCACTTATTTCTTCCCTGCGGCATGTGAAGTCACGAATAGAGTTTGAAAATAATTATAGTTTAGAAATGGTTAGTCTTTTAGATATACCTTCTCTTACGAATTGTGATGAATATTTTACAGAAAATTGAAAAAATAAATTTAAAAAAAAATATTTTTTTTTTTAATTTGTTGGGTAATAATTTAAAACATAAAACCCTAAAGAAAAAAATAAAAACAATCTAAAAATGTAAAAATAATTTTTTTTAGTTACCATAAAAGTGATTTGTCTACTAATTTTAACTTTGATAGCCCATAAGCAGGCCCCTAGCGTAGCACCCTTTCCAAACGCTCATTTCATAGGCTGTTTAAACTGTTCAATTATCTTATTCGGTTCAAAAGATATGATTTTTGCAACGAAAAAACTCAAATGGCGCCACTGTGTGACGGTGCAAGGTCAATGACTGGCAATAAAAGTGCATTCGTAGCAAGACTTAAAACAATGATGTCAAATGGGAAGTTGACGCACTGTTTTCTTCATCATCAAGCCTTGGAAGCCAAGTTCTTTCCGTCAAATTTAAGCGATGTGCTTATTACTGTCATCAAAGTTGTAAATTCCATTAAAAAATCTTTACAGTCAAGGTTTCTTCGACCAGTGTGTGAAGACATGGGCGCTCTCTATCAAAATCTTCTTTATTACACAGAGGTGAGGTGGTTATCCAAAGGAAATATGCTGACAAAATTAATTGAATTGAGGTCGGAATTGAGCATGTGTTTTCAAGAAGATAAATCCGAATATGAAAATTTGTTTAAAAATTCTAAGTGGCCTATGAAATTAGCAAATATTGAAGACATTTTTCGTCATTTGAACACCTTAAACGCGAGTAAGCAAGGGAGAGACGAAAACTTTATGTCAAATCAAAATCAAAGCATTTATTTTAAAAATTAAAATGTGGTCAACATCTTCCATCGTTGCGTGTGATTTGCGTATTAATAGAATTCCTTTTCATGTTGATGAAAACTTACACCTACTATTTGATACCATTTGTAAAATTCTTAAAATTTCTACTCCGCCAGTGCAGTTTATTCACCGCTTACAAAATAAAAACAACAAAAATGATGAAATTTCTCCTGATGGTGTTATTATTGCTAGGCTAATGACCCCGTATGATAAAAATTTTGTTCTAAAAGCATTAAATGAATATAAAAAGAAAAACAAAAATTTAATGTTAACCTTACTCGGGTTCCAGCCTGATGAACAAAATCAATATTTTTATATACATGAAAATTTAACAAATGGGAATTACAAGATACTTAGAGAAGCAGTTACCCTGAAGAAGCAAAAAGTTCTGCAATCAGCCTATTCATTTCGAGGCATTGTATATGTTAAGCGTTTGAGTACGGATAAACCGTTATGTGTTGAAAACTTAGATGCACTTAATAGTTTTTTTCGTTCCAATGAAGATGAGTTTATCCAGCCGACCGGTACTATGTAACTTCATGTCGCTGATTTATGTTAAAATCTTTATTTTCAACTATATTATTTATAACTTTTTCTTAAAAATTTATATGTTAAAATTTACACTAAATTTGATATTTTTTGCATTTTTTTTTACTTATCTTAACACAAATTGCGTTGGGTTTAGCGTTGGGGATTTTTCTGGTATATATTTATTTTTCTATCTAGATGACTTATCGTAATAGTTTTGAAGTAAACTCCAAAGATGTCACAATTTGTATGGTGAAAATTCTTGCCAAACAGAAACAAGGTTTACAAATTTCCCACATAAATGCTCAAAGTTTAAAGCCAAAAATTGATGAATTTAGATGGATTTTCGAAAATTCGAACGTGGATGTCATATGCGTGTCTGAGACATGGTTTAATAAGTCAACCTCAGATGGTCTCATATCTTTACATGGATATAAAGTATTTAGATCTGATAGACTGGTTGGAGGCGGTGGTGGTGTTGCCATATATGTCAAAAACAATATCAATTGTAAACTCTGCAGTAAAACAGAAAAAATTGAGGTAATCGAATATATCTTTCTTGAAATCTCATCTTTTGGAAGAAAAATGTTAGTTGGCTGTGTATATAGACCGAACAGTTCTATTGTTTATACAAATTTTATTTTTAAAACCGAAACCTTAATTATGCCATACAACGATATATTGATAGCAGGAGACTTTAATTCTAACTTCTTAACGGAAACCTCGTTTAGAAACAGTATGGAATCGATAGGACTCACACCTACTAACACATCTACAGCTACTCATTTTACAAAAACCAATAGCACGCTTTTAGATCTTATTTTCGTGGGAGATACATCGAAAGTTCTGCTTTACGATCAAGTTTCAGTTTCATGTTTTTCCAAACATGACTTGGTATTTGCAGCATATGACTTCTTGGTAGAACAAAAAGAACAATCCTATTCATATCGTGACTTTAGAAACTTAAACCACAACATTTTAAATGAAAACGTTTTACAGATAAACTGGAGCAATATTTACAATATGACATCTGTAGATGAGCAACTGTCCTTTCTTGAGGATAATATCTTACAACTGTATGATGAAACAGTACCTTTGAAAACAAAAATTATTAAACCAAAAAACAACCCGTGGTTCAATGCTACTATTCAACATGCAATTAGAGGAAGGGATTTGGCGTACTCACGGTGGAAACGTTTTAAGACAGTAGATCTAAAGGCTGATTTTCGTTCTGCAAGAAAGAAAGACAATAACCAGATAAGAATCGCAAAGTCCGAGTATTATTCCAAGCGATTTGGTTCTGCTCTTGAATCCAAACGTACTTGGAAAACTATTAAGGATATTGGAATTGGTGATCCTGTTAAAAATGTAACCTCCTCTATCGACGCTGATAACCTCAACAATATTTTTGCTAATAGCCCAATGGTAACACCAAGCAACACAACATTGGTCAACAATACATTTTACACCAGCAACAACAATATGTCTGAGCAAAATATGTTTGAGTTCTCATGCGTTACCCAGCTTGATGTTTTTGCCAGTTGCATTCAAATCAAATCTAATTCTGTAGGATATGATAATCTTCATCCAAAATTTATTAAAGTTATTTTACCGGTTCTCCTGCCATATATAACCCATTTATTTAACACCATTATCACTACAAGTAATTTTCCTGTTAAGTGGAAACATGCAAAAATAATTCCAATTCCAAAATCGAACACCGAATATCGACCAATTGCTATTCTTAGCTTTCTGTCGAAAGTATTGGAAAAGGTTTTGCACCGCCAAATAAGTTCCTACGTTTATGATAATCATTTACTATCTGATAAACAGTCAGGTTTTCGTCCAAACCACAGCTGCGTAACTGCTTTAGTTGAAGTCTCAGAGAATATACGGCGAGAACTTGATGATGGTAATATTAACTTTTTAGCTCTACTTGATCACTCTAAAGCTTTTGATACGGTAGACCACCAAATTTTATGTACAAAGCTTAGGACTCTTTTTAACTTTTCATCTTCATCAACAAAACTAATTTCATCGTACCTCACTAATCGTATTCAATCGGTGTTCATAAACAACAAAGCATCTAATCCCTTATCACTGTCTAGAGGTGTACCTCAAGGATCAATTTTAGGCCCAATATTATTTTCAATTTACGCTAACGATCTGCCGCAGCAATTAACTCATTGTAGTGTCCACATGTATGCAGATGATGTACAATTATACTTGAGTAGTCCAGTAGCATCAATTAAGGAAAACATTGACAAACTCAATTACGACCTAAACAACATATATCATTGGGCATCTCAAAATGGTCTGTGCTTAAATCCACGAAAATCAAAATGTCTGGTTATTCACAAAAAAACCGTCACACCTTTAATCGAAAATAATATCCTTATAAACAATGAGAAAATTGACATCGTAAAAACGGCAAAAAATCTGGGATTAGTGTTTAACAGCAACTTAACGTGGTCAAGCCATATAAATACACTGGTGGGACAAATTTATGTTAAACTAAGAGCCCTGTGGTCCGTACAATACTTTACACCGCTGAATGTCAGAATCCTACTTGCAAAAGCTTATTTGGTTCCAAGCCTTACATACGGATGCGAGTTGTTTTCTCATTGTGATTCTACTAGTACAAAAAACCTTGAAGTATTATATAACAACATCATTAGATATATATATGGACTTAAAAGGCGTGACCAAGTCTCGGCATACTCGAAAACTCTCTATGGAGTTTCTTTCGAAAGCCTTCTTAAGATAAGGGTTCTTTTGTTTTTGCATAAAGTGATTTACACCGAAAAACCGAAATACCTTTTTGAAAAAATAAGATTTGCTAGATCACCAAGGGGTAAAAGCATAATATTTCCGAAATTTCGATGCCTAGTTTCCGAATGGCAATTCTTCATTAACGCAATTCGTCTTTGGAATTCTCTTCCTTATCACCAACAAATAAACAGCAACGCAATTTCTTTTAGGGTATTCCTTTTTAAATATTTTGCCTAATTTATTTTGTCAAAATTTTTAATGTTAAAATTCTTTATGTTTAAGTTTTCTATGTTAAAATTTTTTTTATATTAAAATGTTATGTTTTATGTTATTTGGAATCTAATTTGTACACATACAAAATCCTGCACTGTAATTATAAGACTTAGTTCTGTTGTGCAGGAAATCATAAATAAATAAATAAATAAATAAATCTTTGCAACAACTATAATTGGATTCTTTCACTAGCTTTGAAAGTATTGCAACATAAATTTTATCCGATGGATTGTTGATCGACTTTATTCCTACCATGATAGGAAACTCTACAAAATTTAAAAAAGGAACTATACCGCTTTTTTTCAAACGAGCTGCAAGAAGATAATGGTGATTGTTGGGTATTAAATCCATTCATTACTAATTGCGTTGAGTTCGCCGATCTTGCCAATAATTTGAAAGAAACTTTATGTGAGCTGGCAGCGAACAGTATGCTCAAAATGGAATATTTATCTTAAAGTAATTCTACATTTTGGCTAGCTAAAAAAAAGCACTTAAAATATTAATTCAAATTTCAACATCTTGTCTGTGCGAAATGACTTTTTCATAAATGGTGATCATTAAAACAAAATAAAAAGAAATAAATTAAATTTTGAAAATTATTTCCTTGCTTGCGTGTCACAATTGCATCCACGTTTTTTGCATTAAATTAAAAATAGGCAAACCAAGCGTTCGCATTTATATAAGTGCTTTTATGGTTTTGAATTAAAATTTTTTTATGTTTTTGAATTAAAAAAAATCGATGTATTTTATTTAGATAAGTTCGCGACCCTCGAGAAAGGCCACCGCCACCCCCAGGGGGTCGCGACCCACCGGTTGAAAACCATTGATCTAGATAATATTCGGTGCAAATAAATCTTTTATGAATTTTAACCTCAGCATGACCTTGTTTTTGTTAGCCGATTAGTGCCCATCGTTTCCAAATAGTTTTAAATCCCGAAAATTCGTCTATTAATACTGTGGTGTTTGGGCTTTACCGACTATAATTTGAGGATTGTTTATAATAAATGGATCTGCTTTTAAATTGTTGAATACTTTGTTTACAAATTAGAAATTTTTGAATTTTTTGGGGCATATTTTCAAGTTTTTATTGCATATTTAATGCGCATACAACGCTTTTTTTACGGCATATTTCTGGTTTTCCCTGGCCATATGTAAACATAATATCGTTACTTACCGACCGTATGCTATAGTATGTTGCTCTTAAAATTGCAGAAATATGATAGTCTCTTTAATCATTCCTTAAATTACCTACAATCAGCGTTGCCATATATTTTTTTAATACTTTTTATTTGTAAACATTTCTTTTTAACTTTCTGTTCATTTCCAACCGTCGTGAAGGGTGCATAAGATTCGGCATTGCCGAATGTAGTACCTTTGCTTGTTTTTCTTATATTGATTTGTGATAAAATACGCTCTTAATTTGCTTTAGATAAGGCAATGATAAAATTGAATAAACTTATTTTTTGAACAAACTTATCCCCACGTTTTGCTTTGAATACTTTCTACCGAAAATTCTCAATATTTTGCTTTTTCTATTACAAAGTTCAATATAAAAAATTTAAACAATTAACTCTAAAGTTAATCTTATCATCTTCGGATAATGTTAGTAAACTAAGGCTTTAAATACTTCAGTACCTAAAAAAATAAATTTATCGCTTAATTGCATTAAAACATCAATTAATATTTTCATCGAATAAAGGGCTAATTTTGAATTCTTTATTTTTAAATTAACTTGAAAAAAATCTTGTATAAATTTCAAACTTTATTGCTTCTGAAAAAACTTGCAAAAAATGGCAACCTTGACAAAAATACACTGCTACCCACAACTAAATAAACATATGTTTGCAAAAATATATGCTTTCCTGCAAAGTCGAACTTCAGCAATTGATACTGCTAATGAAAGATGGGCCGCGAACACTGGATTCAAAATTGTCAGGCAGTTGTAGCCCTGCATGGGTGACGGACGAACTATGTATGTCTTTACTATCGATGACCAAAAGGCAAGTATAGATTTGTTTCTGTCTTAGAATTGCTTACGGCTGCAGGTTTTTTCGCAGAATCTCTTTATTTTTAATTTATAAGTTTTTGCTTTATTGTTGAAGGATAAGCTAGTTCCTACGCGCATTTCACCGGTTGCTCAAGCCAGATCATCAGGAAACATTCTCCCAAAAAATTTTAGAAAAGCCAAATTTATTAGCAAAAAAAACTGCAGAGTGAATGAGAATTACAAACACTCAAAAAGTATTATTTGCAAATATATCAAAGCTTAAGCAAAATACCAACAATAAACAGTGAGTGCATCTTTTCTTATGATTTGGATTTTTTTTCGAAAACTGTTGCCAAAATTAAGAAGAGCAGCACAATAGTTTTCTTAATGAAATGCACGAATTCACCAGAGATTTTAGGAAAGATTTAGAAAAATGGGAAAAACATGTTATTCGAACCGGTCTAAAACCAGGGTTCTTAAAAACCGCGGTTTTTACAACTATCCAAAAACCAGATTTTTTAATATGCCGAATAGTTGACAACTCTTGGGACGTTTCACTTTTGATATCTGTTGACACGTGAGGACGGTCTTGTAGGTATGCATGCACAGCATCAGGTAGCGGGACACTGTGATTACTGCAGCAGCTGCGATGACGAAATTATGATGGTCGGAGACCACCTTCTTTGTCACTGTCCAGCACTAGCGAGAAGGCGTCTGATCGAAAAGAGATCCGCCGATTCGACGTAATCTGGAGTGGGTAATTCCACGCAAAATGGAAAAATGCTTAAGTATGGTGGCAACATTATGTTACTTTGAAGTTTTTATAGTGGCAACAATTTTTTGATATATTTTTTAAAAAATAAGAATTAAAAAAAATAAATTTCTTAAGTTTTTGAAACATTTAAATTTCTTATTTCTAAAAACGGTTTGTTTTGAATTTTTTTAGTTTAAAGCTTTGTTAAATATCAGAGAAACAATTTCGTTTTTTCTTCTATCTTTTTTCTTCCCAAAGTATTTCATATATTTTCCTTTCATTTTTAAAATAAAATGTAACTAAATTTTTTTTAAAAATGTTACTAAAGTTGAGTCAACTCGAACTTCAGCAACAATTTGTATAAATTGTTTCTGACGTTTATAATAATTTTATTTAGTTTTGAATGAAAATTTTATACTTAATGTTTTAAAAAATAATACCTAATAAATGCATAACATTGTTGTGGCTAAAATTTGCATATCCGTTGTCAATGGCGGTGAGTGTAAAACGGCAAAGATTTCTGAAGAGATGTTTTTTGTTTAAAATTATTAAATTTTTTTAAAAATATTTTTTAGGCCTTTTTTGCGTTGATTTGAAAAAAATTTACAAAAACCGAAGTATTTTCCATTTAGCTTTATTAACCCGTTTTTCAAATTTCCTCACGCATTCAGTTTCCCGAGTGTACTGCCCCGCGAGTTGGCATCACCGATTATGCACAATTTGTTTAAAATTAAAAATAATAATTTTGCTCATTTATCGTATTTTAGGAACAACATTTGGCTCGATAATCATACAATTAATATTTGCAAACATATTTAGTGATCCTAAATAACCGTAATATGGATGTAATCGAGTGCAAAAAATTTACTTAATTAAAATCTAATTATAATCTAAATTATTTATAAAATGTTTAAAGTATTTTTTTTTTTGGTGGGTGTAAAATAAAAACGTGCTAAATTAGTGTTTAGTAGCAAAAGATTAACTTAAATACAATAATTAAAACACTTTTTTCTTATTCACTGATTAACATTTCATTTAAGCCATTTATTAACTGTTTTCTCAAATTAGTTTCTCTTTATGGTTTAACCCTGGATGAACACCTTCAAAAAGGGGAAACATTTTTCTAAAAATTAATAAATTATGCAATGAAATTTTACCTCTTACCTATTTTGTTTTTGCATTTATGGCTCATATAAATTTTTTATTGATTTTCCTGCTTTATGTCGTAAACAATCTTTTACTGATTTATTTTTAGCAAAAAAAAAAAAATTTTTTTTTCAATTCGCATAAATTGTAAACCATTAAGTTCAAAAATTTCCAAAGATTTACGACAGTTGTATAATTTGTATTTTTTTTTACCTTGTAAAATAAATCTTTTGAATGCTTTTAATATCAATTGATGGGAGAAATAAAATAAAATTAAGGAATAAAGGGATCATAGAAACAAATCTTTGAAAATATTGCAGCCAATGGAATACTCGTAAACAAGATTTTATTTTATTATTCCATTCAATTGAAACTTTTTATCAGTCATATATCGCCGAGTTGTTTTTCGACTCGTAAGTAGATGTATAAACATACACGTCTGTTTCTGTGGCATGAATACGAATTAAAATTGAAATACATACATAAATAAAAATAAAATATACGCAATAAATGAACACGCTGAATGTACAAAAATAAAAAAAATACATGCAGAAGCTTAAAGGATTGGAGACAACGAAATGTAAAAACATTAAAAAGTGTATTTTTTATAATAAAAGCGACCAAATCTACCTTAAAGGAAAAGACAGAAGCTTTCTTTTGAGCAGAACAAAGTAACTACCATTTAAAACAAAATAAAAAAAAAAATTTAAATTTAAAAAATAATTGAAATTAAAAAAAAAACAAATATTTTTTTTTGAAAAATTTAAGAACAAGATATCTAATTTGTTTGGGATAAATTTTGTTAACACCAATAGGTAAAAAGTTACATGGATAAGAAAGAACACCTGTTTGGCCAAATTGTCAAACTTTGACCCCCTCTAGCTCAGAAACGTTTTGACCGATCTTGTTAAAAATTTGTGGCTAAACTACTATCCTATAGGACTAACCTTTCAAAAGTTGGATCACTTGACATGAAATCCCCTACAATCAAAAAAAAATGCTTCATATATTTTATGAATCATTTTCATAAAAAAATTTTCATTATCTAAATGGAATTTCATAGTTGTAATGAAGAATTTTCGTTAAAATCGCTTCATTGGATTTATGAAAACTTAAATTTGTTCAAGTTAAACAAAAAACTTTAATTGGGAACATAAAAAAACAATATAAAAATATAAATATGTTCATAAATTAATACAAAATTATAGTTTCCTTAAAAAATGATAAATTGTTAATTAAAAAATGTAAGATTTAATTATTTCAAACATCTAATGTAATATGCCATTAAATTTATTAAATCAAAATTTTTTTTATAAAAGCAACTTATTTTAATAATTGAAAAAAATAATTATTTTTAACATTCAAATAACATAAAAATATTCGAAAAAGCATGCCTTCATAAATTAAAAAAAATTCATTATGACAATGAACAATTTCCTTATAGTAATGAAACAAAAACTTTCAATCCATAATTATGTATGTTTTTAGTTTTCTTTAATATGCACACACGCTAGCGTTGTTATTGTTGTTATGGACAATTTAATATCATATTTCTGTGGTTTTCATAGGTAACACATTAAACATTCTAGATCGAACATTGGACTTGGTATTAAACTATTTGAAATTGGTCATTACGTAAAGAAATCGGAATTCGTCTATATATTTTCAGGAATTTTAAGAACCATGTAAAGAGTAATAACAAAAAAACAGTTTTTTTATTCAAAAACTACACTACCCGGGTAGGCTAGCTGGTAGTGAGCTAGTCTATCAGCGCCGGGGTCGCGGTATCGATTCCCACCAGAGACTCACTCTGGTTCCTGCAGACAAGCGTAAAGCTTCGCTGGATTAAAATTAATAAAAAAAAAATTTTAAAAAAATAAAAATAAAAAATGAGTCTTCATTAAAATGTTTTAATGTAATTTTTCATGGGATTAATATCAAAATTCATTATTTTTGTGAAGAAAATTCTTTCAGTGTATAAATATATAACATATATATAAATATTTTCCCGTCGATTATATTAGGAGCATAGTGTACTTGGATGTCTGCAAAACATTAAAGCCTGTCTGTAAATGCTATTTATATTTAAATAACATGTTTATGGTGACACAGAACATTTGGTTGGGATAATGCTGTCGTGCTAAAAACTTACCGGTGCCAATGTTCTGTAACTCCCGCGTCGAGAATCTTTTGGACTGAAAGGCGAGAAATGAAACAAAAATTCCACAAATTGAAACAAGCAACTGTTTTTCTCACTAAACTGCGTCTGTAATATTTTTGGCGAGTAATAGTTGTCACATAAGGAAATTACTCGCCAATTTATGTCTGTAAAATTTTTGTGAGAAGTTCCCACTTTGAACTGTCAAATAAGCTCACGAATAAAAACAGGGAAAAACAAATTTTAACATTAAAAAATTTATTAAAAATGCAAAAAGATTGTTTAATTATTTTTCTTTTAAGATTTTTGAAAAATATGCGAATGTTTTCAAAGCCATTTAGTAAAAAAACAATCATTAATGTCGCACATTAGATTATTTGGAATGGCCGACGAATGTATTTTCGCCATCGTAATTTTTAGTTATGTGTAATTGAGGATCTCAACGTCTGCAATTTCACATCGGCTTCCAGTAGAATGCTATGACAGTTATAACGTAGTTTTCGACATGAGTTACAGAAACACTTTTTTCTCACTTTTCAAGAAACAATGGACTATTTTGTTTCTAACATTTTCGATGCGAGAAGATCTCACTAAAGTTACAGAGCATGGGTACAGTTTTGAATAATAAGTTAAGGTCGATCTCGAGACCACTGGTAATATAGTTTTGGTGAGCTCGGTTTTAAAGGTGCGCACATTTAAAGCCACTAAATTAATACTGAAAAACTTTCCAGAATGGAAAGGAACCTTGAAAAATTTTCTTTATCAAAGCTCGGCAGCTAAATGCTTTGGATCTAGTTGAAATTATTGATTAGAGTGTCTATAGGGTTTTAGTGTCAAGTGTATAGATATAGAACCTTATATTTGAGTAGTTGGTGGATTTTTCTCTAAAACAATTCCCACCTTTAAATATCTGCATCATAAATTTACCACTTTTTGTAGAGAACAATTCATTTCATTCATTTATTGCGTGTTTACAACAGGCACTTTGCAGTATTTGCAATGGCGCCTCCAATTTCTTGTTATGTAATCTTACATTTTAACCAATACATAGAACCGTATTACAGCACCAAAAACAATAAGTTCTACTTCCTTCTTCTTGGTTTATGGCAACATGTTTTGACTCTTAAATAAAACTGGCTAAAAGTCGTTAAACAAATAAATTTCAAACAAAAGAAAACTGATGTTTATTTAAGATTCCATCAAAATACTTGTTAAATTAATATTTCAAATATAAAAATGAAAAAATACCCACAGCCAGCAATAACCAGAGAAACATAAATGAACATTTTTGCTGTTGTTAATTTTCTAACAGCAGAGCATGGTGCTTTTTCTTTTAAATGTCGGTAAATATACTTTTAAATAGCTTTAAAACAACAACAATAACATGGCACAAAATATGCCCACAAAAAAGTATTGAACGACTCTTTTAACTGTAAATTTATGTTTATTTTGCTTTCAATTTAAAACCATTAAAAGTTGAAGAATTTAATTTTAGTGGTGTAGGTTTTTACGGCCATATATTTCTAAGAAACTGAAAACCATTGTTAACAATTTTAAAGTGATTATTCGGTTCAAATTAATTTTCCAGAGTGTATTTCAATTGGGACCCATTGGCAATCATGCACCGAAATTAAACGGGCAAAAGTTTGGATGAAATTAAATCTAAAAACCAAAATAAGATGGCGATGCTCTATCCGCAATGAAAATTGTATAGGGGTTTTGCGGAATTATAAACCGATTCTCATCATATTCAAAAAGCTTGTGAACTGTACTTTTTGCACAAAGTTTACATTGATAGCCAGCCTGCCAGATGGACATCGTTAGATTAATTAAAAAAGTGATTCTGAGTCAAGCCGTATACTAAGACGTGACCAATAACAATATTTCACGCTGTTACAAACATCAGCAATAACGCCTAATATTTACCCTATTCACTATTGTGGTGTGAATTAAAATTTAGTTCCAGGGACCTAATTCTGGCAGTCGTGATCGAGTACTTTTTCGATCCGAAAGCAATTTTATTTCAAATTGTTTTAGCCGATACTGAAAAAAATTAACAAATAGAATCTGGGCATTTATTTCTTATGTTGAGTAAAATTTATTATACAAATTTTCATATTATTCGAATGTGTATTCTACGTCAAATTACTTTGTTAGTCCGATGGAAATCAAATTGTATTCTAGTTTAAGTAAAAGACTAGGGATCTACAGACATAAAAGGAGGGCCACCAGAGGTTCGTCAATTAGGGCACGCTAAGGATTACAAAAATTAAAATCAATCCAGAATTCCTAAATTTAGCGCTATTTTAGAAATCTTATCAGTGAGTTACACTGGTCCATTTCTACGCGTATTGGACAAAGATCTTAAATAGTGCACGAATAATATTGGATTTTCGGATAGATATTAATACAGTCAAATCCCGATAATTCGTACCCCGATAAATCGTAATTCCCGATAATTCGTAATAAACTGTCGGGCCCTTAAAAAAATCTCGTTAATTCGTAAAATTTCCATACGTTTTGGTCCCCTCGCTAATTCGTAATTTTTTTTCAAATAAAATCTTCTTAACCTCTTATAAATCGTAATTGTTTGCTAACTACCACTTATAATTCGTAATAAAAACAACAGAAACATTGAAAGAATATTTTTTTGCTTGTGTGCGCTTTCAAATAAATAAATATCTAAAAAAAAATTTTTATATATTTTATTTTTAACAATTGTTTTCTAAGTTTTTTTTTATCGTTTTAGTAAATAAATTGCAAAACCCCGTTAATTCGTATTTATTTTATTTTAACCCCGTTAAATCGAAATCCCGCTAAATCGAAAACCCCTATAATTCGTAAAAAAATTGCCGATCCCTTGCGATTACGAATTATCGGGATTCTACTGTATAAAGATAAATCTTCTGCAGTAAAATTCCTGTTTTCGCGCTTACGATTATTTCGCAAGAAACTAGATTTTGAACTTTTTTGCTACTTATGCCCTTTTTGATTTCAGGTTACGATATGTAATATAACGTAAAACTGAATTTTTATTGTAACGTTTCTTCGTTTTTTTTACGTTATGGTATAAAAATTATATACAATTGTTTTTTAACCTTTAGGATTGTCCAGTTATTGTTACAAAATCCAGGTGAATTCTTTACATTGTTCAGTTATTTGAATATTGGGTTCTGGCAATCCTTTGTAATTTTAATCTCAGAGTGGCACTACAAACGGAAAGTTCAATCTTTTTTTTTACTTGATTTTAGAATTTTATACTTATTTTAAGAAATTCCGCGATTGATTTCCGAAAGTTATCACAATTTAGGATTGTTTTAAGTACGTTTTAGTTATGCTAAGTCAGCTGGGGCTCTGATCTATTCTCCATCTCCGTTGACTCATATGTTAGTCACCATTTGGAAGGGAAGCATAATACGGGTGGGGAAGAGAGTATGGTTTTTGTGTTCGGTGCTCGGTGACAAGCCTTGCTAACATTTCTTTTGTTGATATTTACTTTGCTTTTTGACAAAAAAGCAAAAATAGTAACAGAATGTTTCCGGTAACATGTTCTTCTGTGTGAACGCAAATGAAAAAACGAAGCAGGTTTGAAAGGGAGAAACATAAAAGTTTCGCTTACCATTGCGCTAACGGAAGACCTTTATTTTATATGGCGAGTTCTCACTTTGATGCAATACATTTTTGACACATAAATCGCATTATTCAGCGCATATAAAAATTGTTGGATGTAACGATCAGCTGTACACACTGATTGTTTTGATACAGTAATTTTTTTAGTATTCCCCCTTACAAACTTGCTTCGTACGTAGCACTTAAAGTGTTATTTTTTTTTTATAAAAGTTGTTGAGAGTTCTTTCACTTACTTTACTGCATTTCTGTATGTCTTATTGCGTAGCGCATAATTGTTCGCAAAATTTTATTTGGAGTAAAGTGTCGTCGATACCAATACATCGGAAAATCTTAAGTTTCGTCGACATATCGGTATTCGTTACGTCCCTAATTTTTTATACTTTTCTTTTTAAAACTCGATAAAAAATACAGCTAGAAGATGTGAAAAGGCGTTTTCTAATATTATACAGGGATGTGCTGGAAATCGAAACCGTTAAACGAAAGAATTTAGAAGTTGCGTATTCTAATCTAGTTTTTATAATTTTTGTGTTATAAAATTCTATTTAATGGAGAAATATTTGTATAAGATTTGCCAAAAAAGTCATTTATTACAGAAATCTTATTAAAAACCGACTTTTGAAATACTTGCGTTTTACCTTTTCGATTTCAGGCACAATTCCTGATAAGAAGACAAATGGTCGTTTTCTTATTACACGATTATCTTTTTTCCCAACGAAAAACTGCACATTAAAGAAATTTGGTTTTCTAAATGTCTCATTTGCTTCTATTCTGTCGCAAAGCTAACCAGCACTCATCTGCCCATTATTTATTTTCCTTTTATTTGTCGTACAGATAAGTTCAATCAGCTGACTCTCATCTCTTACATGTATTTTGAGAGGTGTTGCCAACTTAAAACAATGAGTGCCCCGGTAGACTAGCTGGTAGCGCCGGGGTGGCGGGTTCGATTCCCGCCAGATACTCTGGTTTCTTTCCTGCAGACAAGCATAAAGCTTCGCGGGATAAGCTTAGGAAATTAAAAAAAAAAAAATGTTGAGAAACCCAAAATTGTTAACAGACAGTTTATCAGTCTAATAAATTAATGTTGACATAAGGTAACAGACAGTTGGTCGGTCCATTGAGAAAAGGGCCATAATTTTATCATTATTTGATAGGACTAGAAATCGCTCTAGTAAATTAAAAATTAATTAAATTTAATAAATAAAACCAACTCTCGATTAATGTAATTGTAGATAAATTTAGCCTGTCGTAGTTTCTTAGGACTAAAAATAAAAAAAAAAAACTACTACACCTCGTTAAGATTGGTCCATAATTTACGATAGGTCACATGTAAAGCTTACTTTTGAAAATAGCTTTAGTACACCTTAAACCGTAACAAATTTTGGTATTGTATTTAAAACTGGCCTGTCATAGCATTATGTGACTAGAAGTTGCGCTGAGAAATTTTGTAAGGAGTGGTCCATAATTAACAATAGGCGCCATAAAAAGCGTATTTTTGAATTAGACTTGCATTAATATTGCTTGGTTTATAATATTTGGATAAAAAGCACAATCATGAATTACTGTCTGTAGAAAGTGTCAACGATTCGGCACAACCGAAGCACTTTTACTTGTTTTTCCAAAATACTGCTTTCTGTGTCTGATATAAAAATTTAATTCATTTATATTAGGAATGCCAAAAACAAAAAAGGGTTTTCATGATATCGCTTCAAAATCTTCTTCCACAGAAGAACAGAAGTAAGGAAAAACATGTAAATCAATTAAAATAGATAATAATTCAAAAGCAAATTTCGATCTACCAAAGGTTAAATAAACTTTGGTTTAAAGATTGATGTTTGACTATTGACTGCCAGCAGTCGTCAATGGCTGTGGGTGTTAAACGGCAAAACCTTCTAAAGAAATTGAGTGGTTGCGATTGAAACATGTAAGGGTTAATTGTCCGTGAAAGCCCGGGCTCGAGTCCCGCGGCATTCAAGACCGAAAAATTATCAATAAATTTTAATTAATTTCATGTTGTAAAATTCCTTTCTTCATAAAAATAATTTAATGAACATTAGCCTAATTAAAATATCAACATTTGGATTAAAAACCATAAAACAGTTCAACAAAATCAACCACAATACTAATTACAGTAAAATCCCGATAATTCGTAATCGCAAAGGACCTGCCATTTCATACAAATTTTAGGGGTTTTCGGTTAAGCAGGGTTTCGATTTAACGGGGTTAAAAAAAAATTAATACGAATTATGGGGGGTTTCAATTTATTTACTAAAACGATAAGAAAACATAAAAAACAATTGTTAAAAATAAAATATATAAAAATTATTCATGTAACAAACTGAACTTAAGAAAATAAACACACACAAGCAAACCAAAAACCCACGCTAAAATAGCGGTAAAGAAAAAATCGTTCTTTCCAGGGCTGTGGAGTCGTCCGAAAAAAGTACTAACTCCGACTCCGACTCCAAATGCTGAAATTTTTTAAGTGCGACTCCGACTCCTTCTCCGACTCCTACTATAATCTTGATGCTAAATGTATATGAGACTCAGTGATGTTAACTTTTATTTTTTCATTACCGTACGGCCTTCTAAAAATTAGAGTTTTTGAGAAGCAATTACCGTACGCAAACATTAATGTGCTGTTTCCAAATGACAGGCTATTGATTATGTAGCAAAATTTATCAGGGGTGTGCTGGAAATCGCAAACGCAAAACGCAAGAATTTGGAAGTTGTTTTTAATAAACTTTAAACCTTATTCTTATAATTTTTGGTTTAAAATCCTGTTTAATAGGAAAATATCTGTTAAATATTTGTCATAAAATTCTTTTATTACAAAAATCTTATTAAAAAACGACTTTTAAAACTCTTGCGTTTTACGTTTGCGATTTCCAGCAAACCCCTGTATATAAAAAGCACTCAGTCCATCGCCTGTCATTTGGAAACAGCACATAAGAGCAGTATTCATAAACCATTTATTTAAATTTTAAATGTGTTTTAAGAAGATAATTTTTATTTTGGAAATTGTTTTAAAATTTTTTATGCCGAAAAACTTTAGAGTCGGAGTCGCGAGTTTTTGTGGGTACTACGACTCCGGCACAAAAACATCAACTCCGACTCTTCAACTCCGACTCCGACTCCACAGCCCTGGTTCTTTCCATGTTTCTGTTGTTTTTATTACGAATTATAAGTGGTAGTTAGCAAACAATTACGATTTATAAGAGGTAAAGGAGATTTTATTTGAACAAAAAATTACGAATTAGCGAGGTGACCAAAATGTATGGACATTTTACGAATTAACGAGATTTTTTCAAGGGACCGACAGATTATTACGAATTATCGGGAATTACGATTTATCAGGGTACGAATTATCGGGATTTGACTGTATTATAAAAATAATATTTTAAATTTGTGATTAAAAAGTGAATATTGTTTTTTTTTTTAAAAAGCATTAAGAAAGACAGAAGACCAAATTGCTCAAATTATTGCAAGAATTTATATCTTGCGATTTCATCGAAAATTAAAAAAATCTGTTTGTATTTATACACAGCGCACGTTTACGATCAAAAATTGTTGCGCAAATCTACGAAGCTTGTGTAAATGAATTCTGATACAATTTTTGGCAGTTCATTTGCGATCATGTAAAAATGCACAGTTTGCATTTATTGCGAGACTTTTAAGCGCCTTCATGAAAACCCTTACTGTTATTTTTTAATTGTATTTTATAACAACAAAACATCAAGTCAAATCGGCTCTGGGGAAATTTATAAACTCGTAGAAATGTAAAGCAATACATTATTGATTCACTTTGACCGCTACGACCAGTGTCGTTTAAAAAAGTCATTATAAATTGTTAATCTTAAAATAGTGAGAGACATTTAAATCTCTTGTTAATTTAACATTCGTATGCACAAACATACATTATTATTTCCCCTTTATATCTTGCATCTTTTTTGTTAGTGTGAGCTTGGGGTGAAGGGTGGCATATGAGAAATGATACCAATGATTGATGACATTGTTGTTTTTGCTAACATTCGTTTTTCTTTCTTCTTTCTGCTTAAATAATATGCACTAGAAATAATAAGGGAAAGTAAAAAAAAAATTGTACAACTCACATGCGTTTTAGCATCGACATTGACATAACGATTGACGCGTCAAGTATGTTTTCCATTTTCTAAAAAAACTTTCTCCTTGTCCATGCTGCTGATTTTTTTATTTTCATTTCTTTTATTTGAGGTTTTGTTGAGCTAATTTTTCATGAGAAAAGAAAAAATGTTTTCCAGAGATCTTTCCTTTGGTTTTTTTTAAATATTTTTCCTAGACTGTTTTTTATGCTGTTCGATTTGTCTCACATGTCATTGGTCCGTCCTGTAATGCATGACTTTTATTTTGATTTTAAGTTTAAAATCGTGTCATAAATGACATGCTACAGCTTCTGCTTCTTCCTACTTTGAGTGTAAGAAAACTTGACAAATTCCTTTTAGATCAAGTGGAATGATAACTATGCTTGATATTTAAGTTAAACCAATTCGTAGCGTTTGTTTTGGCTTGTTTGGTCTAATCATTGTACGTCCCGCTGATGTAACCCACAGGGACGCCGAAGAAAGGCTCAGGGCATATAAATGGAAGACGAGCGCCCCTGTTTGCCAAGCAATGAGCCCTTTCATTGCCCGCATGGCCCTCATGGCCGGGAACCCAGTTGTCACATTTAGTTCGACAAACGCTGTGTTCTACACAAATGGGCTTCTTGCACCTTGACGCTGGCTTGACGGTACAGACTCAGTCTGCCGGAAATTCAGTTTCCCATGTGCCGAAACCTGTGCAAAGAGAGCATACGAAGAAAGATTCGATACCCTCTGATGCACCTCTCCCAGCCTCTACGGCAGTTATCAAAAAACAAAGGCACATAAATCAATCTAAACGGGCCTTCACTACCAAGCGCTCCGCGTACAAATTTATTAGCCGACTTGGTGAAAAGCCGGCGGGTGAGATCAGGGAGCAGGCAAAACCCCATTTAGAGGGTTTAAAACGTGTACCTCCCTCTGAGGAGGAAGGAAGCCATCCGTAGCAGCGCCTAAACGGCAACGGTCAGGGGAGGACAACCTGACTGGGACCAAACGTTTTAAACGGCTGCAGAACAGCACTGTCGCAGTAGAAAGCAAAACCAGTACAGTTTGGATTATGAGCTGCGACATGGCACATGACCAGGGTGTTAATCCTTCAAACTCCACAACCAGGAAGGGTGTCGTATGCTAACAGGAGCAGCATCCACCTAATAACATCTGCTGATGCTAATGGACATCATACGGACTGGTGAAGCTCGGATGTCAACCCACAAGGTGAGTCACTTTTGGACTTCATAGTAGTAAATGACTAATAGAAGGGATGTTCTTGACATTACGCTTATTAGAGATAAGTTCTCGAATATGATTAGTGATTGGAACGTGCCAAAGGACTGTTCTTTTTCTGATCACATGAATATTGATTTAAATTTTTTCTTTAGAGTTGATTCAGTTAAACACTTCACGAACAGGAGAAAGACCAACTGGTCTGTCTATGCGAGTGTACTCGGGGACAAGCTGCCTATGTGCCCGGTTCTCATAGATAGTGTGTAGATGCTCGACTCCGTAGTGGAGTCATTGACGGATGTACCTAAATTGAGGCAACAAATGAATCATGTAAAAGAATCGACAGGAAGGGTAAAGCTAAGCTAAGGAAGTTGCTGAAAAACGCAAAGAAAGCAGGAAACTCTTTAATGAGGTAAAACGTAATGGTGTTTGGAACAATTACAAGTCCTCAGTCAACAGTCAACCTCTAAACCAACCTCTAAACCAGCTATTCCATCATATATGCGGAAGATAGATGGATCCTGGACCACAAACAGTCAGTACACCCTTGGGGTCCTTATGAATACACACTTCCCAGGTTGCACTGATGATGTGCCTAGGGAGGAAACATTTAGTGGAGCTCGGGATATCTGTAATGTTCCGATAACTCTACATCGTGTGGAATGGGCGGTCAAACGCTTTTATCCCTTAAAATCTCCAGGCTCGGATGGCATTATGCAACAGACGCTAATAGACAGGGGTAGTTCTTGGTTCGTACTGTTTACGGAGAACATAGCGCGCCAAGATGTTTCAATAACAATGCAAAAATAATGCATTATTATTTTTATACTACTCTCTTCGTGGTAAGTTTTAATCAAATTGCAAAAGTAGAAGATAAGTGGTAGATTATAAAATAGTGTAGTCCAAAAAATAGTCCATTAAAATTGTTAAAGTAAATGGTAATTAAATAATTGTACACAAAATTATTTAACGATCAATTATAGTTATGCAAATCGCTTAGTAGTGCGGTTCTCCATTCAATTTTAACATAATTTAAATTTTTAAAAATATTTAACAGCAAAGTTAACTTAAATTTTATTCAGTAACTTTTTTAACAATAACGTTTACTGCTATGTTCTATCTTAACGTCAGGTATTTAAGTTATCTTAGCGGCAAAATATTTTTCATTTTTTATTTTTAAATTCGTAAATATTTAAAAAAAAACATTATTATTAACATTTTTAAAATTCACGGTATTTACATACATTTTGCCAAATTAATATTAAAAAAAATTAGTTTCTTGGGAATTTAAAAATATCATTTAAAACACATGTTACATTTTAGATGCAGGTTTTTGAAATCACTAATAGTGTTTTCTTTTCTACACAAAAAATAAGTGGTAGACTTTCCAATTATGCCGCTGTTAGCAAATTTTTGCGATGTTTAAGTGGCTTCAATTCAATTTTATGTTTTGTTCGAAATATTTAACAATTTCGCTATTTTGGCAAAAAAAAATTTAAATATTCCGACAATTTGTTTTTTAAGCGATTTTAACGATTACCAATACATTTTTCGTTTTTTTGCAAGTTTGCAATTTTTCGCGAATTTAACCCATGTTTGCGATATAAGCGATTTTTCCTGTGGTTCTTTAGAGCTTTAACGATTTTTAATAAATAGCCGTTGCTTGCAATTTTCCGCTAATTAAACAATTTTTACAGATTTTTTACAATTCCTTATAATTTTAGCGGCTTTTAATTAATTATAAAGCTTGTTTGGTATACATATTAAAAATTTTCGCTATTTTTGCAAATTTTCAGAATTTTTGCAATTTTCGCTAGACTATCAAAACCTAAATGGGGGTTTGTAAGTTTCGAAAGTACTGTAAGTCGTTCCACACGATAAATAGTTTGCTCTCGATGACAGTGTTCGTAAAATATACTTAATAATTAACAAAGATGCCACTTGATTGAAATTTTTAGGTGTGTTGTTAAAATTGAGTTACTGAATTGCTGTATTGTTACCGTAAGCAATAAACTGTGCCGGTAAAATTAACGTTAACGTTGATCGTTAAGGTTAGAGAATTCCACTACAGGTCTGATTTTAACAAAGTAGACCTATATGAACTGTGCCGCAATAGTGTCGCCGCATTGAATTAAGGGAAAAATTATTGTCATGAAAAAAAACACAAGCAAGTAATATTGGCGCTAGAACCACTTACGCTTAAAGCTTCTTACGTAATTTTTTTTAGAAACGAAACAAATTAAATCTACACAAAAATAATTTTTTTTCCTTATTTTCGACAAAGGGACTTTTAAGGAACTTTAAAAATTTTATAGATTTTTAAAAATTATATACAATCTGGACTAGGAAGGGACATCTCATGATAAAATTGTTTTGTTTTTTAATTTTGTTTGTTCTTTGAGTTTAGTCAAAGCTGGCGCCATTGTACATCGACCTCCTTTGAGGGCGAGGCATGACAGTCTTCATGGATAACGACAATAACTCGTTTAGGCCTTAGAATTATCAAAAGTCTTCTTATTGATAAGGTTCACTTAGGTGTCACATGGTAGCTGTTATTTAAATTAAAAGCGCTGGGTGGACGTTTCTTTATATGCCTGGAGTTAAATTTATCCAACTGGCAGTTATCCCTGTTTGCTGTTGCAAATTAAAAAAAAAATGCTTTGCTCCTAAGAAAGGGGTTAATGCATGGTTCAGGAAACCACGTTCTAAAGTTGGCGCCTGTGTTTGGTGTCTATACAGGGGACGTAAAAAGACTTGTTGCTTACTTTTGGTACTTAGAACAGTGTCTATGATAAGAGACCGATTTATAATCTGCTATTCATATAGACACATGAAATTTACATAAAATCTGACTTTCCAAATATTAACTGCAGATTTTATTTTTTTTTAAATTGCCAATTTCACTTATAAATTGCCAAACCTTCCACCAACACTATTTGAAACAGTCTTTAAAAGCACCTATCAACCAGAAGCTTTTTATTTTTATACCCACACTACACTTGTGGATGTTATGCATTTTTGCTGATGTCCTTAAAATATTGGTTCTATACCCACCTTTAGGTATACATATCGACTCAATATTACTTTCTGAGACGAGTAAGAACCCTCGATTATTTGAACTTTTTTTTTTGGTTCCTTTAATTTCAAATTAATGAGACTTTACGGTATTGAACATGTTTTTTGTCCCTTATGACACTTTGCAAAAGGACATTATGACACTTTCAAAGGAATTTCTCCTCTATGGTATAACAAACACCGGCTTCGCTTCTCAGTATAGCCCGCCTTCGGTCGGGCGCAAGAATTTTCTCTTCTATGGTATAACAAAGACCTTGGCACTGCCTAGTTTGCCCGGTATAAATCAGCAACGATTTTTACTGACCATCTTGGATGAACCCACTTTTCTCTGGAACGGCTCCGACAACTTTTTGCACGGTTGGTGTTTTTAATCTATTTCTATATAAATATATCTAAAATCATATCCAAAAGATTCCTTCATTTTCATTTCCAGCGTTGCCACTAAATCCATTGATTTTCAATTTTCGCCGTTGCTAACTTTCATTGCTATCTTGGCGAATGTTTATAATGTATGCCACGAATTATATCAGCTGTTCTAGAAATATGTTTCTTATTGTACTCCATTTGCTCAATTTTTTTAAATTTTAATTCACTTTTTGTAACTTTTCTTAGTTTCCGAAATTTTCTTACCCCCGTATTCATAAACGATTATTAAATTTAAAAATCGTTTATTAAGTTAAATTTTCATACAAAATTTATTTTGTAACCCTTTATTAATATATAACTTTAAATATAAATTAACTTAAATTTTTGCCGAATTAAAGTAAATTTGTTAAAGATAAGGTTGGTTTTTGTTTTGCTTATCAGAATCATTAAACAAATTAAAAGCACTATGCATCCAAGTTTCGAATGAACATGTCTTTAAAATCAACAAGGCAATAAACTCACCCACATTGACTGTAAATTTGAATACTACGTGCGCTATGAAAATTTCTATCAAAACAAATCATTTCACAAACAAGAAAATCTTGTACACATGTGTATAAACAGAAGTTAAAAAACACATTGAATTTCAAATATCTTGATTTAAAATTCTAATATAATGTTAATGTTAATGTTTTGTTGAACTTAAACGAACAAGTTTTTGCTACAACATGAATTGCCAACAAGTTAGTGGGTAGAATGTTCACAGTATGCAGATTAAGTAGTAGTTGAAATAGTTTTAATATCGTACATAGAAGATTGTCAATGAAAATGATGGTTGTATTGAGAAAAGTGTATGAACAAAGGAATGAATAAATGAGTGGCGTACGAAAAACATCTGTATCAATATTAACACCCTTTCAGGGTATTAATGTTGTTAACAGAACGCGTTTAAATGGTACTTGACTAATTTATTTACAACACTATTGGGATTGCTTCATGAACTATGAACTAGCACATACATTTAACCACACTTATCACAAACTTGCAGATATACATATAAAGTTTCACACATACATGCATACATACATACACATACATATGCAAGTTTGTATTTCTAATGTCAATATTGAATTTATGTAGAATTGCGACAGATTGACATGCTCACTTATGTTAATTTAAAATCGTAACATTTCATTAAACTTTTATGTGCAGTTTGTACACAACTACATACACCAAGCTTATTTTATGTACATACTTGTTTCTACACACACACACGTTTTCTCTCTCACTCTTATGCGAATACATTAAAGCTTTGTTTTTGTGTATACACAGTGATGTATTTTGAGTTGTTTTGTTGTTGGTAAAATTGACGATTTAAAAGGGCCAAAATACCTTAAAAAGGACCAATTTTTTTTAAATATCCCAGCTAGCATTGGCTGTTTGTTAGGCGATTGTTCCTAATATACAGCTGCTAAAATAATCTTTTAATGATGATCTGACGAGCAACATAACAAAGAAATTACTTTTTTATAAAATTTCTGACAGGCTCGTCTTTAAATCCTGAAATGTTTACCATGCAAGTCCTAAAACCATCTTTAAATTATTATTATTTCATTAGTACAAAAATAACAATGTTACAATTCGTTTATCTTTCGCCAACCAATGATCTTGCGACTCTCTGTATAATTCATATAACAATTACTATGTTACCGAAGTCAGAGCGTATTTTTAAACACGCACTTTCTATTGCCAATACAATTTAAAAAAAAACTAACCGTCCTAGGGATCTGTCATTCAAGATTATCGCATTCTAAAGGTTTGTTTCGTAAAACTTGTATGCAAATGGGAAGTTTCAACATAAAAAATGTCTAAATCGATTATTGACATGCTTTTTGAAAGACTGAAGTTTTAAATCTTGGTTTTAAAGATTAGTGTGACCTCGGATATTTTTTTGGAGATGTGTTATTTTAAACTTCTATCCACCCAAAAAACTATAAAACCCGGTCCAATAGTGGGCCTCCCATATTTACTAATTTTTTTTGATTTTTGAAAACTTGAAAAAACAATATTATTTTATTAGAAAAACAAAAAAATTCGGATCTTTTGTGGAGTAAAGCCTGTGTTATATGAAATTACTGAACTGGCGTTGCGGTTGCGTTTTACAGAATTAGGGCATACAAAATGTACTAAACGTTTTCAAGTAGTTTGTTGAATTTGAAATGAAACGGCCAAAATATTTTAGAAAGTACTTCCTACCTAGTGCCCCAAATTATTCACATTTTGTATCACTGTGAACACATACACACCTTAATTTAAAATAAAAGAAGATAAAATAAATAACTTAAAGGTAGAAAATGTTTGAAAAGAAAATAATAAATCATATTATAAAAATATTTTAATCTGAACTAATTTTGAGATCATCCTCGTTTTTTGTGTAAAAAGATATAAAAAACTATTTTATATATTCCTTGTTTTTTAGTACCACAATCATTTATTTCTTTGCAAATGCAAAATATGTGTATACTTATTTTACATTTTCTATTGATTTTTATTTTTGCTCATTATAAATTTAGATTAATTAATTTAATTAAAATTTATGTTGTATTTGATTTTATTTAAATACACCATCATAAGCAATAAATATGTAAAGGATGTGAATAGTTTTACATGGCAGAATGTATAAAATTATTATTATTTGCAATAAATCTTAATTGTTTGTGAGATTTAAATGATAATCGTCGTAATGAATGTAATTTAAATTTTAATATAACTTTACATTTTTTTAAATGGCGGTTAAATAGCAACATTTCGATGTAAAATTAATGGTTTCGAGGGAATATGAATGGGAAAGATTTTTAAAACAACAAGAAAATTTCATTATATCAGTAAAAGTTTCTGTTTGTAATTAAAGTTCAGCATTTTAATTATTCAGTCCTAGTTCAGTTGTAGTTCAGTTATAGTTCAGTTCTAGTTCAGTTTAGTTCTAGTTCAGTTCTAGTTCAGTTATATTTAAGTTCTAGTTCAGTTCTAGTTAAGTTCTAGTTCAGTTCTAGCTCAGTTCTAGTTCAGTTCTAGTTCAGTTCAAGTTCAGTTTTAGTTCAGTTTTAGTTCAGTTCTAGTTCAGTTCTAGTTTAGTTTTAGTTCAGTTATAGTTCAGTTCTAGTTCAGTTTTAGTTCAGTTCTAGTTCAGTTCTAATTCAGTTCTAGTTCAGTTTTAGTTCAGCTCTAGTTCAGTTCTTGTTCAGTTCTAGTTCAGTTCTATTTCAGTTCTAGTTCAGTTTTAGTTCAGTTCTAGTTCAGTTCTAGTTTAGTTCTAGTTCAGTTTTAGTTCAGTCCTAGTTCAGTTCTAGTTTAGTTCTAGTTCAGTTCTAGTTGAGTTCTAATTCAGTTCTAGTTCAGTTTTAGTTCAGTTCTAGTTCAGTTCTAATTCAGTTCTAGTTCAGTTTTAGTTCAGTTCTAGTTCAGTTCTAGTTCAGTTCTTGTTCAGTTCTAGTTCAGTTATATTTCAGTTCTAGTTCAGTTCGAGTTTAAGAACTTGTTTTGGTTCAGTTATCATTAGTGTTTTTAAGTCTATTTTTAATTTTGTAATTTCATAAGCTCCGTTTGACTTCTAGTTGTGTAAGGTGATTTTTGCTTTAGGTAGTGGGTTGTAACAACTTTTTCGAAATCAAAGAGATAGAAAAGAAAAATCCTAAATTGGGTTTACTTTGTGATAATTTTTGTTTTGCGAATGATGGTGATTTCTGTTGTATTCTAGGATAGTGATCATCATAATCTAATTATTTGTAAAAATTTGATTCAAATATTTCAAAAAACGTTATAAAATTGAAACTATTTACAATATTGAAACGAAAATTACACATTTTGATTAAAATTAAGTCAGACTTATGTAATGTCACTTATGTTTTTTGGAAATGTAAGATTCTGAATCCAAATAACCCATCTGCAGTACTAATTGGTGTGCATAAATAACAATTTCTTTATACATATGCAAATCATATACATTAATTAATAACAGTTATAGTTTCTTTTACGGGTTTAAGTAAAAAAATAACTTAATGCTTGTTTAGATTACACTATGCAACTTTTGAGCGTAACGGTCCTCTAGGTACAAAAACTTTGTCATTTGTAATATAACATGTTGAAAATTTTGCTCACATATGCGTTTTGATATGAGGAATAAAAATCCATAAAGAACTCTATTTTGAAATATTTGCAGATAGGTTATTAGGTCTTTAAGATGACGATTTGTAGGTAAATGTTTTCATTTTGGTACGCAATTATCTTAAGTTTTAAAATGTTAAAGAACTAACGCAGAGGAACAAGTGAAAAGAGACACAAGTCTGAAATTTAAATACAATTGTAAGTTTCGTTAATAGATTTAATCTTCCATTATAAAAATTGAATATTATCTTTGATGACCTACAAGTCCTTAAAAGTCTTAAAAGCTTTCAAATTGTGCGAGGATATTTATTAAAATGTTTACTGTCTCTTTCAAACAAAATCGCAACATCTGCTAATGATGCAATTGTTTGTTATATCAATCGTTTTTACTATCCAGCATTTAACGTCTGTAGCAATAAAAAAAAACTAAAGCAGAAAATTAGGGAGTTGTTATTTTAAAGCTTGATTTAAAGAAACTTCTTTTACATAATATTTATAAAAGGCCATCTGTTTTAAAAACTTTGCCATCATAATTTATTTTCTTTTATTATCAATAACTTTACTGCCACAATCTTAATTTTTACAAAATATTTATCTTTTGTTTTCATGCAATTTTTTCTTCTTTTCATTTACCTTTAAAAATAACATTAAAATGCTAAAACTTTAAAAAAGAAAACTGAAATCAACGGAAATAAATAAATTTATATGCACAAAATGAAAAAGGCATCACAAAAGTTGCTTCTTCTATTTTTGTTGTTCCTTTTATTGATGTTCTTATTGCTTTGGCGTTTCTTAAAATGATGAATAAAAAGAAAAAGTTTAAAAATATAAGAAATGTTGCAAAATTTCCGTTTTGTTGCAATTTATTATTGTTTTAAAGTTGTTCAATGTTTTCCACGGTAACAGCCCAAGTGCATGTGCTACTGAAAAGATGGTCGTATATTTTTTAAAAGACAATAACCAAAAACATGCAGTAGAAGTAAAATAAAAAAAAAAAAAAAAACTTTGAAGCTTTTGCTCATGCAATTTGTATAAAGGAGCTGGCTTTCAATTTACTTTTAACAAAATTTAGTTATTTTTTTATGAAATCATTAATGTGTTCAGGTACAGGGGGTGGGGGGGGGGGGGGGGTTGTGGCGCTAACGATCTGGTTAGTAACCATTGCAAACATACATATTTCCAACTTTTTTTTTGCTGTAGTTATCAAATGCATTCAAGTGAAAGCCAAGTTTTCTTAAAATATATTTATACATAATTGTAAGTTTTACTTGTTTACAATAAAAAATAGAAAATTTTCAGAAGTTGTTGTGTAAAAAGTTTGCCCGAATTTATTTTTGGCCAACAAAAAAAATTCACACCTGACGTACGTTTAGTGTTTTCAGCAGATAAAAAAAAAATAAGCAAGATAAAAAACTTCATCAGAAGTTTTATTTTTGGCAAACAAATTTTGAAGGAATCCAAAAATTAAGACAATTTAGTTGCAATAAATATTATTACACCGTACACACGCAAACAAGGCGTGGACAGATTTTTGAAAACGAACTTTGGCAATATTGATAAATTTTTTAATGGCGTATGTGTTTTAGATTTTTTCTATTAAATATACGTCATACGCACGGTAACACAACTCGAAAGCCACAAATGTAGCATACTTTTAAGAGCGTATGATATTATTAAGATGATGGTTGCGTATACGCAATATTTCTAAACATATGTTTAGGGCTAATTCTGTCTGTGACCAGCGTTTAAAAAACTGCAGTCAAAGTATAAAAACTGCTTCACTTCTTCATTTGCCATTAACCTTCTATTAAATGTAAAAAGTCGATGTCAAACCAACTCAAAAAGCGAAAAATTGTACACAAATTTTCGTTTTTTGTTCGTCTGTTTCTGGTTTCGACTGCAGTTTTTAAGCCTTGTCTGTGGCTTGGTAATCGGGCAGATGTTATTCTATATATTGCAAATATAGACTTCGTTTTTTCAAATAAAAACAAAAAAATTAAGACTTTTCTGACAATTTAAACGTTTTTCACCAATTGAAGCACAGCCGCGAATAACGTTGTAAAAGCCACTTTTTTCAAAAACTGTTTTTTTGCAGATAACCGTTAACATTACCCTTTTAGACTGTTTAAACCTTAAATCACCCAAAACTATGCACCCTAACGCCTTCAAAGTGACATTCAAAGAATCAACTAGTGGAAGAACGTTGTAAGTTACTTACAAAATGATACAAAGTAAATGGTTTTGAAACGTGGAATAACGTTTTAAATGACATCGCGATTGTGGATATGAAACGTTTTTCCACGTTTTTCCACTAAAAAAAAGGTTATAAACTGTAAATTCGCATGTAATTTAAATTTTAAATTGTTTGATATTTTAAATAAAAGTTCTTATTACCATTATTTTTAATAATCTAAAGAAAAAAAATAAAAAATTATTAACCTTGCCTGATAAAAACGTTTTTTTGCTCTCCTGAAAAATAATTATTTTGTAACTTAAAACGTTATTCGCGGCTGGCCTTCAATTATTGTCATTGTGGAAGAGGCTTTGTATCACAATTAAGGAAAAAATACGTAGTCTTATAATTTTGTTCTATAGTCCACTTGATTTTCAAATTTTTAGGCCATAATGGTTAGAACCAGTTTTGACTCACTTTTTTTGATACACTCAGTGTATATTTTTGCTAATTATGAATTGAAATGAGTAAAATTAAAAACGAGTTTGATATTTGCTGAAGTTTCCAAAATTTTACAGTGAACTTGTGTAGTGTATGTTAAAATCGTTCAGTTATGTCGCGGGTTTTAAGGGTAAAGAGTGGAGAAGTTTTATTTCGTTTGTGCTGATGTTTTTATTCGAGAAGTACGCGTCTAGTGGCGAAGCATATACACTAACTCGAACAACGAAAAGAACAAATTTTTGAGAACAACAAATATGTCGAATTAATCTGGTTTTTATTTTCATCTTCTTCGTTTAGTTTAATGCATTCTCATCTTTTTATATGCCTTCTACGTACATAACTACATATATTGTATTGACATGATTTAAAAGTGCATATAATGATTTGAGGAATTTTTTATATAATCTTTGCAGTTCCTGCTCATATATTTATAAGTAAAAACTGGCTGACCTGGCAAACGTTGTTCTGAATTTAATTGGCACGTCTGTAAGATTCATTGGAGCTCGTGGAAACAAAATATTTTCGAAAATTTGCCATTTAAAATTGTGGTCACGATTTTAATGACCAATCGCAAAGCATTGCACAGCCGTGGTCGCTTCAAATTCCGAAGTAAAATAAACGTAGATCCAACTTTCAGTCGCAGATGGTATGGTGACATGGCTAGAAAATCCAGTGAGTTTAAAAATTGCCTGACAACGAATACTGTATCTTGAAATTTAAGTCGTTGACGTCTAGGGTTTTCGCTGCTTTCTGCCTGCCACGCATGATTTTTGTAGTGCGTGCTTACATCAGAAAATCTACGGTCAGTTGCAGCATTTTGGGAATCATTAATTGTGCAGACATTAGTGGACAATTTTATGCATTCAGTATTTTAATAAATAGCATGTTTTCCATCGCTGATATCTAACATTTGGTGTATTTTGATACAAAATAAAAATTAAAAAAATATGAATTAAAGATTTTGCTCAAGAAATGGAAAAAATATTTTCTGGATAGGAACACCTAGCGATTTGGAATATACTTTACGAGACATACAAAATTTCATAAAAATCAGTTGAACCGTTTTGAAGGAGTTTTAACACAAACATCGAGACACGATATTTATATATATGAGGGTATACAATTAATCGATGTTTTGTGTTAATCGATTAATCGCGCGAATAATAATACGACGTCAAAATTTAATCGAAAAATAATCGAACAATTTATTATTATTCGGTTAATCGAATATTCATAATTTTGTCTAGTTTAAAAGATTAAAAATATGACCAAAAATTTATTCTTTTTAACATAAAAATTTTATTAAAAAAGTAACAACAATTAAAAAAAAGGTACCTGGGTAATTCCATGTCAAAACGACCAAGAGTGGGACACGACCTCTTCCGATTGTAATGAAATTTGGCGAGAAGGTTCCTTTTATCTTATAAGGAACATATAAGAACGAAAAAAAATTTTAAAATTTTTTTTTCAAAAGTTATGTCATATTCAAAATGTCATAATTTCGCAGATTTAGCCGAATGTGTAGAGCTTATTTTTTCAATATCTCGAAAACAACTTGACATACGAAGATGATTTAAATGTCATTTTCAAGAGAATACTTGGGACTACAAACCATATACTGAAAAGAAATAATTTTTTGGAAAAATGTAATATGGTACCCATGTCAGCGTTGTACTGGAATGTTTCGCGATCTCATTTAGAGACATCCGGCATTCCACTGTTAACATAGATGTCGTGAAGACACCAGCTAGATCTGCAATGGCAGCCTTGCTGTCCGTAAAGAAACATCATTACCATGATGAACTGTGAATAAACTCAATTATGATCTGAACAAAATACATTGCGGCGCAGTTGCAAATGGGATTTGTCTTAATCCAGAAAAGTCGAAATGCTCAGGAATTCACAAAAATCCATTACACCACTTCTTGAAGATGATATTTTAATAAATCACATCAAAAAATCGACATGGTGCAAAGAGTTAAGAACTTAGGGATGGATTTGAACAACAAAAACTTAACCTGATTAAGCCACTTAAATACTCTTGTAGTTCAAATGTATGTAAAACTTCGAACGCTGTGGCAAACACAACACTTCACGGCATTAAGAATAAGGCAGCTTATTGAAAAAGCTTATCTGATTCCTAGTCTTACTAACGGCCATACAAGCTTCTTCAATAATAATTAAGATAACAATTTCTTGGATTTGTCGGAAATTTCTTAAGATTTTCGGGAAACTAAATCTTAAATCTCATCACTTAGTATCAGCTAAAAAACGCAACGCAAAACTAAAATGCATTGAACGCAAAAACAAATTCAATAATTTTTTCACAACTTTGCTCTCTACAGAAATTCATGTTGCAACAACAAAATTATGGAATGTTTTTGACTTTGTTTTTGCTTTCAATGTAATTTGTATCGTTGCGTTGCGTTTTCCACAATTACGGCCTATATGTTTTATCCTCTACCGTCACACCTGTTACAGTCGTTTAGAAACCCATTTTTATCCTTTAATTTTGCTTAAAATCCAACCATTCCGTGCGTTCGAATCTGTTGACCAGACCCTTTTCAATGTCTTAATTATGGTAACAAATTTTGTTTATAGTTTTTGTGTTTTTTACTGCAGAAATATTTTTGTGTGTCAGTTTTTGTGTGCTTTTTCGTTTATATTTTGTTTTATTTAAACTGTCATTGTTTTTAGTGTTGTTGTTGTTGGCTGTGTGCTATTTTGCAAGCAATTAAAAGTTTTTGTTTTGTTATTATTTCTAGTACAGTTTGTTGTCTAATTATTACTTCAGGTGTTGCAGATATTTTTATTATTATTGTTGTTTTTGTTGCTTCTGTCCTTGTAGTAATTGTTCGTTGCTGTCATTATTGTTGTTTCTGTTATGCTAAACACATACTTACAAAATAGAATTTGATGTTATTTGTTGTAAATACAGGTTACTTAAGCATGTGTTCTGTCGTCAGAACATGCTGTAACAGTTGTTAAACAAAGCCATTAGTTGGTGGTGTTAGGTGGTCAGATTGGGCAGGATTGTGTACTCTTTTATTTTAATTTAAAAAAAATACTGAGATGTAAGGCTAGGGCATGGATAGGGCATCCATTCTACAATATTATTGTACATGTTATTTGAAATATTATTTCATAAATTTTCAATTAAAATATGGTGTAATTCTTATTCAAAAACACACAGCCTATAAGCAACACAACATTGTACAATGTTGCAAACACATTTTACAGTATATTCCACAAATTTTCAAAAGTCAAATCATAAGTCTTTGGATGGTTGCCAATATATCGTGTCACCTTCGAATATTACAAACACAACGGTGATATATTTGTACAATACAAAAATTGAACAATTTTATTGCAAGTGTATGGGCCGCTTAGGGTTTGCCACAGAGATCAGCAATGAGTAGTGAAAAAGTGAGTAGAGCTGAATCAGGACTTTTAAGTTCTTGTGCTTATACGCACTCATAGGTACAGCAATGTTATTTAAGCTCATATTCACAGCGACGTTTGATCTTATTCATCGTACTTGTACTTAGCAGCATTTGTTGGGGTTGATTTAGATTCAACTTAACTCAATGTGTATAGGCGAAGCAAAATGCGAGGCTGCCAGATTTGCAAATAGCAAAGTGATGATTTGGCAATTACAGTTTACTAAAGTAATAAGTATGAAGTGGACGATTTTTCGTGAAATTTATCTGGCAGCGCAGATTATGAAGTTATGAAATCGGTCTCTTCAAAAAGGGCAAAATGTCGCTCGTTATTCCAGAAACGTTCCAACACATTCTGCGTATCATGAAACAAAAACTACTGTTTAACTACCAAATGTGACGAAGTAGTTCAATTTTCGTAGATAATCGAAAATTTCTCTGCCAATTGCTTGGAGGGTTAGTTTAAATGAATGTCCACGCACTTACACTTACAATTCCATGAGTCAGTATGAGTAGCTTAAAAAAAGAGACTCTAATTTGAGACTAAGAGAAAAAAATATTAAATTTAATGTTACATACCTTAAGGATTTTAGTATTTTATGTAAAACAAAAAATTAAATCGGTTTCTTTCAAATGTGCTAAATTCCCATTTCATACTGTTGAGAAACTGAAATTTATTGTTGAAGTGATAATAAGCTATTCATATGCGCATTTCACTGTCTGCTTAGGCCAGATAGTCAGGAAACTGCTTAACAGTTTTATTTGTATAATATCTTAAGCTTTTCTAAAATCTTTGAATGAAGTTTCCTGACAAATAAATAATGGGAAGAAATGGCAGATTTTCTACTTCGACTAAAGTTTTTTAAACGCTGGCTTAAAGTTAATCAAGAGACAAAATTTCTCAGATTATTCCAAGAATTTGTTGTTTATTAAAAAATTATATAAAATAAAAACAAAATAAAATTAAATTCAGACTTAATTAAATAAAAAAAGAAACTTTAATAAATATAAAATATGTAATACTTGTTCACAACGTTTTGTAAAGGTCTAAATTGTCTATGTTTTGTATTGCGGCGTTATGAAACACTACATTTTATTCGATTACACAGCAGTAGCCGATTTGTTCACACTTATTAAATATTTGGCGCCGATACTACGAAACCACTAGTTTTATTAAAAATTGTTTGATTTTGCAAAACGTTTGGCCACATCAATCATCATCTAACATGTTATAATTTACATTATGTGATTATCTTCTTACAAATAAAGTAACGTAAATCAATATAAATTGTTAAAAATAAGGCTCAAGTTTGATCAATTTATTCGTCAGTCTTTTTTTTTAATTTTTCATCAAATATTTGTTAGGTCTGAACATACCTTTAGACGTTATATTAATTTGATTTTAAATAAACTTTTAAATAGACTTTGACAAAACCTTAAGGAAGAAGAACATTTTAAAAAGATTATTTTTCCAAATTCTAAAAGAATCCTTATCACAAATCTATACTTATTTTTTTTTTTAATATCCACGACTCGCACTTTTAGTTTTTCTGTTTTTGCATATGTATTCCTATTTTGTTAATCAATTTCTTTTTTCTAAATGTGTTTTTATTTTGCAAAACGTTTAGTCTGCACAAAACGCAATAGAAATAAGTTTAAGCTTTGGAAAAATGTTTTAAAATATTTTTTGTAGATCTTAATTCTCCAAGGATAACACTAAAAATTTACAATCTCTAACATCTACAAATCGACATTTTAGCAAGACAGCACAAAACGTAAGTACTTAAATAATACTTAACTCGACAAAAACCCAATTTTGTGCAGATTAAGATTCCCTTTTCGTTTAACAATAAAAACTGGCAACTTAGAGAAAATTGGATAAAGAAATAGAAAATCGGCAAGAAGAATATATCGTCGATGTGTACATATTTCACCTGTAAACAAAAAACACTTATGAAGTTTTTCTTCTTTTTTAATTTGATAGCGCACCATGGCACACTTTATACGTTATAGTTTAGAGGCTGTTGAACAGTATCACACAAGTGTTACGTATTTTGTGGAATATACAACCCTGTCCTGATAAAGGCTAGTTTACACTATTATAATTTGTATTCTATGATTTTTCTTAAGCTTTTGATATCGTAGATCATGAAATTATGACTCAAAAATTGCAGTATTATGGAATTTTAGGCAGTGAATTATGTCTTTTTAAAAGTTACCTGTATAACAGGAAGCAGTATGTTGAATTAAATGGTTGTAAAAGTTTTCTTGGTGTCGTTAAACATGGTGTGCCACAGGGTAGTGTTTTGGGCCCGCTTTTATTCACTATATATGTAAACGATATTAATAATCTTGGACTGTATGGAAAAGTGTATATGTACGCAGATGATATTTCTGTGCTTTATCCATACAAACATGAAACAGTACTAAAAGCATATATGGAAAGAGATGCATCCTTAATCTTTGAATAATTCAAGACTTAACAAATTAATTATAAATGCGACAAAAACCAAACTCCTCAGGTTTCGACCTCATTTAAATAACAATGATGGAAGTTTCAGTATTTTTGTGAATGGTAATGAAGTCTTTGAAAGCCAGTCAATAAGGTATTTGGGAATCAATTTGCAATGTAATTTGTCATGGAATTTACATGTGGAGGAGCTAAAGTCGAGAATATCGGCTGTTATTGGTGTGTTATATAAGTTTAAAAACAAATTTAATGAACAGACAAAATTAATGCTTTATCAGGCTTTAGTGCAAAGTCATTTGAACTATTTGGTAGTAGTATATGGTTGTAAAAATAGCACGGAACTAAAATCCTTGCAGCGAGTTCAGAATATGGCATTAAAAAATGTATTTAATTTACCGTTACTGCATTCAACATTGTCCTTGTACCAAGAAGTAGCAAAAAACATTTTACCAATGAGAGGACTATATAAAATGCAGCTATTGGTTTTTGTTTTTAAATCATTACGGAATATTGGGCACAACACAATCACTTTTCAAAGGAATCAAACCAGATTTAACACGAGAAACTGTTCTAATTTAAGAGTTACAAGATGCAGATTAGAAACAACGAAGCAAAGAATTGAGTATGTTGGTGGATTAGAATTTAATAATTTGCCTCAAAACTTAAAAGATATACAAAGAATTTCAATTTTTAAGTCAAATATAAAAAACATTTATTGCAAAGTCTTGAAATGCTTTTAAATTAATTGAAAACCTTTAAGGAAAAATTGTAAAACTGTATATAATAAAATTTTTTTTCTTTAATTGATCTCATACCCTTAATTAGTAAATTAATTTATTAGTTTTAAATAATTTTATGCCAACTCGCCTCAATAATGTCATTTGACGCTGAGGCAAATGTACAAATTTGTAAAATAAAATAGAGAAAATAAATTTAAAAAAAAAAAAAAAAAAAAAAAAAAAAAAAAAAAATACATGTCAAAGACTCAAGTAATATGAACAAGTCTGATAGTGTGAATGCATGTGTGATGTAAATGACAAGTATTATGAAAAAAAGTTTGACATCTGATACGACTTTATCGTTTTTTGAAAAATTTCTAAACAAAAATACTTTTCATTGGATCAGGGTTGCATTTTATTCCATATGTCAGTATTAATACTTTGTGCGAGGGTGTTTATGGTGATTTAGTCACATTAACAACAACAAAATGCATTCAAAAAATATTTTTTGGATTATATTTTATTGCTGTTAATATAACTAACCATACAACCTTACAATCCTCTTTTCGTGAATAAGCCAATTATTCTAGACAAACGCTAAGTAGCAGACGATTTATCATTAATGCCGTATTCATAAAATCTATATATGTATATAAAATAGGATGTGTGTATGTATGTATGTATGTAACGTATGGACTCCAAAACTGCTGGGCCGATTTTGATGAAATTTTCAGGGAATCTTCAGAATATTCAGGCGGGTGATACTGTGAAGTCTGATTTTTGATTTTCGGTCTGCGGGTGGAGGGGCGTGGCAAAATCCAATTTTCATATTGCACCACCAATGACATCTATATAATTTGGACGATTTTTGCTTTAAAATGATCGCCATGGTCCAACTTAGATTTATACGAAAAGAAAATTTGGCCCCGCCCACTTTTACGCCAACTTTTTTCGATTTACCTAATATCAAAAAACTGCTCCATCGATTTGACTAATTTTTCTTTTAACTGTTCGTATTAATTCATTTTACGTTTTCATCGAAAGAAAAATTTACCACGCCTACTTTTTCTTTTTATCTAAAATCGGAAAACAGTTGCACGCACTGATTTTACGAAGCCCTAAGGGAATCAGTTCGAACAAAATTTCCACTGTTGAATCGACAACAAAAATAGGCATACGACACCCTCATAAAAGCTGTGAAAGATGAAGCTGGAGGCGGTGGCCTTAAGATGAAGTAATAAATTAATACAATTTCAATTTGCATTAAATATTATTATTCTGTAAAAAAACATTATGATAGGTATTCCATGGATTTTTAAATAAAGGCCATACATTTCGTTAAATGCTCAATTTAAATCGTGTGGTAATACAACACTTATGTTTGCTTAGGGCCAGCAACGTGGACCGGGTCAGCTATTATTAAAATAGATTTCAAATGCATTTTAAGTACAAATTGTATGAAAATTTTGCCTTAAAATACATTTCATACTTATTATATTTTTTATGAATAAGGAAGTTAGCATTTGCACCCGATTTTAAATAATAAAAAAATATCGCTTGAAAGAAACGTATTTTTATGAATGTCTTATGTTAATTATCCAATTTACAAGCTCCATCGAATGACTTATCGTTTGAAAACTACACTAAATAGTTTATATAGTTTCCTATATGCAGGCTTCAAGGTAATAAATTTAATGTAAATAACTGAATATTTATTTCATTCTCATTAAAATCCGAAGTTTCGTTGGTATTCTTTTTAACTTCTGCAGGGATTGAGTTTTTATTAAAATAATTATCTTTTTCGTCAGTTCACATCATTTGTATATACAAAACTTAAAATATTAAAATAAATCTATGTAAATTTAAAAATTATCACAGAGAATTTGTCCTTTTTTTGATCACAGTTGTTACTGGTACGATTTTTGTTTATGCACTTGTGAAAAGACCAATTTGTTGTACCGCTTCTCCGTCGTATTGCTAATTTTGAAACTAGAAAATATCAATTCAATGTAGGAAGATTAACAAATATCTTTTCACCAAATAATAAAAAAAATATGAAAAATAAATTTCTAAATTTTGTTTTTGTTTTAAATGTATGCTAAACGGACGAGTTTTGCGCTCCTGTTCTATAAACCACACATTAAACTCTTCAATAATGTTTTTTTTTCAGAAGTAATTGGCTTTATAATTTAAAATGTCCACAATATCAGTAATTTGATTGTGTTATACAAATATTTTATTACCAACTATTATACTGTCCACCAGCCACTAAAACATTCTCTTTAACCTAATTCAACTGAATTATTGTTCCTCCCACTCTTTAATAGAATTGTTGCTTTTATCTTGACTTTTACACTAATTAGTTTTGAGGTAAAAAGTACTAAATATATTTGAGACAAAAAACTTATGTATTTGCATCTACATACAATTTCTGGTTTATTTCTGAAATTGTCAACAACTTTCTTTTCTTCAACTATTATTGGTTAAAGTTTATTTTTGTTTGCAAATGTTTGCTAATAAACTACTTTCACTGTAACTTTGAATTTCAAATGAATGAATTGATGAATATAAATGCTTCCGTAGAAACCTAAAGTTGTAATAATGACTAAAGAGGATTAAACAAATTCAGATAAAAATATATAATAAAAAGTTTATGTAAAATCTCGTCAAAAAACCTGACTTGGTCATATTTTTAGATACCAAACACTGACAAAAACTGTCTTAATATTCATTAAAAATGGGTTTGTGTTAGAAAAAAACGGGAAAAAGCTAAAGCTGCCTGCATTTTCTTTAAAAAAGTTTAATCGAGTATAAAAAAAATGGATAGAAAAACTAAGCGTGCTGAAAGTACCACCACACAACTTGTCAAGTGTAAAAAACCAATTTTTTTTATTCACACTCCAAATAACAATGAATCCATCCGTACTCAAAACCAACTGAAGCGGTATTTATAGCACGGTGAGTTCGGATTTTCTTGAATCAAGTATAGAAAGATTGATTCAAGTGCGGATTTTCAATCGCAACATTCTTAAATTATTCATACTCAATCCCGATTTCGTACTTGAAATAATCCGAAAATGAGATTGATTTAAGTAAAACTAAGATTAAATAAATCTCAAAATGCGCTTGATTCAAGTATTATAAATTTTATCCCGAATAAGAAAGAAAATATTAAAGTGATTGATTTACTTACTCGTATTACACCTTACAGAATGATAAAACATTAACATCACCCCCGATATGGTTTTTACTTTAGAAATCTTATGTACATATTTAATCAAAAATTTAAACTAAATGAGAAGCATCAGTTCAAATTTACTTTTTAACCCTTCGTAATACACATGAGTCTGGCCAGACCTTTTTCAAAGTGTATAGAAAATCAAAAAATGCGTAAGCCGGAGGGTTAAACACAACGAAAAGTTTAATCTTTTTTTTTACTTGATTTAAGAATTTTATACTTATTTCCGGAAATTCCGGGATTGATTTTCAAAAGTTATCCCATTAACGATTGTTTTGAGTACGTTTTAGTGTTATTCGTACTTAAATTTATGAGTACGACTTGTACTTGAAGTAATCAAAAAAAAAATACTTGTTTTTCTATTTGTGCAAATATAAAAAAATTTTAGTTTGCTAAATTACCTTAATATGTGATTACTAGGGATAAGATTTTAATACACTAACAAATTCAAACTATGCGCTTAAAATATGCACTAAAAAATCCCAAAATATGCATTAAAAATGTAAAAATATGCATTTAAAACTCAAAAAATTTCCATAAAAAATCGTTTTTTATTAAAGATGATACACAATTTGCCTTGGCATCACTCCACTCGACGACTTCACACTCTAGCAAACGTTGAACTAGTAAATAACAAAATCCAAAGGCTTACATTAAACTTTAATACTAGATGTCTCAATTCGGAATTTGTTCATATCAATGAGCTAGGCTCAACTTAATTTTACCTTTAAACTTTTATCTTAATTTTAAATGTTCATAAAGGTTTTTTTTTGAAAATTTTTACCTTTTATCTTATATTAGCTGAAACCAAAAGCATTATAATAATTTGTTATTTATATTTAAGTTGAAAAGGAAATTAGAAATCCTAAACACTTTATGAAAATTGTTAAGAAATTACATTGAATACCAAATACACAGAAAAAATTATTAGTAGTTTTTTTTCAATTAAAAAAATTATTTAAAAAGTATTTAAATTTAATTAATGTGATAATTGAATCAATTATTGTTTTTTGTTGAACGAAAATTAAAAATATAATTTTGAGTTAATTATCGTTTTAGTTTTTTTAAAATAAAATTTGAATTAAAATAATAATCAAATAACAAAACATTATTTAATTTTAAATCAAATAAATCAAACTTGTGAAATTGTTGTTGGAAATTGTCAAAATCAATCAACACATTGTTTGAAACGGCAAAGTTTTTTGATCATTTTTTTAATTAAAATTAAAAATATCATTTATTGAAAAAAAATATTTAAAATACAAAATTTTTACAATTTTTTGTATTGCATTGTTAGTGTTTACGACTCGATACTCGCCACCACTGCACTCATGCCCCTTTAATTAAAATGAGTGTTGAACATGTAACATTTTTTTTAATTTTAAAGGAAAACTCATCAGAAAAGAACGCTTTACACTTTTAAAATAACACTTGTTTTTCAGAAAAGAACATAAAAAATGTAAAAGGCAGAATAAATGCAGAATTTTAATCAGAAAAGAAAACGCCATTAGTTGTTTATTTAATTTTTTAATTATACTATAGCCTGGCCATAACCGATTACTACTCCGTATATTGTAATAATGGACCTAAATAATTTAAATAGTTTGTAGGTCTTGGAGCCGTTTGTATTTTTTTGAAATGCAGAATTAGTTGCGAACGGACGTGTTTTTTATTGTGCTCTAAGCACGAGCCCAGTTTATCCCTCAAAAATGAGATAAAATTTATAGAAAAAACATATAAACCAAAAAATAAAGTATAAGTGTTGCTTAGAAAAAAGAATAAAAAAAAATAATAATTTGGTGATAGTAAATGCAAAAAAAATTTAAACCTAAACGACCAACTAAAAATTTAAAATTTAAAATTAAAACCTATAATAAACAAAAAACAACAAATCAACAAAAATGAGTACCATATGTAGCCAATGTAAAAAAGTAATATCTACAACAACATATGTAAAATGCTTCAGCAGTAACTCCATATACAATTTTTCGACGTGCTCTTCCCTATCTGAATTCACATACTCTACTATGGCTACGGAGAGAAAAGTGAACTGGAGATGCCATGTGTGTAAACCGAGGAGCAGATCTCCTAACATGTATCAGGCTGTGGTATTCGACGAAATTAACCAACAAACACAAGTGCGTGATTATGAAAGTTCTGAAGAGACCGAAAGGTCACTGTCCATTAACTCTGTTAATACAAAATTATGCTCTTTTCAAACTGATGTCTCTGAACTAAGATCCGATATGAAACAAATTAAAACACAAATAGAAAATCATATCTTCAAATAAAAGAAGAAATACAATCAGCACTAACAACAATCTCAACCACATTAACTACTCTAGTAGGTCAAGTAAGCGAACTCCATCAAAAGGAAAAATTAAGCGAAAAACAAATTAATGCCATGGATGTACGTATAAACAAACTGGAGCAACAGATGATAGTAAGAAATATTGAAATAAAAAACATTGAAAACAAACAAATATCGGAGGTCAACGAACCCGATATAAATAAAGCATATCGTGTTAAGAGACAAGATAACAAAATAAAAGTTTAATTCTCTTCTCTTAACAAGAAGATGGAACTTATGAGTAAAATAAAAAGGCACTGAGTAAATGTAAATATTATAAACGACAGTGATGATGATAACAATAGCACCAACAAGTACGTTTATATAAATGATGAACTGACTTACAACTATAGGCACTTATTGTGGATAGCAAAAACGAAAGCTCGTAAAGAAAACTGGAAATTCGTCTGGGTTCGAAATGGCTGTATATTCGCCCGTAAGAACGAAAACAGTCCATCTATCGTTATTAATAATGCAGCTGATATTAAATCCATAACTAAAACAATTTAAATAAAGTTTTTATGTACCCCTAAATCAAACAATTAAATTACTAAAATAATCTTATAAAATTATAAAAATCCGTTTAAAAACTATTTCACATAGACTTCTTTTTTGTAAATTTAAATAAAAACATGAACACTACAAATAATAAACAAACAATATCCTTATTTGATGATATCAATAAGGAATTTCTAAGTTATCCTGTGTCATTAATCTACGCCTGAATTTCACTCCGTTTCTAGTTAGTATAAATAATATAATAAAAAACATACATTTATAGTTCTTGTTGAAACTAATATTACACACAATGAGACCAATTTCTACAATATACGAGGTTTTAACTCAATCTTTCTCAATAGAGCAGAAAGAGGTGGAGGTATTGCTGTATTCATTAACAAAAATATCAATTACCTATACACAACTCTCTTTGAACACAAAATCTTTCGAAATATTACAAATTAATGCAAGTATCAATAACAAAAACATTTCAATCATCGCTGTCTATCGTCCCCCTGACCTAAAAGTCACAGAATTCATAAAAGAAATTGAGGAAGTAATAACCAAAATACATAAACAATAAGCAAGAGATCATCATTGTTGGAGACATGAACATAGACATAATGAGATTAAATAAAACAACAACAACATACTTAGATCATTGTTGGAGACATGAACATAGACACAAAGAAATTAAATAACACAACAACAACATACTTAGATATGTTATTGTCAAATGGTATACAATGTATGATAACATAGAGCACACGTGAAGATCCAAACAAAAACACAAGTACATGCATTGACCACTTGCTTATTAAAAGCAACCAAACAAACACACAAACCCATGCTTACATTATAACAACAACAATATCTGATCACTACTGCCTTTTCTGCTGTATGAAGAAACAAGAAAATAATAAGGGAAGGGAAAACTGCATTATGCAGGGGCCGCAATTGAATAATTTTTTAGTGAACAAAAATATAAAACGAGTAGATTGGAACAATTAAATAAAACCAAATCAAAATACCAATGAGTTATATAATGAAATAAACAAAAGATTTTGTGAAATTTATAAAATATCTAATAAAAAAAAAACAACATGTAAGAAAAGATCAGCTAATCCATGGATAAGTGAAGACTTGATAAAATTGTGTAAAAAAGGGCGAAACAATAAAAACAATAAAATCCTTGAATTGGAATATAAAAGATTTAGAAATATTTTAAATAAAACAATTATTACCTCGAAAGACAATTATTATCGACAAAAATTAATTGAAAATAGATATGATATGCGCGTCACGTGGCAAATAATAAACGAAATAGTTGGGAAAAAATCCAAAAATATAGATCAAACGTTAATAAAAATAAATTAATACACAACTGTGATATTAAAACACTTAACATTACACAAACCTCGCAACAAAACTCCATATTTGTCTCAAACTTCTGAAGAAGAAATATACAACATTTTAAAAACCTTAAATGCTAAAAAAAGGACCTGGTATTGACAACATTAGACCAAAGGATTTAAAATATAATGCTAAAATAATTACACCAATTATTACAAAAACCTAAAACATCTATCATTAGACCAGTGTACAAAAGTGGTGCTACAAATGATTATAACAATTATAGACCAATAGCATTGCTTTCGTCGGTTGAAAAAATATTGGAAGAAATAGTTGCAAGGAGGTTAAGTGATTTCTTAATCAAATACAAAATTATAACTAATAACCAGTATGGTTTTCAAAAAGAAACAAGCATTAACAAACTGCTTGGAAATTTTGCAAACCATATAAATGACTGCTTGAACAAGAACCTACATTGCCTAGTGTTATATATAGATTTTAGCAAAGCTTTTGACACACTTTCCCACAAAAACCTTATACAAATCTTAGAAAGAAATGGCATCAGAGGCACCACACTAAAATGGTTTAAAAGTTACCTTGAACTGAGAACTTTTCATGTCAAAATCAATGATAGTATGAGCGATAAAATGACATCCCAATACGGAGTTCCACAAGGATCAAAACTGGTCCCAATACTTTATATCATATATGCCAACGCTATGCTCAGTACACTTAAGGAAAGTACTACATTCGCTTATGCAGACGACACTGCAATTATTGTTGCTAATAAAAATATCAACACCGGCACTCAAGTTATGCAATGTCAACTAGATATTGCAACAAAATGGTGTCACGATAATGGGTTAATTACACGACTCAACAAAAAAATTTTCGTTCTTTGTCCTAAAGTTTATTTTGTGATTTTTCAGTTAATTATACACAAAAACGAAAAGAAAATACATTTTTTGTGTATAAAGTTTGCTTTTGTGATAGTTATAGTAAAAATTAAAAACACATATTTTGAAAAATATCGCATAATTATGCAAACTTTATACACAAAAAATGTATTTTCTTTTCGTTTTTGTGTATAATTAACTGAAAAATCACAAAATAAACTTTAGGACAAAGAACGAAAATTTTTTTGTTGAGTCGTGAAATCGGTCTCCTAAATACAAAAGCAAACTTTTTCATGTCGTATATTTTTCTTTCGTCTAATTAAGACCTAATATATCGTAATTTTATGATTTAATGTCAAAGACAAATTTTGTGTCGCCCATATATATAAAATTCCATAACACGGAGTGCCTGCATGATCTTGTGCCATCGCATAAATACTTAGGCGTTTATGTCGATAGTAACTTTAAATGGAAGTCTCAAGTTGAAAACGTTAAGAAAAAGCTAAGGAAATCTGCATACTTTTTGTATCATTTAAGCAACTGTGCAACATACAGTGTACTTCGACAAGTCTATTTTTCTCTTGCTGAGTCTTATATAAGGCATGGAATTGCTGCATGGCGAAATGCTACACATTGTAAAAACCTACAAAAAACAGAAAACCGAATTTTAAAACTACTTTGGAACAATCATCGAACCTACCTACACAAACACCCGCAGCATAACAAACAACAATCAACAAGCAAATACACACATCACCAGAATACGTCACTCAAACAACGTTAATACCAACAACAACATAACAAACACTAGCATTAACAACAACAATCTACTAGTAAACACAAACAACACAAGAACCCAAGATAGGAACAACACTCACAGCACAATTAGCAGCAGCATCAATAACAACCAACTTATTAACACAAATATCACAACAACACGTCATTTGATCACTGGCAACATTGCAAAAGATCTGAAAGTTCTAAATGTTAAAAGTTTATATTATGCTACTCTGGCAAATGAATTCTTCAACAACAAAGACTATCTGCATGAAATAGATCATGCATATAACACAAGACTTCGGGCGCAAAAACGATATAAGGTTGAGAGATTCCATAATGAGTATGGAAGGAATACCCTTACAGTCACTCTACCTTCAATACTCAATAAACTCCCAACAAATATATTAAATACTAAAAATAAACACTAAAGGAAAAACTCTTCTTTATAAGTTCGCAATGAATACATAGAAAATTTCATAATTTGTTAATTCTTTATAAAACTACATACTTATGTACATAATTATCTAATATATATTTTATTCAACTAGTTTTATTTTTATTTCCTGCTGACAAGCCAATGGCTTAGCGGGGTTAGAATTAAAAACGTTGTAAAATTATATTATATGATCAATAAATGAATTTTGAATTTTGAATGTTTGCCAATCGGCTCGGCTCCCTCTACTTAAAATATACTAAATACACAGTGTTTGTATACACTTTGGTTAATGTAAGATTTGCATTGCGTAGTAGTTGGCTTTAATTTAGTCTTTACACGCTTGCTTAAAGTTGGTTATTTTTCTAGTTAGCTACTCATTTGACGGCAGGGGAAGTTAGTGAATTGCACTACAGCTCGACTTTTGAGATATGCCGTTACGGACAAAACTGAATATAGATTTCCATACAAAAAGCAAAAAGTGTTAATGACACACATATTTTTAAAATGTTATTTTTGTATTGAAATCGATATTCCATTTTCTCAGTACAATTAAATAATAAGCGTCATTGTATTCGAAATTGTGTTTGGCTACGGCGTAAAGACAATATTGTTGCCGAGTTTCGATTTTTTTCTAACTTAATACGTCAACCGTTTTCAAGTTATTCCAATATATGTAGTGAAAGTGCCTTAAGTTTGGCCATAACGGTATATCTCAAAAATAGAGCAGTAGTGCAATTAACTAACTTTTAACACTTTAAAATTTGTTAACTTTAACCACACATTTTGATGTTTGTACTAACCACTATGTGATTCATTAACTTATTTATAGCCACGGTAAACTGTTTTAAATAACAGCTGACTGAAACAGCTGGCTTTTAAAACCAGCAGATGTCGTTAATAGTGGTAGTGAATAGCAGAGTACATAGTTAATTTTGTGGTTAACATTTTTAAATGAAACAATTGTGGTTTTAAAAGCATAGTGAATCGCACTACTGGTAGAGAAAAATTGAGATTAGATCTGAAATCAGCGACATTGAGTTAGTAAAAAATTGCAAACAAACTGCAGACCTCAAAATTACTGTTCCGCAGTGTAATAATTTTTGAATCCAAAAATCGCCAAAATGACAATAATTTGTAAAATCTGGCAACTGTAATTCTATGCCGAATATCCACTAGTTATTCCATGAATTTCGTTACTCCCTCATTCGCCCTATTAGCTTCAAGTGAAGAAGTAGTTCGGCGGAAAGAGATTTGATTCTTACGATGAAATCATTTTACAAATAAAATATTAATTTTTATGACCTGAAAAATTTATTTTTCTTGGAAGTTATCAAAGAAGAGGACACGTGGGACAAAGTGTATGAAGCTTAAAGGAGACTACGTTGACATATAAAATTATTTTTTGTAACCAACAAACTGTGTTTGATTTAAAAAGCCATTTATTGACCTATCGACCCGCCCTAGTAGTGCAGTTTATTAAAAAAGCTTAAACTGTGCCCGCCTGCTTGTGCATGGGTTGAAAAGGATATTCCTAAAACCTAAGATAAGTTTTGGTTTTTCTAAATATATAATAAAATTTGAAGTAATTTGCTTTTAGTATTTAGCCAGATCGGTAGATGAATGTCTAGAAATATGAATAATAAATCAGAATTGTCTTAAGTTTAATTACATTTACTCAGTGTTTAAAAAACTAGCTGAAGATTGTTTATAAACACCGCTTATTGGGTTGTTAAAAATAGTTGTAGTGCGTTAGAAATACGTAAATTTACGGGTTTTTAAAACAAAATTTTAGTATCAAAAATTACATTCTTTGCATTGTGGAATGAATGCTTACAAAATAAATATTAAAAGATATGAGAACATATGTATAACTACAAAGTTATTGTTCTGACTTATTCCAAACATTATGTATCTGCGAAGATAATCTACAATTGAAAATTTTCCGCATCGAAACTTTTAAAAAGCTCTTTCTGAATCATTCAAATAACAACATCACATACGTTGGTTTCTAGTTTTGCATCTTATTTTAGTTTTTTTAATACACTGCATTTACTATGATTTAAAAGTTTTATACTAAAACATTATTACAGTTTAATTTAAAACATTGTGATAGTTACATGTATTCAAGTTATTTAGAACATTATTTGTGCTTTAAAGTTACTGAGTTCAGTAGGTTACTCTTTGTTTCATTTAAGTTTCTAGAATTTCTCATTATTTTTGCAACAATGGACATTAAAATTAAGAATTCATTAAACTGGGAGAATTTGTCACAAAAGTTACGCAAACATATCAAAATTCACACACATACGCATTCATATGTACAAAAACCACCGCATTGTTTTCTCTGCGGTCCATCATCATAATATAAAATAATTGTTATTTATATATGTATGTATACAAACATTTAGACAACACACACTGCTATATTTAAAAAGAACGCATTCGCACAAATAAATAAAGAAGAAACCCTGCAAGCATTTGCTGGCGCGAAGGTTTAGAAAAAGTCTCACTGTTCTACTGATAACTTATCACAACTCTAAGTGCCGGTTCACATATGTACATCAATTTTGACTCGTAAAGTCTTGAGTGTTAAGGAGAGAGGGGAAAAGATATGGCATTCTCTTTTCCGTTCTCTCCTAAAAAATTTACATTTTTCTTCAAAACATATGCCAGAAGTAGTAATGAAAATACAAAAAAATTGGGTATATTTTCAGAAGACTTCATGTAAAGCTTAATTGTAATTTTTTTCCTTACGACTTTTCGGCATATGCGCGAATCAAATAACAGGCTGACAATATATATTTATTCAAAAAAATTAAACGTTTTATTATTTTTTGTTGTTAGTTATTACATAAATAATTTTCCTACTAGATTTTTATAACAATAACAGCTAAACCTGGATAAGTTCTTCTTAAACTTTTTTCTGACAAAGAACTATAAACTTTCCAATCCGCGCTTGAAAGATGAAATGGCAATACAATTTTATTTTGTTTTTGTAAAATGTTAAAATGTGTTCTTTCTCTCTAAAACACAGGCTTGCCAGAAGAATTCAAATTAAAAGTGCTTAATTGTTCTACAGCAGAAAAGTGCTTGTTTTGTAACATTGATTTTTTGAATAAACTAAAAAATTTACATTTGAACTTTTTAGATAGTAATTTTGTTTAATACAAACCCTTATTTTATTGTAACAATGTAGCATATTTTTTAATAAGCCGTTACAACTATTTTAAATTTCAATCATGTCATTTTTATCTTTCTCATTTACCCACACATTTTGGCTTTTTATATGAACCGATTTCTTTACAATATCATCCGATATGTTTAAAGTGTGGCAACAAATGTTTCCTGAAGGAGAATTCAATCTCTTATGCGTACAATTGAGCATAACAGTTCTATTTTCATTTTAGTTCTCAGTTTACTGTTTATTAAGCAATTTTAATTTATTTGTTCAATGGACTGTTATCGTTCTTACGTTGTTTTCTTTTTCGTATACTACAAAGATGCAGAAAACAGTATACGCTAAAGTTGCAAAAAAGGTAGCATGTGTATATGTACGTATTTTTCTTTATACACTTGAGAACTTATAATTCAGCACTTTTTTCAAATTCTTAGTGCTAAATCAGAAAAAATGTGCTAAAGCTAGCACTAAAAGTGCTAAACTGGCAAGCCTGTTAAAACAATATATGTACATTGCCGTTTAAGAATATACAACTACAATTGCATTGTACTTTCTTTCGGGAAAATGTGCAAAATCTTCTTTATATCCAAGAGATGTGTTGAAGAAGTGACATCTCGAAACTTCAATTTTCTAAAAATCCTGTAAATGCTTGCACTCTCCTCATTCGTTTGAGAGTTTTTAGTTTTATGTACTACTTCTTCAAACAACAATAACATTTTTGCGACTTAGTTTTTTTTATATGAGCAAAAATTTTTGTACACCGACATATGAAAAGTCTATTGTTGTTCGCTTACTGCATGCATGCATGTACAAGAGCAATCTTGTAGCAGTTTCTGCAATACAGTTTCTTTTTGATACAGACCACCAAATAGATGTGGGTTAATTAATTTTGCTACTCCGTTTGTAACTCATAAAAAAAAATCATTGCAGGCAAAATAAACTATAAATATCCTGAATTCATGTCAACTTCAAAGGTGATTTCAAAAAGTCTGTCCATCTGTTAAAAGCACGATAAAGTAAAATACTCAGGAAGGCAACAATTTGCAAGAACGGGTTTAACGACAGATTCGTTTTTAATGAAAAATGTATCAAAGAAAACTTTCGTCATAAACATATTCCAAAGCGGACCATTCTTTTAAGTTAATAGAGCACTGCGTCCTTATTACGAAGCTCATTTCTGGTTGAATGGCTACGTCGATAAGTAAAATTGTCGAAATTAGAGCGAAGACAATCCTCAGGCCTCATCAATTCATATCATCAATTTAAATTGACTGTTTGGTGTGGTTTACACTCTCTTTTGAAATGAGCAAAGAGCGAGCGGTGTCGAGCCACGCTGACTTAATATTTTTTCGAAAAATTAATCAGCTAAACATTAACGACATTTGATTCAACCGCTATACGAGTAACTCTTGAAGCATTGTAAGCAATAATTTCAAGCCACCTTTGACGCCATTCGGCCAAATTTATGCCGAAAATAAAATTAAAAAAATAAATTTCATGAAATTATCTACCAGATAATAATAAAACAAGTTAAGCCGGTCAACCCCGACCATATGACACACCACGGTATATAAAACAATTTTTACTCGTGTACACTTTTTGGGACCCATGGGCAATCACGGACACGCCTAAATAAAATTATGTTTTGAGGTTAAGTTCTTTGTGTCGAATATTATTTAGATTAATTTATCTATATGAAATTTTAGGATGGGGATTTTTACGGAAGCTATGGATAATTTTGGACCTACCAGGACAAAAGTTTGTCGAGACATAGTAGCAATCATAAAAATTATTATTGCCAATTTTAATTATGCTAATTACAATATTATAAAGGAAGTTAAGGGATTAAAAGCTTTTTTTCGGGAGTAGTATTTGCTATGATCAAAAAAGGACTGAGCCGATCGGTATGATTAAAGGTAGGCCAAGGGAAAATATTTTAAGGTGTTACAAACATCGGCACATATGCTTAAAGCCCTTCCACCATTTTAGTGTGGGTATAAAAACACCCTATAGTTAAATATTTCTTTTTAAGTGGACGGTTTTAGATGTGATTGGTAACTTTACATCGTTTTAAATATTTTATCTAATGATGGTGGGTATTAAAGATTCGGCATGGCCTAATTTCATTTGTTTTAATAGCCCCACCACTAAAACATAGAGAGTATTATGCGGTTGTGCTGATGTTTGTAAAACGTACAAAATTTAATAGTGGTCCACCTTTTAGTATACCAATTGACTTAGAATCACTTTCTTAATCACATTTAAGGTGTCCGTCCGGCTGGCTGGCCGGCCGTCCATGTCAACATTCTGCACAAAGTACAGGCTTCAATTTTAAAGATAATTTATTCAAAATTTTGTACATATCTTTTATTTGTCATAAAGATGAAGCCTATATACATACAAGATTCTTTCAAAATTTAACAAATACGACTCTCGATTATGGCTTTCAAAGCCATAACTTCCTTACAGATGCTAGAATTGTAATACAATTTTGCGTCAATATTTTTTTCAATACCAACTTATGTAAGTCATGGCAAATTGTTATGCTGGTAGATCCATTATTGACCTTTGGTTTCATGTTAACCCCATCCATAGAATACATTAAAGACAAAAAAAATCTGATATCGATGAATATATCGATATAATATTCGACACGAAGACCTCTTTTATTAATCTCAACCTTATAACTCAATTTTGTTTTGGCGGGTCCATGGGTCTCCCAAATTTTTGTCTTAATTATGTGGTGTACGGTATCATATGGTCGGGCTTGACCGACTTTGCTTTCTTACTTGTTATTGTTGCATTTCTTTTGTTATAGTGGGTAAGTTTTTATTATTTTTCTGTAATAATTTTGAGCAACAAAAGCTGTTGTATGTCAGTGTTTAATATCATTTTCTCGCCATCTTCTTCTTAAAATTGTATTCATTATTTGTATGTTTGTATTAACATTAATGTGTGTATATGTATGTGTGGGCGTACTTGTAACTAAAATGCATCGTTGTTTTTGTTTCATATTGTATTCGTTGTTTAGCTGGCTTGCAGCTGTTGCTAGTTGTTTGACATAAACAATAAGTTGCAAGTTCTACATACTTGATTTTGTATCTACTAGATTTTAAAATTACTATTGATGCCGTAAGGTTTTTTACCATGTTCTTTAGATGAGGATGTCCTTTCAAGTTGGTGGGTCTTGATTAATTTTTTGATAACGCATACAAATTGTAACAATTTTTTTCTAAATATGTATGAAAAAATGTTCAACATTTGAGGTGGCACCCAGTTAAAGTCGGTTCAATTTAAAACATACGTTAATTTCGACTATAGTTGCAAGGAAATTCTTTATCCTCCTAAGTCTAGACGAGCAATTTGTTTGGCAATTATTGCCGTAGCAACTATCAAATTCTATTGCCAACACTAGATATTAACATGTGGAATGCATAAATATGTAATTGAACACATGTTCAGCAACAAATGTTATAATACATATATTGCTGAGCAAATATCTTTTAACACAAACTGTCAAAATCAATTATCAGTTACAAAAAAGGAAAAATTTTCAACTTTAAACGTATAAAATTTAAATACAAAATTTATAAATTACTAATAAAAAAAAAAATTAAAAATAGAAATGTAAGTATTTATTTACATACAAATTCATGTTTTGTGTTTAGACACACGTTTACTCCACTCTGAAAAAAAATATTAAACATATAACTTTTCTGTGACGTCATTCTGCCGACATTATTGCTAATGTTAACAAATACAAATTGCGCGTATAGACGTAGGGTTAAACATTCTAAATAAATAACGAGAAGAGCATTTTCGAATTTCATTCTAAAAAGCCAACTGTTTTTCACCGGTATATATGGGGGATGCAACCCTTCCTTCTCACAGTATATTTCACAGTATACATGTGCTTCCAAAATCAGCAAAAAACTCAATTTCCGAAAAATTTTTACTGAGCCCTTCTTCAAAAATTGCTAATTTTGCAATAATACTGCATGTTGGGTACTTTTGCCAGCTCTCACATATTTTGCAATAGCAATAAAGAGATACGCAATTAAAAAAAAATTAAACTGAACTAAAGAATTTTATACAAAAAAAAAAAATTGGTCTTATATAACTTAAATGATTTTGTTAGTCGTGCTTAATTTCCCAATTTTTATTTTTGATAAAAACACTGAAATTTATTGTTGATGGGATAAGCTATTCCTTTGCGCATTTCACTGGTTGCTTAGGCCAGATCATCAGGAAACTTCATAAATAAAGATTTTAGAAAAACTAAAGATATTAAACCAAATAAAACTGTTAAGCGTATAAGAATTACAGCAACAGTTCCACTTGTAACAATATAAAAGTTTAAACAAAATCATCAACAATAAACAGTGAGTTCATCTCTCCTAACATTCCCCACAACAATTGATTGGAATTCTTCCAACATTAATTGTAGTTGTAAGTAGGTTAAGAAAAAAACAAAATAAAAACAGAAACAAATCGCTTTACTGTTTTCGCAAACGGCCAGTTTTTTAGGCCGTGCACTTGCCAGTTTATTATCAAAATAATTTTTGTGGGAATAGAAAATTTAATTTAAATGATTTTGTTATTCGTGCTTAATTTCCCAATTTTTATTTTTGATAAAAACACTGAAATTTATATAACAATATAAAAAGCTGCATAATAACTGAGCTCTTAGCCTATATCCTGCATATAACTCATCCATAAATTTTTTTTATCGGTCAGACTTTTAGCTAAGAAGATTTTATTTGATGCTAAATTGACCTTACTTCATAGTGTGTATCGGTCTCAATATATTTTATTTATATGCTTTTGACAATGTGCGTTCGTGGCTGGTTGGTCTAAGTACGCTTTCAACAGGTTCAAAGTTGAAATACTTATGAATGTATATACATACATACATATATTTATTTATAAAACATTCTGTTCTTATCGGTCTATGGTGAAGAGTATATAAGATTCAGGAGAGCCAAATTTATCACGTTGACTTGTTTTTAAATTAATGAATTTTTTAAGTTTTTAAACAAAAACAAAAACTCAAGTTTAACTTCAAATATTATTTACATGTGCTGTATTTTCTCATCAATTCTTTGCAAGGAATTGCTTTGATTCGAAATGACAAAATATGATTTTTTTTTTTGTGAAATTTGGTCACCTGTTTTTGTTTGCATATAACAAATTTGGATTTTTTTTTAATTTAGTAAATCGATAGTTTATAACAAGATGGACGCCTTTAGGAGGTAGTTCTGGGTTCATTGATATATATATAAGCCCGTCTGTAATTAAGGTCGAAATTTTAATACTCGAAGAAATTGAGTTTTCTAGGTAAAGGCTTAGCTTATAAGTTTTAGTGAACATCGGTCCATTACACCGCCGTACTAATGGCCTCTCGGATTTGGCATAAAAAACTGGGGCCTGATTCTGGCAGTCGTGATCGGGTAATTTCTCGATTCGTAAGCAATTTATTATCTAATTATTTCAGTTAATACTGAACGAATCGGAATTATTTTTTCAGTGTTATAAAGCATTAATTTGAGTTTCACATTACTGACAAAAGTATTTCGATTCGTTAAGTATCGACTGCAATAAAATTGCTTTCGAATCAAGAAAGAACTCGATCACGACAGCCAGAATTAGGCCCCTGTAACTATGGTTGCTATTTAAATAACACTTGCTTGTTTTTGGATCACAAGCTTTTTTTGTGCCCAAATACCAAATCATAAAAAAATTTTTAGAATGGTTCATTATTTTAACTTGGTGATATAAAGACATTGACAAACTAATGGTTTTCGTACAGGTCGTGTTCTATGCAGAACAAAATTATATGAAATATACGTCGATGAAGTGCCAAAAACAAGAACACTTGTTTTTACGCCCCAAACTATGTACAGCATTTTTTTTTTTATAGAAAGTGCCGCCATTTAAAGTCCGGGTCACGGTCAAGCCATAAGCATTGATATGGGATACGTTCAGATCGGACTATAAATTGCGGTTTATATTAAAAACAAAAAGTGCTGTATTTTGAGGCGTGGTAAATTTTTTTTCAAGTTCAAGAAACTTCATTGATATGCCTTTCATTTTCGGGCGTGACAAGTGCATAAGGGAATATATTTTGAATCGTATCATAAAAGTGAGTGTACTAAGAGCTACACCTACTAAATTTATGAAGGACTTTCTGGGACATGCAAAAAATTTTACTTTAGGGGGGATTGATCCGATATGAACGATAAATGAAGCGCTAATTTTGATGTCTGATTAAAAAGTCGGCCAAGCCAAAAATAAAATGATAGACAAGCCAATAATAATGGCATTCAATATGTTGAGATCGGAATTAAAATAGCGTCGCTATAAATTTATAAAAAAACAACAGCCCTGTACTTTTTGGGCAAAAAATATTTTTTTTCTTCATACATTTATTTATAACTGCGAAACTGTTGCTTATGTAGCGAAACGTGACATATTCCCCTATACGATAATTACTAACTTCAAATTAATTTTTAAATTATTTTTTGAGGTTCCATGACCAAACTAATGATGCAGAAGTTCTTCTTTTTGGGTCTACTATCATAAGCAATTATCAGAATTGAGTCCCGAATCAATCACTTGAAAAATGTTGTACTGTGTTAAGTTTCATTCAAGGGGCTGACTGGCACAATTTTTTTTTTTACCCATCTTACTATACATTTTGAACAAGCTTTTAAACATGTTAAAAATTTTTGTTTTGCTTAAAATTATTACTTTTATTACTTTAAGCTCAAAAAACTTTTAATTTTTGAGTTAAAAGTAATCTTTTTTTTAAATGGAACATTATTTTCACAAACAATTGATTTCTTTTGAGATTTATTATTTGTTCAAATGAATTTTGTCCAAATTAAAAGCCAATAAAAAGTTGTAATTTAAACAATGAACTTGTTTATTTTAAGAAATGTGTTTACATTAAGAGAACGTCTCGATTAATTAAAAATAAACTTGTTTCTAAATGTGAGTTAATACTTTTGTAATGACAACTTCTTAATTGTTAAAATAGCCATAAATTAATTAGAATTTCAATATATAATTAAAATTTCTAAAAGTCGTTTATGCCATGTTCGCACGACAGCATTTTTTCGTAATTCACTCTCTCATTCGTAATTCACAGCCTAATTATGATCCAAATTACACAATTCGTCATACAAAATTTTGACGTTAATTTGTACGTAATTAAATTTTTTTTACTCTGTGGATTACTTTAAAATCACTGTGATCTCTAATTTTTATCGGTTTTTTTGCATCACCAGCTGTCAAAGCACTAAAAAACAAACAAAATATAATATAAATAAAGTCAACAAATTTATTGGAAGTAATTTTTGTTATAAAATCCAAAAAATAAAATAAATATTTAATATGTAATTTCTTTAAAATTATATTTTTTACTTACTTTTTACTTACATGGGTTTTTTTAGAATAAAACAAGCCACCCTTTTCGGGAGCAAAATTTTTAAGAAAAAGACATCAAATTGAATTTTTTTTAAAAAAAGGCACATTTTTTTGTAGAAAAGAAAACACCATAAGTATGTAATATTCATGGTTCTTAAAATTATACGAAATCCACAGGTTACTTTGATAATAAGCTGGCAAGTGTACGGCATAAAAAACTAAACTGGCAACATGCTTTATTTTTTGGTAAAACAATAAGGCAAGTTGCTTTTGTTTTCATTTTACTTTTTCTTAACCTTCTTATAACTGCAATTAATGTTGAAAGAATTGCAACCAATTGTAGTGGCGAATGTAAAGGCCCCGTTAGCCGACCGTAAATGTAGAAATGTTAATGTAATGTTAACAGCTGATTGTTTCTGTTATATGGAAAGTAATGCAGATCCTTAACTGACCGTAATGTAACTTAAGCGTAATGTGCCAACCTGTAGAAAATATAAATTTCATTACGAGGTTACGTGACAGTTGCAGATAGTGATGGGCAGCTTGTATTTTTAATGAAATGCAATTAAAATTACTCTTTTTCTTTGGTACTTTTTCACATCAATCCTTAAACCAAATTTTATTTTAACCTTTGGTAGATTGAAATTTGGTTCGAGCCCCGGCCCCGGCCACGGTCAAGAATGAAAGATTATCAATATCAATTTTAATTAACTTTCATGTCGTAAAATTCCTTTCTTCATAAAAATAATTTAATGAAAATTAAATTTGATGAACTTGAGCCGAATTCAAATATTAAAAATTTAGATTAAAAACCATAAATATTTCAACAAAATAACCACAATTCTAATTATTATTATTTTTATTTAGTATTTTTGCTTCGTTTTTGTTCTATATGCACGAGTTTTTGCATATAAAACACGATATATAGGTTACGAAGCTTGTCACTGAAGTGTTGTAAAGAGCAAAGTCATTGGCTCATATTTCGAAAACTATAAATGATACGAGCAAACTGATGGCACAGATCGACAGATTTTTTATATTTTGCGGTATAGAACGCTATAAATTGCGAACAACGATATTATAAAAACTTTTACTTATGTCTTATTCCTTTATTAATCATATAATCTTTTGTAGATGGGCTGCTTGTTTCAGTTAGTTAGGGCATTTTTGGGTTTAGGTGACGAAATACTACTCCCAAAACTGGGTTTTATGCCATAACTTACTTATTAAGGTTTTTATTAACATAAGAAATTGGTGGTAATAACTATTATTAAAGCTTATTTGTCATGTTTAGAGTTTTTTCCCGGAGTTTTTCGATTACCGAAAAAAGGGAAATTTTTTTAAATTTACTGTGATCCCGGGATCCCGCTCTATATAAATAATACAAAGTAAATTTGTTTTAAATTAATGAAAAAAACTTTTTTTTTTAAAGCTTAAGTAAAAGAAATGCCTAAATACTACAAAAATTAACTAAAGTTTGAAAGAGGAACTTGAATTATTATTACCTTACGATTTTATATGTTAATTTCGTATCATTATGCTCGAGATACAAGATAAAAAGATAACATAAACATAACAATTTAATTCACAAAACAATAATAAAAACAAACAAAAATTGTGGTACTCAAGTTATGAGATCAAAAAGTAAATTCATAAAATAGATAAAATATTTTAAATAAATATGTTTTATAAGTATGTATATATATTTTAAGTAAATAAATTAACATTTTTTAACAGCTTAGGAAATAACATTAAAATACTCTCAATGCGTTAAGAAAGTCGGCAAAGAGTATATTTCTTATTTTATTTACTTATTACCATGTTTCCGAAAAATTTCGTTCACTTTTTTATCGAGATTGGACAAATAGTTTAAAGTGCAAAAGTTTAAAGTTGTTGCATATTTCTAATTCACAATCCGAACTAATTTTTCTTTCTTATACACAATGTCTATATCAGTCAAATGTATGTCAGCGTTAATGCAAAAAATTGCATCAAACGGACTCTATCCACCTGTAATCTTTAGGACAATGTGTATTTAAAATTGTATGTTGTAGTATCTTACACGAGTTTCCATAGTTTTTTTTATTTCGGTTTTCCAGCACTTCCCGCTTATATAAGCCGTCACAAAATTAAACAAATTTATGTTTATCACCTTGTAAACATATCGTCATATCTCAATTTTTTTTTTATTTTTAAGTTAATTAAGCAAAGTGTTGCTTCATAATTTCTCGGAACAAAAAATCGGTATTTTATCTCTAACTGAACCGAAGTTATAGCAAAATATATTTTTAAATCGCTACATTTTGAAAACTGTAATCGCATTTGCCAAGCTCGATTTCTTTTGTAGATATGACTTTGCTGCAATAAAGGAGCGATATTTTTGATATCTGCTATTTTTAAGACTTGTCCATGGACAATTAAAATTTACTGCCTGCATCTTATTTTGTATTTATGTTCTTTATTAACTCTTCACTTCACTAAATTTATAACACTATGGAACATTTTTGGGATTATTGTCTGGGGGGTGAGAAATTCCAAGTCAGGGTGATGGTACTAGGTCAGTATAGTAAAACCCTCAAAGGGTTTGGCGTTCGTATGTGTCAGTTTTTTTTTATGACATTTTAAATTTTTTCCTTATCTTGATGTTTTTTTGTTTAACATAACTCGAGAACCACTTGTCCGATTTTGCTAAAACAAACAGAACGTTTTTCTTTATAATCAACAGTTTTGCCGGTAAAAATAAATTTGTGGAGAAAAAAAATATTATAATTATTACGCCCTCGAAAGTATGCTAATAATTAGTTTAATTTATTTTCTTAAAAGTACATGAGAGCGTATTTAATCATACGTTCAAAATTACGAGCATTTTGAATTTTTTTAGTTTTTATAAAAAAATAAAATTTTAATTTTAGAATTAAATATTAATTAAATGGAACATATACATCAAGGCCCATCTATCAGGTCTGCTTTCTTGTACAAAAACAAAAAACGATTCTTTTTAGTTGTCAAAAATTTACTACCACATATACAAAGCAAAAGGAAAAAACGTGTATGTGTGGCATACCACAAACGTAAACAAACGTATACATGCACATGTAAGCAACATGTAAACAACTTTTGACAACTAAAAATAACATAAACAATGATCATCAGGCTTCTTGCGCATACCTTTTCAATGGGCCTTGATATACATCATTTCGAAAATATTATAGGGGAAGCAAAAATTTAATGCAAATAATTAATTTATAAATTTTTCATTAATAAACATTAAAAATCGCCTATTTTGGTCGAAAAGTTTTTGTGAACATTTGCGTTTATGCGACTTTATATTTTTGTTTGTTGAGGGCCGTTTGCAGTTAAGCTACCGATATATATCGAGCGCTTACTGCGAAAATAACATAAGCGACATAATTTTCAAATTTCGTTTTTTTGCATAAATGCCATTATTGGCAACACTTGCATCGTCTCCTCAAATGTCATGGTCACATAAGGTACCGTTCCGAATTTATAGCAAGAACAATTTTATCGTAAGCGACAAATTTCATACAAACATTATATAAAATAAATTTAAAAAAACTCCCTCCTGTAAAATTTGATTTTTGGCGCTTACGTTGTTTTCGCGATAAGGGCTTGATATATTTTTAAAAACAGTTTTTTTAAGCTTAATTTTTAAACAAAGATAATGTGTTTATACGGTTTTATAAATTTAAACTCTATGATCAATTGCCAATAAAGGCATTTATGCAAAAAAACGAAATTTGAAAATTATGTCGCTTATGTTATTTTCGCAGTAAGCGCTCGATATATATCGGTAGCTTAACTGCAAACGGCCCTCAACAAACAAAAATATAAAATCGCATAAACGCAAATGTTCACAAAAACTTTTCGACCAAAATAGGCGATTTTTAAGGACAAAAACAAACGAAACTATTAAAAAAAGCGATAATATGATAAACGTTTAAAGATCTTATTAACCGTTAACTAATTGTTTATTAATGAAAAATTTATAAATTAATTATTTGCATTAAATTTTTGCTTCCCCTATAATATTTTCGAAATGATGTATATCAAGGCCCATTGAAAAGGTCTGCGCAAGAAGCCTGATGATCATTGTTTATGTTATTTTTAGTTGTCAAAAGTTGTTTACATATTGCTTACATGTGCATGTATACGTTTGTTTACGTTTATGGTATGCCACACATACACGCTTTTTCCTTTTGCTTTGTATATGTGGTAGTTAATTTTTGACAACTGAAAAGAATCGTTTTTTGTTTTTGTACAAGAAAGCAGACCTGATAGATGGGCCTTGATGTATATGTTCCATTTAATTAATATTTAATTCTAAAATTAAAATTTTATTTTTTTATAAAAACTAAAAAAATCCTAAATGATCGTAATTTTGAACGTATGATTAATATTAGAAAAACAAACACATATGTATACGCTCTCATGTACTTTTAAGAAAATAAATTAAACTAATTATTAGCATACTTTCGAGGGCGAAATAATTATAATATTTTTTTTCTCCACAAATTTATTTTTACCGGCAAAACTGTTGTTTATAAAGAAAAACGTTATATGAACGGATTAAAGAAATTGTAATTCTAAATTATTTTTCAGTTTGTTTTAGCAAAATCGGACAAGTGGTTCTCGAGTTATGTTAAACAAAAAAACATCAAGATAAGGAATAAATTTAAAATGTCATAAAAAAAAACTGACACATGCGAACGCCAAACCCTTTGAGGGTTTTACTATACTGACCTAGTACCATCACCCTGACTTGGAATTTCTCACCCCCCAGATTGTCTGTTGTACTGTTTAATTTATCAACTGTTGCACGGCACATTCTGCTTTTGGTAGATTTATTGCGTCATCGATTTCCGAACGTACTCACTTCTTGTTATTGATCTAATCGACAACCCATCAACAGATGCTAATTTTACGAGAATAGTAAACTAAATTTAAAAGTATAAATAGCTTTTTTCTGAAACTATGAGGAACTTTTATTTCACGAGATCCCGCAACAAAAATTCCGGGAAAACGGGAAATAAAATAATTGAAATTTCCGGGACGGGAAATCCCGGGAAAAAACCCTAGTCATGTTGTCCTGTGGTGCGATTCACTAACTTTTAACGATCCGACAATCGTTATATTTGTCGACATAAATATTCGCTTGCAGTAACGATAGTGTGATTCAGTAACTTATTTTTAACGATTGTTAGCAGCTGTTTTTTTTAACATCTCTCTACAAAATGTAAAAAAAACGAAAAGCACAAAAGAGAATACAATAAAAACAAATGAAATTGTTCTTAACGCCCCGTGTTACACATGTTTTTCATTCAAAATACATTGAAAAAGGTCTGGCCAGACTCATGAGTAAGACGAAGGGTTAATTTGTGGTTTTATATTTTTTTTGTAAATTTTAAATTTAGGATTTTGTTTTTGTTCCTACATATACATATGAATATATCGTCCCCTTAATATAACAATACCGTATGTGCTCATACGCTATTATTTTTTTATTGCATATTTAGAGTCTCCATCATTGATTTTATGTCTGGTCAAAATTTCGTCAAATTCTACTTCCAAAAAGTGGGCCAAAATGTCGTTGGAAAAAATAGTGTACAATTTCTTGTTCAAAATTTTCCTTCAATAAGTCTGTAAGCTCATATGCGCTATTTTACTTGAAATTGCCACTCCAAAATTGTTAAACGAATAATAGTGTATACGCATTATACTACATTTTAGTCTGTAGAAAAAAATACAATTTATGAAAAAAAAATAATAATAATAAAATAGCTTATAATAATATTCACTATTGTTTGAGAAATAGTTTCATTCCGACCATCGAAAGCTGCATGATCTCCAAAATTTGTGCATGAAGAATGTAATTCGTCGTGGCTCGCAGTCATTTTTTTATAACTTACAAGGTGGAAAGAAGCGAAATTGTTTAGATGAGTCAATGAAGTATACCTTAATTTGTCATAATTTTTTGTTTTTAATAACCCAAATTGAAAAGTAATGAATATATGCCACTGAATTAACAAAACTATGAATTAATTAATCACTGTTTTATAATGTTACAAATTGATATTTTGAGATCAAATATTTCAATAAAAATACCGTTAAATTATTGAATAAAACAGCGTATACCATACAGAATAAAATAGTGTATCAGATTCATCATACGAATTCCTTAAAAAATAAAATAGCCTATATGGAGGACTTGCACTTTGAATGACATATGGATGGTCTTAAAGGATGCGTAGAATAAAAAAAATTGGTAAATTTAAAGACGAGAAACGGTATTATGTATTCGTCGAAAAATCCAATATGAAGAATTTTTATTTACCGCGATATTGAGGTTTTAATAGACATCCGATTTGACAAAAACTTTAAACAGGATTTTCTCAAAACCCAAAAAAATTATTCGCTATTGTTATATTGAGGGGAAGATATTATCTTTGTCTGTATGTAAGTTATTTTAAACATAAAATACGTTTTATCGATTCAATAAACACAACCTTAATTATTGTCGTTAAAAAATCGACAAAGAATTGCTTAAAGTAACAGCTGACTTTAAACGACAGCGAATATCGTTAACAATTTTGCTGAATAGCATATTCGATAAATTTTTGTTATATTTATTTTAACGATTCGATTATCGTTATAAAAGTTAGTGAATCGCACTACTGGTATCATGTAAGCCCCCATCTTATATTGAAAACTCTAAATAATATTCGGCACAAAGAACTTTTACATCAATCTTAACCTCATAACACAATATTGTTCAGGCGGTCCACGTTTTCCCACGGGTCCCAAATAGGGTACACTTGCAAAAATAGTTTTTATATACTGTAATGTAGGGTAACATATGGTCGGGCTTAACCGACTTTACTTTCTTACTTGTTTTTAAATACTTATGTGGCAAACTTTTTATATTGCCCAGCAACTGTTTTATAAATGATAAATAAATTTAATTATAAATGAAATGCATTGTGTAAAAAATATCTCAAGAGAAAACAATTTCCTTAAATATTTCAATTATATTTCTCTAACGTTTTTCTTTAGAGAGTACAACTTAAAAATAAATATTTTTATGTTTTATCGCATTTAAAGTACATAAAAAAGAAAAAAACTTAACTTAAATTAAAGGTGGTTTTTTAAACTGGATAGAGCCTACGAAAAGGTTCGCTGTCAAATGTACTCTCATACTGCGCTCACTTTTTGACATTTATGTTCAGCTTATAATCTGGAAAATCATCATGAATAGATTGCAAACATATAGATGGCAAAATTTTATTCAGCGATTGGGCTTATTTGTTGCTTAATGGGTTTGCAAATAAACAAAACTGCCGCATATGGAGTAAGAGCAATCCACAACAGACCCCACAGACTAAATTACATATGGAAAAATGTACCTTAAGATGTGGTTTGTATGTTGGCGGCATTATCAACACTTATTTCTTAAAAATCGAGACCGCACCTCTGTGATCTTTTCTAAAAAAATATGGATTGCATTGATAATGGCATATTGTGGTTTCAACAGGAGGGCGCTACGTGTCATACACCACACTGGCTGAGAATAGCTTTTTATTGGTCAAAAGTCTATAACTATTTTTCTGCATTTTTATCGATTCAGCAGTTACTGAGAAGTGAAGGGTTAAAGATTTCCTTTGGATTTTTTAGCATTTAGTATGACAAGGCCGTTTTTTTTCTTATAGAACATCATAAGCAGATAAAAAGAATAATAATAACCAGGATAATTTTGTAAATAGCTTTCAGCTTTATCAGTTCTTCAACAGGGTCCCATAGAACGGGTTCCTCTAGTACCGGTTTCACAAAAATCGCAAGAAGCTTTTTAGGAAAAAGCAAATATTTCATAATTTGTTATATAAAGGTTGGACCAACCAAAACGCACGATGTTTATTGTAAATTAAACTAAAAGTTTTCAGGGAATTATCTTAATATCTTAAGTGGTGCAGAGGTTAGAACTAAAAGAATTCTGATGAAAGAATGTGGTGATTCTTGAAACATGTAAATTCAACCCAGGTTCGAGCCCCAGCTCAGCCAAGAAAATTATCAATAAATTTTATTAAAATTCTAAGTTGTAAAAAAATTTTTCCTTCAGTAAAAATAATTTTTTGAAAATTAAATTTGATGAACTCAAGCCTAACTAAAAAAATACCAAAATTAAAATTAACAGTTCAACTAAAAATCACAATTGTTGTTAAAATTAGCTATGGCCAAGCTCTAATGCTTAATTTATTACTTCTAGTTGTACAAATAAAATGTCGACGAAAGTGGAAAAAAACATAATAAGCAAATGTATTCAGGTTTTCAAGACAAAGTCTTGACAGAAAGAATACGAAAAAACAGAAGAAAGGAAGCAAAATGTGAATAAATTGAAAATTAAAATTACAGCAAATTTCGAACCACCAGTATCACTGGTTAAAGATAGAAGTTAGCAGAAGTTAGAACTCAAAGAATTCTGATGAAAGAATGTGGTGATTCTTGAAACATGTAAATGTACCCAGTATCGAGCCACAGCTCAGCCAAAAAAATTATCGATAAATTTTACCAAAATTCCAAGTTGAAAAAAAAATCCTTCGTTCAGTAAAAATAATTTAATGAAAATTAAATTAAATTACATAATAAAAAATTAACTAAAAAATTTCAAAATTGGAATTATCATAATAGTTTTTATTTTGACAGAAGGATCAATGACAATAATGTGTAAAGCAAAATATCGGTAAAATGCTCGCAACAGCTTCGGTGGCATACCTCTATAGATATTTTCAATGACTCTGAGATATAATTGAGGTTGAATGTCGTTAATGTGCCAAATTATCTCATCCTTTAGCTCTTAAATTTTTCTTTTCTTGTTGACGTACAGTTTTTCATTTAATTTCCGCAAAGAAAGAAGTCCAGCGGTATCAAATCAGATGATTGGCCGTCCCAATTAACATCGCCACGAATTGACAAAAAACACGGTCATTGAATTTCTCGTGCAAAAGTAGTCAACAATGAAATGCCAACTCACTTCACATCTACTTCTAGTACCTTGCTTGATCTTTGTTTTATAAACAACTACTCTGATTTACAACTATTTCAGCAGCTTTCTGCGCCTGTATTTTCCCGCCATGATTTATTGTTTCTGTCATATAATTTTAAGCTTGTAAATAACAATAAACCGCAAATATTAAATACAGAAACTTTGAGAATATAAACTATCAATATCTTGTTCCTAAAATATGTAGCATTAATTGGGATCAAATTTACTTAATGCCGTCCGTTGATGAACAGCTGCAATTTTTATAAAACAAACTTTATTATCTTCAAGAAAAATATGTGCCTTTAAAAACAAAAGTCATTTGCTACAATAAACCTTGGTTTACACCAGTGATAAAATCACTTATTAAAGAAAGAAACCATGCATACGCGAGATGGAAACGGTTTAAAATACCAGAGTTTTATGTTACTTTTAAATCTGCAAGGACTGCTGTAAATTTACAAATAAGGATGAAGAAAATATAGTTTACCAACAAAAATTTAAAACACTTGTTGATTCACGTAAAAAGTGGATTGAAATACGGAAAATGGGCCTTGTTTCTCAGGACAATAGTGATGATCATCCAATTGACGTAAACCAGCTTAACCAGCAATTTGCCAATATACCAATGCCACAAATCGACTCTGATTTTTATGATGGTGTTAATAATAATGAAATTGTTGAGTTTAATTTTATGCATTTTACACAAGAAGAAGTACTTAAATCATTTCTAAGTATTAAATCAAACGCCACCGGTTTTGACTACCTATTTCCAAAGTTTATTAAGCTGACTCTACCTTACACCTTATGTCATTTCACCCATTTCTTCAACACCATAAAACCAACCTCGAAATTTCCAACTATGTGGAAGCATGCTAAAATAATACCAGTAAAAAAAACTGATAAAACATACCGCCCAATTGCAATATTGTCTGTTCTGTCAAAAGTGTTGGAGAAATTAGTACATGCACAAATAAGTTGTTATCTTAATGAGCACTCTTTGTTAAATGAACGGCAATCTGGGTTTAGGCCAAAACATAGCTGTTTGACTTATCTTATTGATGTTTCCGAGGCATCTTTTGACACCACTCTGTATTATGCCTAAAGTTGAAAAGAATGTACAATTTTTCTGAAACTGCGTTAAAGCTTTTATCATCATACTTAAGTAATAGAAGTCAAAGTGTTTGTTCCGGTGAAAATATATCCACAAGCTGCTTGATGCCAAGAGGTGTGCCACAGGGCTCTATACTTGGACCGCTTTTATACTCCATCTACGCCAATGATCTCCCGTTGCAGGTTACACATTGTAAAATACAAATGTACGCTGATGATGTCCAATTGTATACAAGTTGCAGCAAATCAGATGTGTCTAACACTGTTGGGCTAATAAACCAAGATTTACAAAGAATATTTTCATGGGCATCTGCAAATGGTTTAAGCCTTAACCCAAGAAAATCAGTGTGCTTAGTAATTGGATCACCAACGACTAATATTCCGACTATTCCACCACTACATTTGAATAATGCGCTGATTAATGTTGTAGAAAATGCAAAAAACCTTGGGGTTATATTTAACAGTGAGCTAAGCTAGTCAGATCACATCAGAGCAAACTGCCGGAAAACATTTTATATACTGCGAAATCTATGGATATCGCAGTATTTTACGCCATTGAACATCCGAATGCTGCTTGCAAAAACTTATCTGCTATTTGCAAGTTGTGATGGTGAAAGTAGGCGAAAACTGAATGTGACATATAATAATGTTGCTAGATATGTATTTGGCGTGAAAAGGAACAATAGCATCTCACAATTTTCTAAGCAAATATATAATGTTACCCTAGATAATTTATTAAAATGCCGAACACTTATCTTCTTGCACAAAATTATTTATCACAGACAACCAAATTATCTATTCAGAAGATTAATATTTTCTAGATCCAACAGAGGTCAAAAGATCAACAATATAAAATTTACAAGAGCTTTCTCATCGCAGCAGTTTTTCATAAATTCTATTCGCTTATGGAGCCAACTACCCTCTTATATTCAAATTATACGCAATGCAAGCCATTTTAAAACTGCCATATTTGAACAATTTTGTGACTAATAAATAGTATTATAATGTTAAATTATGTATGCATGTAATATTTATTATTATTTTTGTTTTTTATTGTATTCTTCCTTATGCCAATTTATCTACCCAATACTTTAATATAAGATATTTTCTTGTTGTATTGTATTAACTATTAAATAAATAAATAAAATAAATAAATAAAAAAGTGCCATTGTTTCATTGGCTGTGTGGCAAGTGGGACCATCCTGTTGGAACCACATATCGTTCAAGTCAATATTCTCAATTTCTGTGCACAAGAAATCCGTTATCATCTCGGGATAGCGAATACAATTCGTGGTAACTGCTATGACCTCATTTTCGAAGGAGTACGGCCCGATGACGCCATCAGACCATAAACCCCACAAAACAGTCAATCTTTGTGACTTTCCAACAATCACTCATGGATTCTCATTTGCCCAAATGCGGCAATTCTGCTTGTTAACGAAGTCGCTGAGGTGAAAGTGTGCCTCGTCGCTGAAGATGATTTTCTCGAAATGCATTCTGATTTGAACGCCCATTTTCTAAAAGGCTGTAACAACTTAACGCGCTGCTTAATTGTGTACCTCTCCATGGTTGAATTTGTCAAACACTGTAGCAAAGTAAGGGTGTGACTCACAATTAACATCGTGCATTATCTATATGTATGTATGAAAAATTAGTGCAAAGTTAAAAATAGCATCGCAGAGAGACAGGCAAAATTCAAAATCAAATTTGAATTGTGTTTATTGCAAAAAATACATGGGTATCATTTGAGGCAACGAATTTAAGAACAATTTAAGCAAACTTTAAACTAAATAACGATTAATAGCCGTTTACGAATGATACGTCCTTAGAAATCAACAATTTTTCTAACACAAAAACTTGCTTAAGCTTTGGCAAACATTTTTCAAATCAAGAGCAAAATATTATTTCAAACAAAAGGGGTAATGCAAAAACACTGGGGCCTCGAAAAGTTTGTAATCTAAGACCTTGAAATCAATATTTAAAGTAAAAATTTTCAACAATAATGAGTTTCTTTGTGGTTAAGCTGAAGTTTATCAAATTTCATTTTTATTAAATTATTTTAATGACAGAAGGGATTTTGCAACATGAATTAAGCTAAAATTTATTGATAATATTTCTACTTAACTGAACGAGGGATTGACCTCAGGTCGAACTTACGTGTTTCGACAACCAACATGTGCTCACCAGCAGAATTCTTTGAAGTTTTACCCTTTAGCAGTCTTTAGTCAAATATCCATCTTTTACCTAATGGTAGAACGATAATTTGCTGTAAATGATTTATTTATTTTGAATTTTTTTTACATGTCTCTTCCTCACTTTTAATTAGTTTTTTGAGTTATTTTTAACAATCTCAATTTCATTTGGGCTTAAAATAAACACCCTTTACATATAATAAACTCAACGTATTTACTGTACTTAAAACAGAATATTTTCTTGTTGTATACATTTATGTATGTATCACTCTGTTGTGACTTTTTGACAATGTGTTGCGTTTTAATTAAATCCGCACATACATCAGTGTATTTTTCAAAAAAGGACTCATTATTCATTCATGTTGTTATGTGTGTGTTAATATTTCTGCTGTTTCACACAAAAAGCATCGTCTGACTATCTATGTGGACACATTTCAATGAAATATATTTCTTCGTTATGGGACTTTTCGCTTTTAAAGTTTTTTTTTTTATAAATTGTTTTCTATGATTTATTTAACTTGGTGAAGATAGTCTCCCTCCCGGTGGTCGAATTTCAATCACTTGACATTTAGAGTTAAAATAAATATTTATTTATATTTACGAAATTAGAGCAACTAAAACTTAATTATAAAAAAAAAACGGCTCTTCATATTCAGCCCAATTATCAATAGAAATTCCGCGGGCGTTTTCTCCCTCTCCTATTTTTTTATGTTAATTCTATTGTAAAATTGGGAAAAGGGAAAAAAACTCCCGCGGAATTGTTATTCATAATTGGGCTGATTTCCTTTTACCAGTTAGTTCATAAAAGACAAACGGCCATTTTCACAAAGTTCGGTTATAAATAACTATCGGTTATAGCTGTCAAAACATAGCAATAGTTATTATTTTAGCTAAGTAATAATTAACTAATAACCTAACAGAAAAACAAACAGAACGTGTACTCTTTCTATTAGCCAATAAGAAAATTATACAGAGAGCTTTGAAAGTTTATACACGTTTGATTACAAGTCCAGTACGAAAGCGAAAGCAGATCAGTTTTGTTCTTGCTTTTCAACCAAATTTAAAGCGTTTTTTTTCCACTAACAATTAAGTAAAAAAATATTATAAAGTGCATATCTACATAAATGTACCATCTTAATCATAATGTTTCATTAATATTGATGGGCGATAAGTCCTCACATATATTATGAAACATATGCTGCAAAAACTTTCTTCAATTCTCTTTTGAAACTGCATTCGTGTCCATAGAACAAAAATTTTTTTTGACAGCATTGATTCATTTTCTATGGCTTCTCTCTTTCTTTCATTAATTAAGAAACTTACAAAATTTGCTTGTACATGAAACAAATTACACTTTTCCATTCGTCTTTCCCCTTTCATCAACAAACTAGAATGTTTCATAATATAGATTCGGACTAAAAGTACCTTCAGACTGATAAAATATTTGTTAGCAAACATCAAATATTTCATTAACGTACTCTGAACACAAAATATTTTTGAGTGTCCAATAAAATAACAGATGATTTTGAACAATAAAAAAGGTATTTGCCGGCAAACAAATCAATTATTTTATTAATTGTTGAGCAAATATTTATTTGATACTAGCTAGCCGCCCCGACTTCGCTCGGAAGCTGATTACTAATGATCGATGGAGCCGTTTTCTGATTTTAGGTTAGTCGAAAAAGCAGGCGTAAAAGTGGGCAGGGCAAAATTTTCTTTTCGTACAACCCTAAGTTGGACCATGCCGATTATTAGAAAGAAAAAAATCATCCAAATCCGTTCTCAAGTTATGCGCTTAATACACAGAAATAATAGAAAATCGACTTTAATTAAACAATTCGTGCAGACAATTAAATATTTTACTAATTGTGCCCCTGCAAAGGAATTGATTATATCAATTGACGGAACGAGTCATGGGACACAAATTTAGTCAATTAAAAAATTAAAATTTTAATTTTATGGGTTTTGATTAAAAAAATTAATTGCAGCAAACAAAAAATTAATTGAATAATTAATGTACACCAATTAATTATTTAATTGAATAATTTTTTGCAACAATTTTTACTGTGTAGAAAAGGTGGGCGTAAAAGTAGGCGTGGTAAATTTTTATTTCGATGATTAAAAAAAATTGTAAAAGTAAACAACGACAAATATTTTTAGCCATTTTAACGATGGAAGCAATCTTTCCTGTAAGTTTTCGGATTGTTTACAGTGGCTTTACAGCTATCATTCCCCTATTAACAAATGTTTTTGAATTTCCACTAATTTAGCAATTTTTATTTAATTTTTGCCATTCCTTATAGTTCGAGGCACTTTTATTAAGTTTTATGGCTTGTTTGAAATATCTAAATTTTTCGCGAATTTTCGTTTTTTTTTTGTTTTTTAAACGATTAAGCGATGTCAAATATATTTTAGGGTTTGTTTCCAAGTTTGGAATTTTCGCAAATTTACACCATGTTCCCGTTACGCATTGTCTTTCAGTTTTTTTCTTTTACATTCTCCTGTTCTAACACCAGACGAGATGCTGCCCATCAGAAAAAAATAATAAATTAGTTTTTGCGCCCACCATACACTTGTGAAATATATTTTTATTTTTGAACATTTTTATTTAATAATTACACTGTGCTAGTAACAAAATAAGACAAGCCTGGCACATGGCGTTTTAACATCGGGTACGCTGACTCCAATGGTGCTAATTGTTTTTTTAGGTTAGTTCTTGTTTTGGAGATATACCGTTATTTCGAAAATGGAGGAGGTTGCACAACATATATTCGCGTAACTCAAAAACGGTTTAGTTAATTGAAATTATTAAAAAACCGAAACTCTGCAATAGAATTTCCTTTAAGTAAAACTTTTTTCAAATGTTAGCAGTCCTTTAAGAAACATAATTTTTTTTTATCAAAATTTCGAAATTTTTGATTTTTAAAAATTCATACAAAATTGGCAACTTTTGATTTTATTCACAAAAGGCTTAAACTTTTAATTAATTGAAGAATTTCATAAAACGCAATATTTGTATCAGAGCCCCACTTAGAAGTGGGGTAAAGTTTTTTGTTTTTAATTATTTCAATAAAAATTAAACCGTTTTTGAGTTACGCGAATATATGTTGTGCAACCTCCTGTTTTCGAACTAACGGTATATCTCGAAAACAAGAGCTAACCTGAAAAAAAACAGTCAGCACCACTGGATTCAGCGTACCCGAATTATGTTAAAACGCCAAGTGCCCAGCTTGTCTAAAAAAGTGTAAATTTCGAGCACAGTGTTATTAGATACAAATATTTGTTTTATTCTGAACGCATGACAAACATGATTGAATTTATTTTATTTGTTACTATTTGCCAACTGTTTTAACAAATAAAAATTGTAAAATATTTGAGCTTAGTCTGAACAATTAACAAAATATTTTTTTGTTTCACACAGTTTGAAGCATACACCAGAACAAATATTTCATTAGTCTGAACGTACCTGTAGTCGTTAGGCAATAAGGTCTTAAGTCAAAAACGTATTTTGATTTTTTTGATTCGCTTTAACCATAGTATAATAAGTTACCCATGTAATATCAAATTAATTATTTGATTTTTGGCGCTTGTTTTAATTTGTTTTCCTTATTTTCTTTTGGTTGACGTTATATGGGTTTTAAAATTGAGAACAAAATTTCTAATTACTATACATACCTTGCACTTATTCTACCGTGGCTTTAGTTAAGTATTTTGTTCTCTGTTGTTTGGCTTAGATCACTTTAGTCTAGCACAACTGCTTTCAATCGTTATCATCTACTGGAAAAAGTCTATGATACGTACACCAAATAAATATTTTTCAATATAACATAACGAAAAACTACTGTTTCTGACTAAAGACATTTCTGCCAAACGCTTAATAGATGTCAATGTCAATTCATATTCGATAAGTAAAGACCCGCATTTATTTTATAAAAACGAATAAAATTGTTACCACTTGCTTGAATAAATTTAATGATTTTATATGCAGAAATATTAGATTCTGTAAGAAATTATGACAAAAGTTATCAATTAAGAAAACTCTTATTCGATTCGAAGCAAATATTTTTTTCCTTCAGTGAAAATAATTTAATGGAAATTTAATTTGATGAACTAAAGCCTAACTAAAAATATCAAATGTAATATGTATTTTCTTCGATCTTTATTATTTTAATATATAAATTAAATATTGATTTTTTCTTAAAAAGAAAGAAAAAAACCATGGAGAAGGCACTCATAGAAGAAATTTATAAAATAAAGTTTTTTATATAAAAAATAAGACTTTAAGCTCGAATATTTTCGTCATCATTCTACTTTGAAAACTTGATGTACTATTTAACTAAATAATTTTAAGTAAAAGAATGCGGGAATTGTCTTCTTTTTATAGCATATTTTAAACATGAAAATAAAAAAATGTACACATTTAAGTATGTGTGCATGTTAATTTAACAAGATAAACTTTTGATTTTAATATAAAACAGGTTTTTATGGATTCAATATTGAACAATGTTATTTTAGCAGTGAATAATATTAAATTTTTTTTTTTTTTTTTTTTTTCAATATTATTTATTGAATCTTCATACATTTAATATGAACTAACAATAATTAATCAAATCTTAACCTAATACTTTATTTTATGTCCTGCCAGTGCCAGACAAAAATTTTCTTTATCACGGGTTCTGTTCACTTATCTAGGTGTTTATCGCTCTTCTAATTGAACAAGTGCTGCAGTGGCTCTTCTTCTTAAGCGAGTGTGGCCGCTATCATTTAAAATATTTCGAGCTAGTGGGTTCGGATGCAATTCGAGCCTTTTTAAGTATTTTTCTGCATATTTCGTAATCACAGTTTTAACTAATGGAACATTGAGATCCTTGTGAATGTTTGAATTTTTAACATACCAAGGGGCAGCTGTGATTATTCGAAGAAGTTTATTTTGGCGCCTTTGAATTTTTTTCGATATTAGAAGCCGAGGCAGTGCCCCATAACTGAATACCGTAGCACCAGATGGGCTTTAAGATAGAGTTGTAAAGTAGGAGTTTACAGTCGAGACTAAGGACAGAGTTTCTTCCAATAAGCCAATGAATTTGTATGGCTTTTAGTTTCATTTGAGTTAATTTTGCCTCTATATGGCTTTTCCACGTCAAACGGCGATCTAAATGTATACCGAGATATTTTACATGGGAATTTTGAGGTATTATTTGATTATTGATTTTAATAGGGGGGCATGATTCCCGACGCAAGGTGAATGTTATATGTACGCATTTTTGCTCATTGACTTTTATCCTCCATTGTTTTAACCATATTTCTAGTTGAAATATATGATCCTGTAAGTAACGAGATGCTTCATAACTGTTTTCGTGGATGCTTAGAAAAGCTGTATCGTCTGCAAATGTTGAAGTTTGTGTGTAGTTGCTCGTTGGCATGTCCGAAGTATAAATTAAGTATAATAGAGGCCCCAGAATGCTTCCCTGTGGGACTCCAGCGCCAATTGGCTGAGGTGAACTAAAGAAATTTCCTTCTTTTATAATAAATTGACGACCGACTAAGTAGCTTTCTAGCAGCTTGTGTGTGTTTGCTGGAAAATTTTGCTTCAATTTATGTAATAAACCTTCATGCCAGACTTTATCAAAAGCTTGAGAAACATCGATGAAGAGAGCGGAACAATATTTTCTTTCTTCAAAGGCTTTTCTTATGGCGTTTACTATACGATGGGTTTGTTCAATTGTGCTGTGTTCTCTTCTAAAGCCTAATTGGTGGTTAGGTATACATCTATTTTCACTTAAAATTGGAGTTAATTTTGACACTAACAGCCTCTCAAACAGCTTTGATATATTAGAAAGTAAGCTTATAGGCCTATATGACTCAACTTTTGTGTGATCCTTTCCTGGTTTAGGTATCATGGTGACTAAGGAAACCTTCCATTTTTGAGGATAGTATTGAAGACGTAAGATAGCATTGAAAATTAAAAGAATAATTTTCTTTGCTGTGCTGGGTAGCTCCAAAAGCATTTTGTTGCTGATCTTATCAAAACCAGGGGCTTTATTGGGGTTTAATTCACAAACAGCCTTTTCGATTTCTCTTATCTCAAATCTTAGGGGAACAGCCGCTCTAGCAGGAACAGGTGGTAACACGACCGCAGTATCGTGAGATATATTTGGGGTAAATACGTTTTTTAAGTGATTAACAAACAGATTTCCCTTTTCGTTATCATTTCTTGCCCAACTTCCGTTCAAGTTTCTTAATGGTGGCTTAGAGGCGACTGGCCTTTTTAGATTTTTAGCTGCACGCCATAATGAGTAGTCTGATTGCGGAGTTGCATCAAGTTCCTTAAGATATTTTTGCAGAGAAGCCGTTTTTTGAGTCTGTAGTAACTTTCTTAGCCTTTTTGTACAATCTTTTAATAAACTCTTTAGTTGAGGGGATCTGTGCAATTGCCACTCTCTTCGAGCTCTTCTTTTTTCAGTCAGGAGACGCTCAACATCTGTGGAATAAATTTTAATATTTTTAGTTTTTTTTGGGGTATTACTGGAATGTTGCACAGCTAGCTTCAGAAAACTGTCAAAATTAAGAATAGCGCGATCTACGTATTCCGGTGTACTAAGCAGAATATTTTCTGTGCAATGGTTGCTGAGATATTTTTTATATTTTAGCCAATTGATTTGTGTAGCTGGCGTCGCTAAGTAACCAGTTGGAGATACAATTCTATTGGGGTTCATTAAAGTAACAATTGTTGGTATGTGGTCGGAAGATAATTCTAAGGAAGCTTCAACATAAATCTTTTCTAAGGGAATGTTTTTAACCACGCCAAAATCGATGACATCTGGTATTTTTTGCTGATCAGTAGGCCAATATGTTGGTTGTCCGCTCGCTATCACATTCAAATCCATTTTAGAAATAGTATTAAATAGAACACGACCCTTTGGTGTTATAAGTCGGGACCCCCAGAAGGTATGTTTAGCGTTATAATCGCCAGCGGCCAGGAAACAAGGTCCTAATGATTTAAAATAATTATAATATTGGCCTTCAGATATTGAATATCTAGGTGGGGAGTATAACGATGAGATTACTACGTTTCTATTTAATTCTTCAACGCAAATGTTTCTTGCTTGAAGATAATCTTCACAATGATCACCCATGAGGTAGTGTTTGACTCAGGTTTTTATTAAAATGGCAGAACCTCCACAAGCTCTATCTCGAGGGTCCTTGGTATCATATAGTGTATAACCATTAATTTTTTAAACGTATTTCTTGAGGTCAAATGAGTTTCAGAAACCATCATGACATCAATTTGTTTATTTTTAAGAAAGTATTCTAATTCATTTTTATGTTGGCGGATGCCGTTTGCGTTCCAAAAACAAATTTTTAAACAGTTCATGGTTTGTTAAGTACAGCTTGCAATAACATCGATTGCATTCTAAGAATCTCCTGCATCATATTACCCATTGTGTTTGTAAAATTATTTACTGTTTGCACTAATGTTTCCATTGTTTTTTCTAAACGACTTAAATTAGAGACTGGAGTTTCATCATTACCTGGCGAGGCACCTTGCATTGGCACATGGTTTGATTTTAGCACGTTAGCGTAAGAAGTTCTGTTATTACCAGGCTGGGGGGCTTGAATTGCATTTGTGTTTACTTGATTTGGTACCTGCATTTGAGGGGGATTAGTTTTCGGTCCAGCCGACTGCTTGACGATAGTATATACAGGGCATCCTCTATAATTGGCAGTGTGATTGCCGCCACAGTTACTACATTTTTTACGTTGGGGTCGGTTTTAGACTTATCGCAGAGAACTGTACCATGTAATTCACCACATACTACACAAACAGGGGGTAAATAGCAGTATGCCTTAGTATGACCATATTCTTGACAGTTTAAACATTGAACGGGACCATTTCTTTTGTGTGGCTCTTCTATAGTTATTCTTCTATAGAGAATATATTTCAAATTATAAATAGGATGCGTTTCGTTTTTTTTAAGCTTTACGTCGCCGGGTTCAAACTCCACTCGAAAAAGTGGTTGGGGATTTTTTTCTCTATTTTTAATATTTACTACATGTTTTATTTTGAAGCCTTTTTCTTCTAGGAATGTTTTTACCTCTTCAGGGTCCACACATGAGTCAATTCCCTTAATCACTACCTGAAGACCTTTACTGCTCTTCAGTTGGTATGTATAAAAGTTTTTTTTAAGTGCTTCAAATTTGGTTATTATTTTGCGAAAATCATTCTCATGATTGACTTGTATTTTAGTCTCGTTTATACTACCACGCTTGATAGCAGCTACGTAAAACGAATTTTCTCCAATTAACGAAATTAAGATAATATTTTGCATCGATTTGTATTGTGCGGGAATTCCCTGGATTCCGGGACATTGAGAAGTAAATCCCGCTTTCCCGGGGAAAGAAAAAGTTCGGGAAAAGAAAAACACTATTTAAGAAGCTTAAAATTGTACAACAACAAATTTTGGCCGTATTTATTTTATTTTATTTATGTTAAGCTAAACATCTGATGTCGAGCTTAGAAATACATTTAAATTGAGTTTAGTAGTCGTAATAACAATTTCAACTATTGCCCCAACATTTAAAAAGTTTTGATTAAAATTACTTTTAATTGCCTTTGCAAAATCACACATTTTATTTGTCGAAACATACTGTTACTTGCGTAGATGCTGATGTAAGCAACTGATTTGCGGTTTAAGGCGTTTTAAAGTCTTTTCCAAGATTTATGAAAAATTCTTATTTAGTTACCGCATTCTTGATTTCATATAAAACTAGATTTATTTATCAGTTCATATGCATCACTAAATCAACAAAAAAAAAATAATTCAACATTTTTTTATTATTCGAATTTATTCTATGAGCTAAATTTCAGTTATGTATTTTATAAAGCTTTTTTGTGATAGTCCTTTTCCTTAAATTTTTCAGAAACGACTTTATACACTACCAGACTATTTAGCTCATAGAACAAATTCGAATAATAAAAAAATGTTGAATATAATATAAAGTAACCTTCGGAAGGAAATAATTCCCAGTTTCTATTTAAAAAAAAAATAAACTATACAAATTTATTTATCAACTAAAGCTTTAGCCTAATTAGCACGAAAGTAAAATGTAACAAAACATTTTTGCTTGCTAAACACGATTAAGCTGTAAAACAAATTGTATATAATGAACAAACGCACGTTTGCTTTAATTATTTGTGGTTTTTTGTTTTCTTTCGTGTATCTCCTAATCTAATTGGCAACAATTTGCTAAATATTTTCTGCACTTAATTTTCATGCTTTTAAAAAGTCTTTTCGGTTTCAAGCATGACTCGTATAATTTTTTTTTATATTTTTACTTATTGTTCGCAATACAAGCTAGTAAGTGTGTAATATATCTTATTTACCCTTCACCATGGTGCGGGGAACAAAAATTTAAAGACCCAGTGCGCTTTGCTACCTTTAACTGATCGATTTTGTATTTGTATGGAAGGTGCCACGCTCACTTTTCCAATAACACACACTTTTTGACGGATTTTGTGTATTGACAAATTAGCTTTGTGCACGAAATTTGTAAAATGTTTGTCCTTCCGTTCTTCAGATAAAAAATATGTTTAATGCCATGCCCACTTTTTTTGTTTTGATTCCTAAGCTGATCCTGCGAAGCTCTTCGCTTGACTGCAGGAAAGAAAACAGAGTTTCAACCCCGGCGCTGATGGAATAGCACACTACCAGGATCTTGTATATTGATAACCAAGGTGATTGTACCTAATTTGAAAACTTTTGCTCTTGCCCAAGGCGAATTAACTACAGGTGGTGTTGAAACGCCTTTTGATTTTGACAGTTCGAGCCTAGTTGTTTTGATTTGTTAGTGTTCTGCTAAAAATTGTTGACATTTTGAGCCGTAAACACTAACAATGCAATGCAAAACCCCCTATGTTGTATCTGTTGTTTTTGGATTGTTGTAGTTGCGACACCACCTGTAGTTGAACTCGCCTTGCTCTTGCCACTTTAAAGATATACAGAAAAAACAACAACAACAGGGGATAAATGAGTAAAAATAAGAGGCAGTCAGTGTTTAATAAACTGCAGTCGGCGTAGTTAAATTTTTTTGACTTCCTAATTTTTCATTGGCCAAACACAAACTGTTGCTTTTATTTTTGGTTTTAATACAATCAGCCGCACTCAAAACACAGGCAAAAAATGAAAAAAATATACAATTAGTTCTGTTTTTACGCGATAGATACGTTCCTCGAAAACTCATGTAAAAAATCGTGTAAACAATTATAGAGTATCCATTTAAATCAGGGGCTTGGTATCATTTCTGGCACGCTAGGGTCTTCGTCAGCACTCTTTGCGTCGGTTACTTTTTTGTAGAACTCGACTAGTACATTTTGATTTGTGGAAAACATTTTGAAAATCGGGCTAAAGTTAAGAATTCTGGGTTGTTTTCATTTTTGCAATATACGAGCCGCCCTACTTTGGGAACTTATGGCAGCCCTCGCGATGTGTCTTGTATGTATTTGTACGTTTTGCAATTTTTCTGTTTATTTTCTTAAATGGTTCCCTAGAATGGTAGGGACCAGTTCTAGTTCTAACACTTTATATGAATAAGACCTATCACTTTTTCATGGGGTTGTCATTGGAGGGGGTCAATTGACACCATTTGACCAGTCACATATCTATTCTCAATGCACGTGCTTAGTGCCAGTTACTAAAATGAAGTAATATTTCAATACAATGTAGTATTATTTCAATAAAACAAGTCCTAGAATTAAATTTAAGAACCAAATTTTAGAAAGTACCAAAAAATTTGTCACAGCACCGGTGAAGACTGTACCGTAATTCATTGCTTCTTCTACCTTTTTGTTATTCATAAACCAGTTGAGGGATTGGTTCTTCTTTCACTGGTCATGAGTCCATTCTTTTGGTAATTGTTCAATTTTCACAAATCCCAGGACCAGTTTGTTGGATGAATTGACACAAATTTTCCGCAGGGTTCTGATAATAATAATCATTTTGCTGAAAACTTCGAGATACTTCAAAGAGGCTACAAAATCCACAAGCAAAGACACTTCTACATTGTCTGACGCTATAAGTTAATAATCTTAAAACATTATTATAAAATATATTGTTTATCTGCAATTATTGATCCTCGATACAAACCTCGAATATTTTAGAGAATATTGAAGTCGATTAGTCATAATAATATGACTCTGCATTCTGAAATTGTTGAAGACATGATCACCCCTACACCTACTTTATATGTAAATTTTGTTTGGTTTTGAAAATTAACCAAATCGAGCAATTATAGTCGAAAAACAAAAAGTCACTCTTAACTGAGAGTTTTTCAGAAAAAAGAGCCCAATGCCCATTCACTTTTCATGTGGCGTTGAAAACAAAGCTGAGCTCCTTTTTTCTTACTTGGAAAGAGAAATGTCAAAAGTTCCTTGTTTTTTTAACATTTCAACCAACAAAAGCTACAAAAAAAAAATGTTTTTGTTGTTAAAATTTTCCTCATATAATCTCTCTCTATATACATATCCCGGTAAAAACTTCACTTGCTTTTTCAAAATGAATAGCTTCTTTCACTCTTTGTTTTGTAGCTTACTTCGCTACTATTTGCGTGGCATAGGAGCTACTAAATAATTACTTTTTATAACGAACTATATAAGTCATTGTCATAATGAATAAAATAACCGCTTACAACGTAAAATTTACAAAGACTATTGCAAAAAAAAGGAAATATTTTTTTATAAAAATTGATTTTTGACAAGTTTACATATTTGTATACCCTTTACCACAATTAGTTGTGTAGAGGGTATACTAATATTGTCATTCCGTGTGAAACTTTTTTACTATTCATCTCAGACCCCATAAAGTCTATATATTCTGGTTCCTTGAGTAATTCTTGGTGAATTTAGCCATGTCCGTCTGTCTGTGGTCTGTTGAAAATAGTCTTACTTTCGAAAAACTCAAACGAAATAAGCAAACTTGGTGTAAAATTGCTTGTTGTTATCCTAATCAGTTTGGAATTGAAATTCAGCAAAATCATTTCAGTATGGTCTGAGCTATGAATCAACATTTGGAGCCACCACCCTAAAAAAATGATAATTTTTTTACAAAAACAAGCATAAATGGTAGAACAATGCAGGTAATGATTTATAGAATTTAATACGTCACAGTTTTATATGACTAGAAATCATGCTAATAAATATCGTTATGATCGGTCCAATATGAAGACCACTCTGGTTAATTTATTAAATACGCCTAAAACCGTAGCAGATATAGATATTGCGGTAAAATTTCTTCCAACTTAGCTTCATATGGCTACAAAAAATGTATTGCAATTTTGTGGCGTATGGTCCATAATTTCCCTTTTTTTGGATAATTGTAATCTCAATGAAATAATATTATATAACTATAAACCGCCTCAGCGCCCAGTATGGCATTAAAGAGGCTAATGGCAACTACAACAGTATTCCACGGATAATTACCTCGCCAGAGATGCCAATATTTTTGGGTAATTATGCGGGTTAAGCATTTAAACGAATACGCTTAACTACCTCGTTGAGGTAATTATAGGAATACATTGAGGTTATTAAGCGAATACGTTTAAATACTTCAGTAAGGGAATTAAACGTATTTATTTACATGATACCTTAACTTTGATGTATGAATAAAAGTTGACAGGAATTTTACATGTATCAGCTAAGTCTAAAGGGATAGCAATAAAAAACAATGGGATTTACTGTCTTAAAATGTATCTGTAATGCTTTTTGAGATGTTCTGCCATATCCTACTAACAAAAGCGTACTCATACATACAATCTTATGATAAGGGAAACCGTAAATATGCAATTACATGGTTTTTCTTGTGCGATCACTGAATGCAGACACAAATATATTTGTCCGTTTTAAAAATTTTTATAAATTTTGGTATCGATTTGTTTGTGAATAATTTGCATAGTTTAGCTATTGCTGCATTTGTTTTTTGCACAGATATTTTACATTTTTAAGCATATTTAAAAACATGTTCAGCAAATAAAAAATGCTTAAAATAATTTGCATAACAGATGAATTTTCTGTTGTTTAAACTTCGCCATCTACATGTAATTTTCAACCTACAATTGTAAGCCAAAGCAAGGTTTCGTTGAAGATAAATGTTATTCCAAACTGTAAAGTTTCATATATATGCAAAAATTAAGAAAAAAGCAATAATGTAATTTTGTGCTGATACATAAAAATCGATCGAATCAGAACCACTTTTTAAAGTGATCCCTCGTGTCCGTCTGTCCATATGGCTGGCTGTCTTTCCATGTAAACCTTGCGCGTAAAGTAAAATTAGCAGTTTTTAGATAATTATAATTTATCAGGGGTTTCATGGAAATGGAAAATGTAAAACGACAGAATTTTAAGAGCCGTTTTTTAATAAGATTTCTGTAATAAAAAAATTTTATGACAATTATTATACAAATAATGCTCTATTAAATAGAATTTTTTAACAAAAATTGTAAAAATTAGATTAAAAGTTTAATAAAAAGAACTTCCAAATTCTTTCGTTTTACGTTTTCGATTTCCATGGCGCCCCTGTATATAATAATTATTATTTAGTAAATATGTACGTGTTAATTGTCATAAGAACGAAACTTATGTAAATTGTGAGAATCGGTCTATAATATCACATGTTTCGCATGCAAACTTTTTTTTTATGTCCATCAACCATTTTATAATGTTCGTATTAAGAATAAATTTGGCCCAAAATATCTTACTGCAAATTAAATATGGTTGAATCGGTTCAGATTTAAACATACAGCTTCCATTCAATTTTCAATCCCTAAAATATTCAAGCTATTTAATCCTTTAAAATGTTAATGTAATTTAAAATTTAACGACCTTTCCTTTTATTCCTTTAAGACAAAATATCTCATATAATTGGTGCAGCTAGATAATATTTACCACAAATAACTCTTATATGAATCCTTATCTCATAACGTAACTTTATTAAACTTAGTTGCATTACTTTCTGTGTTGTCAAATAGTACTGAGGTTATTAAACGAATGAAATTTGGGTGTAATTTTGTTTTGGGATTTTAATTTTTAAGGCAATTACCCGAATTGTGTAATTAAGCGTTAGGCAATTAAACGTGGATTTTTGTTTGAAAAAAATGAAGAAAAAACGGGGATTTCAAACTCAAGGTAAATAAGTGTGAAAGGCATTTCAGCGTGGGGTAATTAACCGGGCTATACTGTATATCAAATATTCTAATTTTATACAATATTTACATACGTGCAAGAAATGAAGAGGAAAAAAAGAAAAAAAAATAAATCTATATGTATGTATTTATTACAAACGAGGCATATTATATTAAGAAGTGTTTCATTATTCTGGCACAAATATTGCTTCAAATTGTGTTTAAAATTTGATAAGACTAAAATATTCTTTAATGTATCTGGTAACTGATTATATTCACTTGGCCCAGTATAAGAAAAGCGTTGTTTAGATAACTCAAGTCTACATCTCGTTATATTTAAATTTCTTGATTCATATGTTCTCTTGAAACCGTATACTGTGAGTGCCAACTCCTTTAAAACATTTAAACATATGTATATATATTGATAATTGTTGTTTATACAAACCACGATCAGGAAGTATCAATTCGGCATGATTTTCAAACAGATTTACTGTGGAATAGCCATATATTATAGGAAGATATGTTAGCATCAGTTTGGTGGTGGTATTTAATTTATTTTTAAATTTAAAAAGAATGCCAATTCCTGATGATGTTTTTGTCTTTGAGAAATTGATGTGGTTATCCCATAAAAGATTATGGCAAATATCTATATCAAGATATTAAACATTTTCAGACTTACTTATGAAGTTTCTTTCAATATGTACTTCCATGGTTTCATCATTCCTTGAAATATACGGCTTAAAACGAATAAATTTTGTTATTCTACAATTTAGAGCTAATTTATTTAGTCTTAAAAACTTTGATATTTTTGCAGCATCATATTCCATATTTACTTGTGATTATTTTTCATATTTATAATAAAACAATAGGCAAATATCGTCAGCATACACGAATAGATGCCTATTAAATTTTATATTTTGTAAATAAAAGTGGTCCGAGTACACTACCTTGTTGTTCGTCATATAACACATCGAGCTCGTGACTTTTATACTCGTTTAATTGCACGAATTGTTTTCTTTTCTTTAAATAGTCCTTCAATAAATTTATTGCATTGTGAGACAGTCCAGTAAAATAGAGCTTATGGCGTAACATATAGCGGTCTACAAATTTAAATGCCTTCGACAAATTAAAAAACAGTCCTGCTACGCACTTGTATCAAGCATCCAGTCCTTTACATTGTGTTCAATAACATTAACAACAGCTTCTTCAGTTCCATTGCCTTTTCTGAATCCATATTGGCGATTGAATAGTATACCGTGATGATTCAAATAGTCGGTTAATTGCATGGATATAATTTTTCAAAGATTTGTCAATAATTGAAAGCAAAGATATATTTTAAAATTCACTGTACACGCTAAAACTAATTTAACCGCTATATTGAACTGTGTGTTTTTTAATACCAGAAATCACTCTGCAGAATTTTTGGATGATTGGTTTATAATTAAGCATCAAATATAATTTCCCTTCCTAAAAATTATTTAAGTGCTTCTAAAACTGTTACGAATCATGATATTTTACTCAAGGAAGTTTTAAAATTGCTAAAAAATCATACAATTTAAATTACGTCTAAGCCGCAACCAATGCTGACTTCTGTTTTTATAAAGAAACACTAATAATTAATAGATTTCACTCCTGAACTATTCGCACAGTTGGTGTAGGGTATCAAATTCGGCACAGCCGAATATAGCACTCTAATACCCCTGACAGACTTATAGTTTACATACCATAGTATGCATACTACAATTCTTTCTGAACACAGATAAAAAGCTGTGTTTAATAAGATACCACATTTATACTACGTACATTTTGGTAGTATAAAAACTAGCAATATATGTACCACTTTTTCGTGGTTTAATTGTAGTTAAGGTAGACACACATGTAGTACACTAGGCTAGTAAAGTATACAATTCCTATGGCGGCATGAAATAACTCCCCACGAAATAACTCCCCAAAAATAAAATGAAATAAGTCCCCAAAATTTGTGGACTTATTTCATATGAAATAAGTCCCCAATTCAGAAATGAAATAAGTCCCCAAAGGAATGAAGTAACTCCCCAAATCAAAATGAAATAAATCCCCAAAAATTGAGGAGTTTTTTCATTGGAAATAAGTCCCCATTTCCTGAAATGAAATAAATCCCCAAAAAGTATTCAAAACATCCAATCAATTCAAAATAGGGGGGGGTTCTTTTTTACCATGGGAGGTAAGGCCATGATGGCTTTATTGATCAATTTTGCGAAGTGAGAGATATAGCCATATTTTTTTCCCAAATGAGAGGCAAAGCCATATTTTTCCAGAATATGGTTACGCATGGGTGGGGTGCTTTAAAGCCATGGGAGATAAGGCCATGATGGCTTTATCTCTCATTCAAAAGGGAGATAAAGTCTTTTATTTTTTCGCTGAATAAAGTTTTTCTGCGTGCGTCACAAGAATAAAAAAATGTTTTTCAATGATAACTAAGGATTTTCCCTTTTACAGAATGTTTACACCATGCATAACAATATTCTGAAAAAATATGGCTTTATCTCTCATTTGCGAAAAAAAAATATGGCTATATCTCTCATTTCGCAAAATTTTAAATATGACATTATAGCAATAAAGCCATCATGGCCTTATCTCCCATGGTAAAAAAGCACCCCCCCCCTATTTTGAATTGATTGGATGTTTTGAATACTTTTTGGGGATTTATTTCATTTCAGGACGTATTTTAATTTCTTACAAGTTTTAACTAATTTTGAAAATAAAATAAGTCCCCAAAAATTTTTTGAGGACTTATTTCATTTTAAATTTTTGGGGAGTTATTTCATATGAAATAACTCCCTAAAATAAATAATGAAATAAGTCCCTAAAAAAATGAAATAAGTCCCCAAAAAACGTTGTTGTTGTTTCCTGTATATTTTTTTGGGGAGTAATTTCATTTTTTTTGGGGAGTTATTTCGTGGGGAGTTATTTCATGCCGCCAATTCCTATGTCAGTCAGGGGTATAACATGTTTTTTTTTATACATTTTCTCTTTTTTACATCCGTATATATTTGGTTCTTTGGTGACTATTTTGCTTCGTATAAGCGCTTTGGTAACTAGTTACACTTTAAATGCTTTATAGTTAAATTGTAAATTGTAGCATTTTACCCTTTTGTAAAGTATGTAATGTGTAACAGGTGCCATTTAACTAAATGTGAAAGTGTCCACTTTGGGACACTCTTCGTAAAATTAATTGGTTCTTTCAGTAGAATTGTCAGTTTGTAGTATTATTGCTTTTTTCTGTTTACTAAACATAGTATTTTAAAGGCGAAGTTTTTACTGGGATACACATAGGCACATAATAGATATCAGTAACCTTCAAATTATTTAGCTATCTTTTTTGTTTCAGTGTAGCGTTTGAACTACTCATTCGTTAACTGTCTGCTGTTTTGCCAGCTCTTGTAAGAAAGAAAAAATAGAAAAATAATAGTGAAGTGAATAAATTAAAAAAAAGTAAAACGAGACATAACAAAATAATTGTCTGCATTTCTTAAGCACAGACACCATTTGATGGGACTTTATTTCCGTCATGTAATAACAAGGTGTTTATATCAGGGACACAAAATAACAGTTATTTTGAAATTTGGAAACAAAAAAAAAAGACTTTAGAAGTAAATGACTGAACACTGGTTTGAGTAAACTATATTGATGCTTATGAACTTGCCTATAAAAAAAAATATTTTGATTTTTATTTATATTTTTTTTTTAACAAAAACAGTTAGATTTTTTAATTTTTATTTTTTCGACCAAAACTAAAAGTTATTCTCTAAAGAAATCTACGTGTTATAATAGTTTAGTTGGCTTTAAATATTAATTTTATCTTGTGATCGTCATTGGGATTTCTTATGCACATAAAAATAAATATTTAAAGTCAAATAAATTATTTAAACATGTACATTTCTTTAGACTAGTGTTCGCCTAATGGTCAAATTTCGAACATCAATTTTTATGTTAATATGAAGAAAACATAGTTCATCTAAGTATATATGAATTAACATGTTTCTAGCATTTGTTTATCCGTCTTAGTGGATCGATTTGGCGAGGGACCAACTTCCGGTTCATATTTTATCTTCTACGTGAGTTAATTAAATTTTGTAAGTTCAATATAAAAAATATCAGAAAATATATCAGAAATTAAAGTATGTGGAAGGCACGAGCTCTAAGTGTACATTTGTCCTTCAAGTTGTGCTGAAAAAAGGTCAACACGAAACAGAAAGACAAAAATGAAAAAAATGTACTTTGGACTTCAAGAAAAATTATTAACAAAAGTACGGAAAAAACAGAAGTATGGAAAAACATGTAAAATAAATTAAAATTGATAATCATTCAAGCAAATTTCGATCTACCAAAAGGTTAAAATACTATTTGGTTTAAGGATTGATGTTTGACTATTGACGTCAGGAGTCGTCGATGGCTGCGGGTGTAAGACGGCAAATCAATCTGAGGAGATCGAGTGGTTGCGATCAAAACATGTCATGGTAACCTGCCGGCCAGGGTTCGAGCCCCAGCCACGATCAACAATGAAAGATTATTAATAACAATTTTAATTAATTTTCATGTTGTAAACTGCCTTTCTTCATAAAAATAATTTAATGAAAATTAAATTTGATGAACTTGAGCCGAATTAAAATATCAATAATTTGGATTAAAACCCATAAATAGATCAACAAAATAACCACAATACTAATTATATATAAATAAAAATTAAAAAAAACTGTTATTTTTGATAAAAAAAAAAATAATAACCAAAACATAACTGAGGAGGTCCATAACAAAACGCAACAATTCCACTTTTTAAATTTGACGTTTTTTTTACTGAATAATAATTGTTTTGAAAAATTTATTTACCTTGAATTTGATCCAAACGCATCAATTTCACATATGTACATACAGACATACATTTTTTTTTGTTCATTTATCCAAAAATTGTATAAGAGGAATTGCTCCGTTTTGTTATGGAGCTCTTTTTTGTTAAAAAAAATAATGTTAAAAAATTAAATCTAATTTTTGTAAATACAAAATATAAAAATCAGAAAGCAACTGTTATTTTTGTTAAAAAAAAACAAAAAATCAAATAATTACTATTTTCATCTGACTTTTACGGTCCCTGGTTTATGTGTATGCAAAAATATTGCGATATGTCATTGTGTTTTATTACTTTGATGTAAGCACCAACAACAAAATAACACTTATTTTGTCAGACATTTGTTGATACATTCACACCGATAGGAATATTTACTTCGACACACACCTTCATTTTACTACTTACCCATTTTTTACAAACTTTAAATTAAATGTCTGGCTGTACAATTGTAAAAAAATCTATACTCTTATGGCCGTTTTCTCATTACACGATTATCTTTTTACCCAACGAAAAACTGCACATTACAGAAATTTGGTTTTATCAATGTTACATTTGCTTTTATTCTGTCGCAAAGCTAACCAGCACTCATCTGCCAATTATTTATCTTCCTTTTATTTGCCGTACAGATACATTCAATCAGCTGACTATCAACTTTTACATGCATTTTGGGGGGTGTTGCCAACTTAAAACAAAGTTTTTTTCGCTTTATTGAAAAGCCCAAAATTGTTAACAGACAGTTTATCCGTCTAATAAATTTATGTTGACATAAAGTAACAGACACCCAATAAAAAATTTTATCATTTTACGAAGCGCTAGTGGTACATTTAAAAAATAAGCGCACAATTATGCGCTCAACAACTTTTATACAAAAAAAATAAAATTTCAAGTGCTACGGCATTCCCTTACCACGAAGCAGGTTTGCGGGTTTTGTAATACTAAAAAATAACTGTATCGAAACATTCAGTGTTTAAGGCCGATCGTTACATACAACAATTTTTATATGCGCTGAATAATGCGCTTTATTTGTCAAAAATGTATTGCTTCAAAGTGGGAACTCGCCATATAAAATTCATGTCTTCCGTCAGCGCAATGGTAAGCGAAACGTTTATTTTTCTCCCTTACAAACCTGCTTCGTTGGAAGCTCCATTTTTTATTGGGCAGTTTGTCGGTACATTGTGAAAATGGCCATTAAAAATTGTTCATAAGTATGCGTGTACGAGCTATGTGGGAGACATTGGCTTGATAGACAGAGAGACAGATAGACATTATAAGTATGTTGTAGTTGGTCTTTTTTAAGTGTTGCGTGTTATATCCATTGTTGTCACTGTAAGTGACATACGGTGAGATACTATTTTATAGTTTATTTCATACATGATTACAAACAAAACATATTTACTCTCACCATAATGTAAAATGCTATAGAATAAGTTATATTTATGTTTATATGCACGTACATATGTACAAGTACATTACCTGCACATACATTTAAAATATATACATAAGCACATTAATAGACATAAGTATCGGTGCAGACATATACTTTCAATTATACAAGTTAAAATGAAATGTGTTGCAAACTCATAATAAAAACTGGGTCGAACACTTCTTAAAGAGTATATAATTAGCTGTCAAATTGATTCAAATACTTCAATAATTGCAATTTTATCGTTACTATAATGAATTATACATTCAAATGTAAACTTTAGAATATTTTATATAGAAATGTTTCAAATAGAAACTTTCGAAAAATATGTAACAATTTTTTTTTTAATTTATTTTTGTTTCCTAAATTTAATACACAGACAAAATTATTAGTAGTTTTTTATCAATTAAAAAAACATTTTTTAAAAAGTATTTAAACTTAATAAATGTGATAATTGAATTAATTATTTTTTTTGTTGAACGAAAATAAAAAATATAATTTTGATTTAATTAACATTTTAGTTGTTTTGAAATAAATTTTGAATTTAAATAATAATCAAATAACAAAAAATGATTTCGTTTAAAATAAAATAATTTAAACTTGTGATATTGTTGTTGGAAATTGTCAAAATCAATCAACACATCGTTTGAAATGGCATAGTTCTTTGATAATTTTTTTTAATTAAAATTCAAAATATAATTTATTGAAAAAAAAATATTCAAAATATAAAATTTTTACAATTTTTATTAATCAATATAATCATTTTGGTAATAGGTGCAAAATCAACAAATGGGTTGTGTCTAAATTAGCAAAAGGACATCTTATATGTTAATTTTTATTTAATCAATTATTTACTTTGCCACACTTTGAATTTAAAATGTTGTTACAACAATTGTGAATTAACTAAACAGTTTTAAAAGCACTGAATTTAAAACCCTATTTTTATATTTTAATAATATTATACTTGTGGATAAATTTACATGACAATCTGTCAATTTATTAGCGCCAATTAAGATTAGCCAATTTTATTGCTAATGCCTTCGTGGCTCGTAAAATTGTACTTTTACTTCTTATTCAAATCAAACCTGCAAAGGGTAAGCATCTCTCGCTAAATAAAGAATACATATTTTGAATAATAATCTATCAACGTGCCTCTTTATTTCCAAATTGAACCGCTGCAATACTGCAATTATAATTTCTTTGAACCAAGAAATTATAACATCCATTGGATACAAAACATTGGTCAAAAGCTCCGGCTTAAATAGTTTCCAACTACAACCAATAAGCCCAGCTACTTATTTTAGGATTCACTTTGAATCCACATCTACAATACCTGAGTACAATCATCCACATAAGTTTGTACCCATATTAATATAATTCTAACACTAAGAATTAGTCAGGTTGCTTGATTCTATGAATTCAGTATAAAATTGGTGATTAGAGACCATTTTTAATTTTTTCTGTGTAGGAGTTTTTAATGTTCTATAAATTCATAGTACCCCTTTTAATATTAACTAGAAAAGTATTAAAAGATGTTTTTTTTAAGATTTAATGAAATTTTAAGATATTAGAAGAAGGTGGAGAGGACAGCAATATAAGCATCTTAGTAAATGATCTATTATTTATATAAATACAATTGATTTTTAATGTTATTCTATTTGGTCAAACCCCTAATCCAGCAATTAACGATAACTAATTTTAAACATAATTAAGAAAGTATTTATAAATGATTACTAAATTAAACAAACGTTTATTAAGGCAAATTTTCATACAAAATTTGTTCTGTAAACCTTTATTAAATTTAAAAAATTTTTATATTTATATTATATTATAATTTTATATAACAAACGTTATTAAGTAATTAAAGAAAATTTGTTAAATCTTTTTAATAGTTTTAACAATTTCTTTAATTAACATGTTTGTAAATTGTCATATTAACAATTTGTTTTTTTTTAAGAAATAAATGTGTATATCATAGAAAAAATATTTTGTGTCAAAAAGAAAAACCATAAAAAACTTCTTTTTTTTCCATTTTAAATCTTTAAAAGAATGAACGATGTGGTGATTGTTCTGAAATTTTACCAATCTATACGGTCAGTTAACTTATTACTTAATTATTCATCAATAAATTTTAACGGATTTTTTATAAATTCTAGCTTTCCAAATAATACTATTAATGATGGCAAGATTCCGTTTTGTGTTGATGTCAGAAACTCGCATGCAGGACTATGTTTGTTCCTTAATCAGTTATAATGGTTTTTGTGATGTAATTTTTTATGAATTTTACTAAAACGTTAATAAAAACCACTTTTAAATGCATCTTTAATTTCAATTTAGTTAGTAACAAAGTATTTTGTTAATATGACAATTTAGTAATAAAAATTTATATATAATTGTTAACAAATACTTTATTCAATATTACAAACTCATTGTTAAAAATATGTATTGAATTTTAACACTTTCCATTTACAAAATAGTTTTTTGTATTTACAAATTCAGTTGTTGGTGCCTTTTCAATTAAAAAGTTAATTGTATTGACGAATATGGTATTCAATATGACAATTGATTTGTCGTAATTTTTTTCTGTGTTGTAAATTAAAAGACCTGTATTTTTTTAGTGTCTGCTCGATTTGTTATATGATTATGGTAGTTACAAATGTTTTGACCGCTACTGTATGTTACATATATATATTTTTCTACATCCATCGAATAGGAAGTTGTTTAAATGATATCCATCTGACTTTCTGTCAGTGAGTCTGTTGAATTAGGTTTACGGAAGACCCTTCATGTAATGGGGACCAAGTTGTTATATATTTATGTCACATATAGTTTTCAGCAATGATAGTTCACAAATGGCTGAGATATGAGAACAAATTGTAATTGCCTCTGTAAGTTTTGCCCAGAAATCTTGATCTATAGTTTCTCCTAGCCCCCCTAAAAATGTGTTTTGGTAGGAAAGGCTCCGTAAAAAATTAACTGTGGTGATGGAATTCAGCTTTAATATACTCTAATAGAGGGTTTATGTCCTACAATCGGCATTAAATTTCCTACAATCCCCAATAAAAAAATATACTTCATTATTATTCAACCGATGTTTACAGTTCTATATAATTTCTAAAATTTTTTGTCGTTGCCTTTCCTCTCCCTGTTATTTTGTTTTTTTTTTTTTTTTGCATTCAAGAAAAGTTTAAAAATAATAAAATATGAAACTGAATGTTTTAAAATATGCAATAAGGACATACATGAATGTGAAACTGTTTTCATTTTGTATAACGACAGCTCAATTCCAAAACATGCTAAGTCGAAACAGTGTGTGTTGTGCAGGAGAAGCCTTTAAAGTTTTCGGGCGATACAGCATTCAGTTGCTTGCTAAAGTACTTTGTTGTGCATAACCTTAGATTATATTAGCCGATCCACACCAAAATTTAATAGAATTTTAGTTGTATTGTTCAACTTAATTCAAAAACGTAGACAATTTGAAAACATACCAAGTTGACTTAGCATGTTTTGGATTTGGGCTATCGATATTTAAGTTCATATTTATGGATGTGGTTCTATTGTTATGGATAAAGTTATCTCTTGCATTGTTGTGTTAGTAAAACCACCACAAGATGACTACCCAGCGGGAAAAAGAATGGCCTCTGTACCAGTGATGCCATTAGGATACGTATTTTTTTTTTTGATGGCTTAAGGTACCATGTATAATCCTGATATTTTGCGCATCTTTTGAATTTGTACGCAAAACATATTAAAATTTATTAAGACTGATCATCGTAACCAAATCAATACTACGTAATACAATAGCAGCTTTAATAAGAATGAGTAAAGAGGCCTAATAGAAGGCCTTATTTATCAGTCACAAGCCCTTCTCGCCTCATTCCATACTTACTTATTTTTTACACAGGTTGTGATTGGGAGCAAGCCCTTCCCACAGCCTATAATATCAACTTCGACCCCTTCCCAAAGAAGGGAGTAAGGAAGGAGACTAAAAATAAAAAGTAAATAAAACTGACCAACTTCCTTTCTCCCTTCTTAAATCAAGTCTTTTAAAAATAACTTTAAGCCTTCTAGAAGACATACTTCTCAAGGCAGGATATCATGCGAAGCAAATCTTTTAGAAAGGAGTATAGAGGCCTTTAAAAAGGCCTGCCATTTGATGTCCTTTCAATATTTACCGCTGGGTAGTATAAACGCCTTAACTTGTATACTAATTTTTACAAAAAAGAAATTTGTTTTGCTAACATCAAACGATGGTTATACTATGTTCACACGCGTTTAAGCAACTCGAAGGTGATTCAGCTCTAATCACATCAAAATCGGTATGATTTACCAAACATTAAAGTGATTGGTTAATCACTTCAAATTGACATGATTACAGGTAAGTCACTTCATTTATCATATAGAATCCACTGAACATACCTCAAAATGAGTTTAATGTCGAATCGGTTAACATGAATTTGTACAACCGGCCACGATTTCTGCTTAATGTGTTTTTTTCCTTAAATAATTCATAAGTTTTCACAGTTTCTAAAATGATTAAAATAATCTTGTGATAAATTTTTAAAAGTATTTTTACCCATTTTTAATACTTAAAAGAAATATAAATTTGTTTGTTGTGTTTTTTGCTTAATCATCTGTCATCTAAATTATCTCAAATGAAATGTGAACGGTTGTGATTAACTAAATCAACATTTTGCTTAAACGCGTTTAAAAACCCAATTGTAAACTTAGTATTACAAACAATTAATTTTAAAGTTTGCTTACTATATTTTACCTGTATTCATAAAAATTTTTTAGATTTAATAAAGGTTTAAAGAACAAATTTACTATTAAAATTATCGTTAATAATCTTTAATATACAAATTAATTCATATACAATAATTTTCTTTACAATATTCATTAAATGTAAAAAAAATGTTATGTTGATAAATGTTAAACGTTTAAAATGCATTTTACAATTTTTTTCAAACTGTATCTTTTTGGGAAAAAGTGTATCTTTTTGGAAACTAAAATGTTTATTTCTCGAAATTTCACTGGCAACGCTGCTCTGTACTTGGATGTACAAGGCCTGCAAGCTCCATTCTATACTCATATCATTTTCACTGACGTCGTCATTGGGGCGGTAGGCCTTCCGCTCTCAGTTCTTTCACAGAAAAAAATTACGACAAATCAATTGTCATATTGAATACCATATTCGTCAATACAATTAACTTTTTAATTGAAAATGCACCAACAACTGAATTTGTAAATACAAAAAACTATTTTGTTAATGAAAATTGTTAAAATTCAACAAATATTTTTAACAATGTGTTTGTAATATTGAATAAAATATTTGTTAACAATTAAATATAAATTTTTATTACTTAATTGTCATATTAACAAAATACTTTGTTACCAACTAAATTGAAATTAAAGATGAATTTAAAAGTTGTTTTTATTAACGTTTAAATAAAATTCATAAAAAATTACATCACAAAAACTATTATAACTCATTAAGGAACAAACATAGTCCTGCATGCGAGTTTCTGACATCAACACAAAACGGAATCTTGCCATCATTAATAGTATTATTTGGAAAGCTAGAATTAATAGAAAACCCGTTAAAATTTATTTATGAATAATTAAATAATAAGTAAACTGACCGTATAGATTGTAAAATTTCAGAACAATCGCCACATCGTTCATCCTTTTTAAGATTTAAAATGGAAAAAAAAGAATTTTTTTTATGGTTTTACTTTTTGACACAAAATATTTTTTCTATGATATACACATTTATTTAAAAAAAAAACAAATTGTTAATATGACAATTTACAAACATGTTAATTAAAGAAATTGTTAAAATTATTAAAAAGATTTAACAAATTTTCTTTAATAACTTAATAACTTTTGTTATTTTTTTCTGTGTTTGCTTTACCTATGAAAACAAAAAATGTTACTGCTTCTTTTCTCCCTTCTCATGGAAGGGAAAGTGTATTTTATATTTCATACCAAACAGACGAGGCCTTCTATGAGGCATTCTTTAGCAGTTATACAAGAATGGTAATTGAATCAAACAATTTTTTAAGCAGGCTTTTAATAAGGCCTAACGTAGGAATGCCATCTGAGTTTTCCCGCTGGGTAGTTGTGTATTTAGTATGTATGTATATATGTATGTAAGTATGTATGTGTGTGTAAACATTCAAAAAAGTAAATGGTTGGTAACATATTGGCACTTCAAAGTTTCCAACAAAAGAAACAAATTGCATATGAACACGACAATACAAAATGATAAATAAAGAACGCTCTTAAACTGGAAACGTGGATTTTAAATAAATTGTTACTTTTTTGAGTTTTATTCTAATACAATTTTTCTTTATACAAATACAAGAGTATAAAACAATTTTTTACGTTTTTGTTCATAAGTTTTCACAATAAACTAACAAGTAGAATGTTTTAAATTTTTTTAAAAAATTCTAACAAATTTATACACATTTGTCATCTTAAAACGGAATAGATGTATATTTATTTATAAAATATTGTTTTTAAGTCTTTTAGGGTTTCTTATATCAAAAAAAAAAAATGACATATGCCATTATAATTTATGTTAAATATAAAAAAGACAAAGAGAAGTTATTATTTATGATAGTAAATCACATTTCCATGCAAGTTGTTCGAAATAATGTTCAATTGGCAGATTTCTTTATTCAATTTAATTTTGTCATAAACTTTTCATTTCATTTTAAACAACTGTCAATTGTTTTATGATTTAGTAAGTATGTCAGGAGTTATTTATGTGTTCGTAAAAAATATTACATTTTAAACCAACATATCCAGTTAATGGTTTATTTTTCTGTTTTTGTTTTATAATAACACAGGCCTGCAAAATTTGGAAAAAGTCGAAACCCTGAAACTAGAGTAGACTTTCTGACGACATATCATGTATTATAAATAAAGATAAATTCGCGCATTAATAATATCTCGAATGTAGGGAAAAACAGGTTTTTAATTTAAGCTAAGCTTTTTCGAAAACTTGATGTGATAAAGAAATTCGGAGTACTGAATCGGACTTAAATCCAACCCTTAGAAGAGTATATAAGATTTGTTTTTGTTGATCTGTGTAATAAATGTGAGTGAATGTACCTTGGAATACAAAGAGTGGTCCTACCAAAACGCACGATGTTAATTGTTAATAAAACAAAAATTTTTCAGAGAGTTCTCTTAATATGTTTTATTATGATAAAAGGATCTATGACAACAATGTGTGAAACAAAATATCGGTCAAATTCTCGCTACGGTTTCGGTGGCACAACTCTATCCGATGGGTCATATTTTCAATGATTCTAGTGGTTAATAAATCACTGCTGGTTTAAACGCAATCTAAACTCAACAACTATAAATCAGTGCCCCATGTAGTATGTTTTTAAAAAATAACATGTGGCAGCACTACAATAAATCCTGTCATCCCAATTTTATGCATTTAAAGATGGTTTATAAATTTGGTGATTTATAGATTTGTTGGATTAAACAAATTTTAAACCAAAAAGAGATTTTAACTTGCTCTGATTTTTAAGCCCTAAGACATAATTGGGGTTCAATGTCGTTAATGTGCAAATTTATCTCATCCCTTAGCTCTTAAATTGTTCTTGGCTTATTGACGTATACTTTTTCTTTTAAATATCCCCAAAGAAAGAAATCCAACGGTGTTACAAGAAGTGCGTTATCATCTTGCGCTATGAAACGAGATTTGAGGCAATTGCTTGGCCGAGCAATTCAGATACTCTTTGTCAATGCATCGCCTTTGCCACAATCGATCGTGGATTATCATTTGAAGATTTAATTGGTTTTCCTCTTATTTTCTTTTCGATATTGTTTATATATACCTGTTTTAGAAACAATTTAATTTTCCACAGCCGAACATGGAAAAAAGTTTGTAGCTTATTATTTTTGCATGGGTTTGTCACATTTGCATATAATGGCATTCAAAGGTTTGTTGCATTGTTGTAGTACTGAGGTCACTTTATTAATACATTTTGGTATGGAGTCTATGGCAAATTATAATTTGACATTGTTCATTTTAGCACCAAGCCACAGACAGAATTACTCCTAATCATTTCTGTGGTTTTAATGGGTATAAATCAAATTTTTGAGGAGAGCCGAAAAACCATTCTAGTTCAAACTATGGACTAGATATTGAACTTTTTAATATACATAAGTTATTACGTTTAAAAATCGGAATTTGTCCATCTTTTTCAGAAATTTAAAGAGCATGTTAGGAGCAATATGGCATCAACATGTCAAAATCTTAAAATACGGACATACGCGGTTGCCCATGAAAACCACGGACTTTTGTTTATAAATATTGCGTATACGCCACCATTAACTTGATAACTTGTATACCCTTAAAAGTATGCTACATAAGTGCCTTATAAGTTGTGTTACAGTGCGTATGACGTATATTTAATAGGAAATATATTTTTTTGTTTAACATAACTCGAACAAACTGAACGTTTTTCTTTATTATCAACAGTTTTGCCGGTAAAAATAAATTTGTGGAGAAAAAAAAATATTTTTTTGCCTAAAATTTAAATTTTTTTTTTCATAGTGTACTTTTAGGCAAAAAAATATTTTTTTTTCTCCACAAATTTATTTTTACCGGCAAAACTGTTGATTATAAAGAAAAACGTTATATGAACGGATTAAAGAAATTGTTATTCTAAATTATTTTTCAGTTTGTTTTAGCAAAATCGGACAAGTGGTTCTCGAGTTATTTAAACAAAAAAACATCAAGATAAGGAAAAAATTTAAAATGTCATAAAAAAAAACTGACACATACGAACGCCAAACCCTTTGAGGGTTTTACTATACTGACCTAGTACCATCACCCTGACTTGGAATTTCATCCCCCAGATTGGCTGTTGTACTGTGTTATTTACGTCCAATTTCACGAAGTTCAGTTATAAGTTACTATCAGTTATAACTAGGACAAGTTTTTCAATGCATATGCCATTTTTGCGATTTCTTTAATTATTTCGTAAAAAGGCCTTTTTTAGTCCAGATTGTCAAAAAACCTTTTTTGCAACCTAGAAGAATTTTTTAAATAAGCTTAGCGATTATGAGGCAGAATCTATTCGAAATACCAAATGAATGTTGCAAAAATCGGACGCAAAAAGTAACTAAGTGTACATAAAAAAGAACACTCAATGCATCTGCTTAAGTCTCTTGTAGTTTAAAACAAAAGGGCTCTTCATATATACAAATGAAAGCCAAGACTTAATTGACATTGGTATGGAAAATATTAAAGAAGTCAGTACATATAATAGTTTTTGTTGAAAAGTTAAAAAGCAAAGTTTTAGATCGTAATTCCAGATTACAAGATTAGTTAAAATAAGAAAAAGTATATGTGGGCCACTTGCAAACACCGCTTAAATTCTTTTAAAATTAATGTCTCCCTAAGCAATTATCAATTTCGTGCAATTTCTACATAATTATTGAATACTTCTGCACAGGGATAAATCAAGTTTTTTATGGTTGCTTTATGTACGAGTCGTACTTAAAAATTCAAGTACGAAAAACACTAAAACGTTCTCAAAACAATCCTAAATGGGAGAACTTTCGAATATCAATCAGTTAATTTCTTGAAAAAAGGAAGTCAGTGTACTTAAATGAGTACAGCTGGCACTTTACAAGTTTCGAAGCAAAAACTAAGAATTATTAATCGTTGTACCGTTCACAACAATAATACCAACAGCAGCTAAAAAAGAATTTGCGTTTCACTTTTATTTTTGTGTAGAAATTAATAAGTTTTTTTTGGTAATTTAAAATTATCAAAATAATTTTTCGTGGGAATACAAAATTTAATTTAAATGATTTTTTTATTCGTACTTAGTTCCTATATTTATTTTTGATAAAAACTCTGCCAATTTATTGTTGATGGGATAAGCTATTCCTATGCGCATTTCACTGGTTAGGCCAGATCATCAGGAAACTTCATAAATAAAGATTTTAGAAAAACTAAAGATATTAAACCAAATAAAACTGTTAAGCGTATAAGAATTACAGCAACAGTTCCACTTGTAACAATATAAAAGTTTAAACAAAATCATCAACAATAAACAGTGAGTTCATCTCTCCTTACATTCCCCACTACAATTGATTGGAATTTTTCCAACACTAATCGTAGTTGTAAGTAGGTTAAGAAAAAACAAAAACAACTCGCTTTATTGTTTTCGCAAAAAAAAAATAAAGCGGGCTGCCAGTCAGTTTTTTTAGGCCGTGCACTTGCCAGTTAAATTTATTATAATAAAACTCGTATCAGAATAACTTACAGACAGAAAAATTACTTACATAAAAAATAATGAGCCTAGAGCAGTATAAAATTGACTATACTCGTTTAAGTACACTGACAACAAGTAAAAAAATTAATTTTTTTGGTTAGATTTTAACTATGAGTGTAGAACAATTCACGTCCCAAAAGTGATTCAAAAGCATGCAAGAAGCTATTGATAGCACATCATGTGATAAAGAGGTGTTTAGGAACATAAAACGGTTTGGTACTATTAAAATTTTCGTAAATCTTTAAATCATTGACAACGACACCAGTGACGAAAGTGATGATAAACCGTTGGTACCAAAGAAAACTCGCTAAGACTTCGCGATGCAAATAAAACTTATTTGGCGCAAATCCTTTCCATCGCAGAGTTCAACTCCTCAGCAGGACTCTGAAGTTTGTAGAAAACGAAAAATTATATGTGAAGAAATATTTAAAAAATCTTTGATCACAATTTCTTTAACCTTAAAGCATTGGTGTTCAAAAATATTTTGCAAATTTATTGTAAGAGAATTTTAAATTACAGAGGTACGCAAAACTAAGCGCACATTTTTTTTTTGACATTTATTAGCAAAAAATTTATTTGGTTGTAAAACATTTATAAAAATACAGTCCAAAATAAGTTTTCTATTTTTTAAATTGATATTTAAAAATTTTTGCAAACCAATATAAAGTTAAAATGCTTAAGCACGAGGTCTGTTGTATGGGTGGGGCTTCTTAACAATTGTTTGCTTGTATGAGCATCCCTGCCTTATAGCCTCTAATTATTAAAGTCGAATCGAACTGTCTTTCTTCGAATGAAATGCTTTTCTAAAGATAAGTCAATGGTCAAATACTTTGGCTACCATCCCGCTAAGCAATTCATTCGAGGAAAGCCAGTGCGATTCGGCTTCAAAAACTGTTTTGAGGCTATTGCTGCCAGTTAGATTTGTAGTCTGGAAAATGACCCATTTGCTTCACGTGTTGTTCAATATTTGTTGAAGTACTTGAATTGTACTGCACGAAATTATCGTGTTTTTAATATCTTTTTACTAGATGCAATCTTTAAGTTGATCTTAGAAACTTAGAGTTACGTCTGGGTCAACGTTTGCAGATGAATCTCAAGATGGGGCTGACCACTATTCTACTAAACTACACAACTATCTTCGGTGCATTTTCTGTGGCATATACGCTTGTTGGCAGAATAAGAAGTGCTTAAAAGCACTTTGCATTGAAAAACAATGTTCTAAAAATTTCATGCATAAGAGGTTAGTGAAAGGTAAAGATGGTTCGACTACGATGAATCCAGTGGTGCTAAACTTTTTTTTGGGTTATCTCTTGCTTAAAAATAATAAAGTGTGGAAACTATCGTTATAAGTACCTTGGTAAGTTTTCTCAGTTTTCTACCATTTATTAATTTTTTAGCGCACTCGATTTAGCCGAATAAACTAGTACAGTATTATATTTCGTTTCGGTTTCAGGCGTATAAAGCTCTATTCTAAAATTACGCTTTTTGAGACCTATGATTAATTACGGGCCGATAACGACAAATTTCTTATGACTTTATTTCTAGTTATTTAAAAATTTAATTTAAGTTATGTTGTTTTGTTTTCTACACAACAAATATCGTAATAAAAAATAAAAGGTGCATGCATAAAATGTATTGCCAGCCCTGTAATAATGCTATTTGATATTTGACGAGAACAAAACACAAGATTTGAAAAAGTGACATGCCCTGTTTTTAACACACGACGAAAATTGTTCTTCATCATTATAGCTAATTCTTTAACGCATTTGTTTTCATTATTTTCAGGCATTTTGCTTTTTAACCGATTGAGCGATTACAAATTAATTTTTGGGTTTGTTCCAATAATGCAATTTTTCGCGAATTTTAGCCATGTTCGCGATGGACGCGATTGTTACTGTAAGTTTTATGACTTTTTAGAGCTTTTAATGATTTTTAATAAATATTAGACTTTGCTATCATGACGCTGTTAGCAATATTTTGCGATTTTCTGCTAATTTAGCAATTTTTACCGAATTTTTGCCATTCCTTATGGTTTTAAGTACTTTTTTTTTATTAATTTTATGGCTCGTTTGAAATAATAAAATTTTTCGCTATTTTTGCAAACTTTTCCACATTTTTGCAGTTTTCCCGTAGCTTTGTTGCTCTTTGAGGCAATCGTCGCCGTTATTAAAAAAAACTCCATAATAAGCCCCATATATAAACATCATAAATATATCAGCTTTTTTACCGGGCACTTACAGCACTCTTGATTTCTTCGGGGGGAAATGTGCAAAAATGCCTTATGCCATAAATAAGGGTGAATGTTTTAGAATACAACATGTTCCCTTTTAGAGAGCAAAACATTTTTAAAAAACGAACACAGCATTCAATTTTTTAAATAGAATATAATATTTTTTTTGTAGATAAGAAAACACCATTAATTAAAATAAGAAAACATGAATCGTTTCTTTTTAGGGCGTATCAAAGTGATTTTCAGATGGTAATTCTATATGGGACCTATGGAAAATTATCGTTCGATCTTCGCGAAATTTTGTGGCATATTCCCTAGTCTTATGAAACTATGAGAGACTGAATTTAGTATTATTCGTTGCAAAAAAAAAAAAATAATGAATAAGTACTTAAGTATTTTCGGAGAGTTGGCTTTATGTGAGGCTTATGGTAAATTATGAACCAATATTAACGTCATTTGGTAATATTATTTCTATTCATATAAAATGAGTTTGTGAAAAATTCAAAAAACAACCGTTCAAAAATGATAGCGATTTCGACCCACGGACAAACGGAGAGATAGACAAACCGACTTGGCTTAACCGAGTGAGAATTTATCAAGGACTCAGAAAATACTTATGCACTTTATGGGGTCTTAGATGAATATTACAAAAAGTTGATATGGAATGCCTAACCAAACATACCGTCATTCATTACAAGTGGTAGATTTGGTTCACGTGGTTGTACTATTAATAAATAATCTCTCCAAAACGTGGACGGGATTGCCTGGTGTACGTGGTAGCATAAGACATAATAGATTTCTGTATATCTAGAGAACGGCAAGAGCCAAAGTTTAAAAAAAAATAGTAACAACTATTTTGGGGATTTGAGAAGTTCGAGTGGCATTTCCCATATAAATAAAAAACAGATTTCTCTATTTCTGTTGAATCGTGGCAGGAAAAGTTTTCATATTTGGTACAGACAGCTTTGATGTTAATTCATAACATCTGGTAAAAAAAGTGGACAGGATTGGAGAAGTGGGCATGGCACAAAATAGATTTCTTTATATTCGATGAACGATAGGAGAAACATAGTTAAAATCGCGTTATAATGTGGATGTTATAGGACAAGTGGGCTGGGCAAAAACTTGCCAGACAGGCTTGATAGTAAAACTTTTTCAATACGATATCGCTTGCAGCTCCGCCGTCTGAAAAAATGGCATTCCCTAAGGAAATGAAGGAGTTTACATTCTCGATTGCATTCCCACAAGCTTTAAAGGCTGCATCAGAGTTGGTTAAGTTAACTTTCAACGTTTTGGTCTTTGCAGAGTTAATTTCTAAGCCGACATTGTACGATTAGTAAATGAGGTCATCCATTAGGCATAAATCTTGTGCATATGCCAAATCTTCCAATTGGCTTTGCAGGTTCCAGGTGATACCACGGTTTTTTCTGTCTATAGCAAGATTTTAAACATCGTCTAGAACTATCAGCAATAGTAGTAGGTGACATAATGCACTCCCTATCGAACCCCGGAATGGTGTTGAACTCCGCGTATAGCGACCATTTTATAGAGATCTGCACTTTAAGCCATCATATTGTACTTTAATCAATCTTATAAGCTTTGGTGAAATACCCCTCTACATAAAGGCTGTCCGCATACAGTCTCTGTTAATGCTTTCGATTGACGAAAACAAATTGGAGAGCGGTTATGAACTCCAGGGACTGTTCTATTATTATCCTCAATGTACTTAAGGGGTCGACACACGAGCGGTTTGATCGTTTACGCGGTTTAATAGAATTTTGGTTTATAGATTCAACGGAATTGGCAGCAACGTAATACCCCTGTAGTTGCGGCATTGGCTAAGATCAACTTGTTTCCTGTTGATCGTGACCAATACCGCCTCCAACAATTCTTCCGGGAGCTTTTCTGTCTTCCCAAATTTTAATAAAGACGGAATGCAGGAGTCGAGCTGTGGTTATGGCACAGGCTTTTATCATCTCAACTAATATGTTATCAACTCCCGGGGATTTGTTGTTCTTCATTGACTCTATGGCCTTTATTATTTCATCGTATCGCAGTGGTTGCGATAAAAATTATATGTTTCGTTTGGTCCTGTTATCTTCTTGAGTCATGGTGGGTGTCGGGGATGTGAGGGCCGAATTATTTAGAATTTCAGAGAAGTGTTTCCTGAGTCGTTGCACTTGGCCTTTAAAAGATGTTAAGAGGTTTCCATCCTTGTCCCGGATAGGTCGTGTTTGCAGTGACCTTTTCCCGCATATTTCTCAAGTGATGTCGTAAAAGAGTTTCATGTCTCGATTTTACGCCGCTGATTCCGACCATAAATTTTTTAGTCAAATAAGAAATTTTCGTATTCAAATATAAAAAATAATTTTTTTCTGTGGGCATATAACATTTCACTATTTTTGAATATTCTCAGAGAACAAATACATATTCACTTTACAAATTTTGTAAAGAAATCATTTTTGTGCAATTTACAATTGGTTTTGTTTTATATATTTTTCTTTTGGCAGAACACAATCAAAGAGCCCCTTTAAATATGCAATAGTTAAATACATATGCAAAATGTTCATTCTTTTTCTTTTATTTTAAGAACAAATAAACCTATATTGGAAAATAATGGCTGTATGTAGTATTTGAGAGTGCCCTCACCTCACTTTTGTGAGGGGTTTTTTCTTCTTAATATTGAAATAATATATAGGATCTTTCACTAGGTACTACCTATCTTTAAATTTAAATAAAATAAAGTGTGACTTTAGAAAACCCAACAAGAAAAATTAATCAAATTCCTTGTGCAGAGTGTGATATGTGGCATAAACTGTTTGACACGTAACGCTGTCCTGTTGAAATCAGATATCGTTTGTATCTATATTTTCCATTTCAGGCCATGACCTATAGCGCTCGCCCTTGACAGTAATGACCTGACCAACGTCATTCTAAAAAAGATAATGACCGATGACGCCGTCAGCCCAAAATCTACACCAAACCGTCTGTTTTTCTGAATGCACTAAGCGCTCTTGGAACCCAGTGGATTGGTATCGTCTTGAACACGCCAATTTTTTTTATTATTTTTTTTTTTTGACGTACAACAAATTTATTCAGAAATGGTTCATAATGTTGAAGATATTTGGTCGATTACAGTTCAAGTCAGTTTAAACCTTTTAAAGTTTCATTACTTGTTGAACTTTAGAACTGTTAATGGTTGTTAAGCAACAGTCTTAATAAATTGTCCCTAATTAGACAGATGTATAATTTAGAATATGGCCGCTATCAACTCTCAAAGTTCAAAAGTCCCTACTGGCAGACCCTTTAAAATGTATTACACAAAAGAAGCAATATTTCAATTCAAAAAATACGTTTTGGAAAACTTAAACACTGTGGGAGACAAAATTAAAGCCAAAAGGTAATTTTTTGTTTAACTTTTGATTTTAGAAATTAAATCGTGGAAAATCCCTAAACTAAAATTGATAGTAGTGCGCGCAACGAAAAAACATGGTTGTGGTAAACATATACTAAGAGCAACATATTACGATTATTGTTAGCATCATAAAATATCATATTATGACCATTTATATATGTTTCATCATAATATTTTCCCCTTAATCATAATTTGTTTTTATTACATCATATTATAATTGAACTCTTATAATGTTATTCATAATAAGTTAAGAAGCAATCATATTATGATACCAAGAGATTAGGTTAGGTTAGGTTAAGAATGGTTATGTGCACACGGGCACACTGTCACTCGGAGACCAGTACGGTCCATTGTGAATCCCTTCAACATATAGAAAAAACGTAGAAAAAGAGAAAAGTAAAGAAAAGAAGTATGAGGTGGAATCTAGAAAATTAGAAAGTAAGTAGGTACTACGAAGAACAGCCTACAGTCCGCTCAACAGAAGCAACGGCGCTATTTCCCTGACAAACCCACCCAAATACCAGGGCTGTGGAGTCGTCCGAAAAAAGTACTAACTCCGACTCCGACTCCAAATGCTGAAATTTTTTAAGTGCGACTCCGACTCCTACTCCTACTCCGACTCCTACTATAATCTTGATGCTAAATGTATATGAGACTCAGTGATGTTAACTTTTATTTTTTCATTACCGTACGGCCTTCTAAAAATTGAGTTTTTGAGAAGCAATTACCGTACGCAAACATTAATGTGCTGTTTCCAAATGACAGGCGATTGATTATGTAGCAAAATTTATCAGGGGTGTGCTGGAAATCGCAAACGCAAGAATTTGGAAGTTGTTTTTAATAAACTTTAAACCTAATTCTTATAATTTTTGGTTTAAAATCCTGTCTAATAGAAAAATATTTGTTAAATATTTGTCATAAAATTCTTTTATTACAAAAATCTTATTTAAAAACGACTTTTAAAATTCTTGCGTTTTACGTTTGCGATTTACAGCACACCCCTGTATATGAAAAGCACTCAGTCCATCGCCTGTCATTTGGAAACAGCACATAAGAGCAGTATTCATAAACCATTTATTTAAATTTTAAATGTGTTTTAAGAAGATAATTTTTATTTTGGAAATTTTTTTAAAATTTTTTATGCCGAAGAACTTTAGAGTCGGAGTCGCGAGTTTTTGTGGGTACTACGACTCCGACTCCGGCACAAAAACATCAACTCCGACTCTTCAACTCCGACTCCGACTCCACAGCCCTACCAATTCGTCAATGCCTTTAGTGCCGCCTGACTATCGACGTAAATTGTCACCACGGAACCGCCCACGATGTGATCCAGTATCACCTCTGTTGCCCTCCAGATCGCTAGGATCTCAGCTTGGAAGACACTGCACTCATCAGGGAGTCTGAATGACTTTTTTACATCGGTGTTCGCGATATATACACCGGCACCAGTGCCGGTTTCCATCTTGGATCCATCCGTAACTACTGCCCACCCCTCAAACACCCCATTGGACCCACGCCAAATTTGCCTATCCGGGAACTCCACTGGTGGTGTTACACCGAAGTCCAGGGTTATAGTTCTATGATCAGAAATTCCCTCGAGAATAATACCTTGATCAAGCAGATCCACCTCGTACAATCATTCCGCCTAGGTCTAACTTAGGAAGACTCGTAAAGTCTAGGTAAGTTCCTAGCAGCCACGCTCCTAACATAATGCTCAATAGGGGACAGATTTAGTAGGATGTCCAGCGCAGCCTGTGGGGTGCTTCTCCTTGCGCCTGTGATGCCAAGAGAAGCACTCCTTTGAACCTTGCTGAGCATCTTCCTCTAGCTATCCACTCTCAACGCACGCCACCAAACAGTGCATCCATAAGTATGTATAGGCCTAACCACCGATGTGTAAATCCGATGGAGTTCCTGCATGTGTAGTAGGCATTGAGTCCCGTTCTCTTCCTCTCCTGAGTATTTCTCTTCCAAGACAGTTTGCAGTCCAGAAAGCTACCAAGTGATTAAGTCATTGTTGAAAGTAATCATATTATAGTCTGAAAAAATCATATTATTATTTATCATATTTCAATCGTAGGTTATTATAATATCGTTATTATCGTTGTTTCACAATACATAATAAAAAAAAATTAAAATTGGTTTATCAATGCTATTTTATTTTGTGACACTTAACAATTTTTTAAGAACAATTTCTTTACTTTTTTTAAATTCTTTAACATTCTAATTTTGTCTTTATTTTTGATAGGTATTGTTTTGTTAAATCGCTTTTTCCACAAATAATTCGATATATTACAAGAAACAGAACTGATTATTTTACAATGGCGCTAAAAAAGAATATAAATACACGTATAGAAACTTTTCATGTTATGGTTATTGAACATCATTAAATGATTGTAAGGAATATAATATGTTTTCAAAGTTATCATTATTTAGTTTTTAGAAAAATTATTATTTAAATTACATTTACATGATTATACATTGGAATGTTTACAGTAACTAAAATATTGCTGATATTAAATAATAATAAAATTTTTTTTGTACGTCAATAATTTATTGTTACAATAAACATAATAAAATTGACGTAACAATGCTTTACCATATTTTTTTCCTGCGTGTACCAAGACGAATTCAAACAGTTAAGTGCAACTCGTCAGCCGTTCATCAGCTGTCTTCACGGCTTATTCAAAATATAATTCACAAACGTCAAAAATACGTTAGCTTATGTTTTGCGCAACAATAAAAGAAAACATTTCTGAGACAAATTTAGCTCAAAAGCGTGAAAAATATTTTTATAATAAAACAATTATAAATATTAAAGTGAAACTATAAATTCCTTTTATAAAAAAGTGAAAACTTTAGTTTTATATAAAAATGCTTTGGTGTTAAGTATGATGTTTTTGACAATAAGCATAAATTGCAAATAGGCCACTTTTTATTAAAAAGAATAATGAAAAAACAGAACTTTTTAGAGCCAAAAGCGATACCACTAAATTCAATTGATATTCAACAACCAAAGCGCTCTTATTCGTTATAAAAGTTAGACACTAAGTAGATTCCCAATGTAAATATTACCATAGTGGGACACTTCTTTCCGAACGATGTTACTACTTAAATAAGAATTGAATAGCAGAAGCGATCGATTTTTGCTAAAGCTGAAACTATTTAGATTATTTTTCGATCGAAATTGTTTGCAGGGTAAGAACTTATAGAAGCAAATGTAAATTTGACAATTCCCCCCAATAGTTTTTCCATACTTCATTATTGTTTTATGGAGTATGTATTTGTTTTAGATAATTCTGAGCACTTATCCCTGGAACCAGAGAAATAGCGAGATCATTATAATTTATTTTCTGTTATGCTAGGAACACAACTGGGACGAACGACGAATTTTTGGCTGCGAATATTCGTCGCCAAAAATAAAAAATATCTGTGTATATGAAAAAGCACACAATTAGGGCGCCGACGAAAATTCGCCGGACGTTGCAAACTTTAAATAGATTTAATTCTAATTCTTACGCCGGCGAACGACGAACAAATCAGTACCGGGTAGCCATATTGTTTGAAAATGGTAATTGTTTTAGTAAATAAAGTTACTTTTTACTTTAGAAATTGTAAAATTTTAACTGAATATAATTTAAAATACAAATTGTAAAAAAAAAATTGACAATAAAAAAGTATTTTAGTTAGTTGTTCTTAATGTTTTGTTTGTGAAGTATTTTTTGTTCATATGGTACCACTATTTCTTGTTTATACAACATATTTTATTTCCATTTTGTTTTTTCGTCGTTATTGTGTTTTATACGCCGAATTTATACAGCGAATTTCTTCCGAATAATTCGTCGTGCTGAACGAAATTCGTCTTTCGTCCCAGTTGTGTTCCTAGCATTACTCCATGTTTCACTTTTGTTGTATTCTCCTTTGTAAACAGAATTATGAGAAACTAGCAGACTGCCCCGATATGGGTTTCGTCATCACTCTGCATCAGGGCTGCCAAGAACTTTTTTTCCTTGTCCCCAAAATTTTAAAAAACAATCCCCAAAAATCCCCAAACTAAAAATCAAAACCTTAAAAAGTTAATATTTTCTTTTGTTTTTTTTTCTGACCAAATTTTGAATCTTGTTAATTAAAAATTTTAAATTTTTTAAAAAAAAATAAGAAAAATTTTAATTGGAAAAAAAATCATTTTATTTAGTTTATAGCGACTGGTTTCGGCATGTCTTTAAAAATCCTTTTAATGCGATACAAGGGAGGAATTACAAGCAGACCAATATGCTGTTTTTGCAGAAATATGAGACAATTTATAAGAATTTGGAGCTTGTTCAGTCGGTTTTAGCCATCCTTAAAATCAACAATAAAAATACATATATCCGTCATTTATTTAATACTTCGAAGCATAATAAGTACTTGCCAATAGCCCAGCATTATTTTTCCCAAACTTTATTATATTCTCTTTTATATTTCCCCAGCTAATACGCAAAAGGTCATATCTGACATTTTTTAAAATTTCAGCAGAAGCATAATAAAATCACAAATTTTAGTAGAAAGATTTTGAATTTTTCGTTAGTTAGGGCCTTTTGCGTTTCAGTTAACGATTTACTTATTTTTTGGAAAGTCATATTTGCTTGAAAATTGTTTTTAAAAAATCAAAAATTGTATGTGTTGACAACGGTTTTAGATTCCTTTTTTAATTCTTCCTTTTTAAAACACTCACTCAAGAATAATAACATAAGTTTATTAAGTACGTTTTACACACTGAACAAAAATGATAATCTTAATTAAGACCCTTTACACTGTATTACTTGTTGATAAGAGTAAGGTAAAAGTTTTGCCACTTTTTTCATATTTTATGTACGAAACAAAGAAAAATAAGCGTAAATAATAAAAGAAGGGAAAATTATATTTAAAATATATAAGATCCCCAAAAAATCCCGGAATTTTTCTTTTAAATCCCCGAAAAAATCCCAAATCCCCAAATGACTTTCATTGTCCTTTTTGCTCGCATGAAATCCCCAACTTTGGGGATAAATCCTCAAGTCTGACAGCCCTGCTCTGCGTTGTAGAACTTGACGTATTAAGTTACATAATTTTAACAAAATGAGTACGCTGCTGTTGTTGTTTCTACAGCAGGCAAATAAATTGTTTTTTCTCTACTTATATAGAGCTGTTGTGGATGGTAAAACGAACAAGTGTTGAATTGTTTTTTTGTAGTGTTGTTGTTGTTTCTACAATAAACGCCGTTTCGAATTTTGCTCTTTAACTACAACTGCAACGACTACTAAAACGAAGTATTCTGTTGGCACTTTTGTCAGCTTGCAGCGCTATTCGTAACGTTGTACTACAGCGACTATTATGTTCCCCACCTAATGCTAGGAACACAACTGGGACGAATGACGAATTTCGCCCTACACGACGAATTTTTTAGTTATAATTCGCTGATTAAATTCGTCGTATGAAACACAATAACGACGATTAACTAACAGATTTACTAATTGAGAAAGTTGTTTGCTGTTTGTGCAAAGAGAAAAAATAGTGTGACTATATAAACAAATATTGTTTTTAAAGCCACAAACATTAACGAAAATACAATTAAAAACCATTCTAACAGTTATCTGCTTTGTATATTTATTTTAAATGCGATAAAATAATAAAAAAACAATTATTAAAGTTAAATTGTAACTTTATATACTAAAATACTTAAAAACTAAAATCAAACATGGCCACCTGGTACTCATGTGTTCGTTGTTCGCCGGCTTATAATAGAAATAGAAATAAATCTATTGCAAAATCTCCGCGTATGGCGAATTTCGACCGACGCCATGGTTGTGTGTATTTTCATATACACAAATATGTTTTATTTTTGGCGACGAATATTCGCGGCCAAAAATTCGTCTTTCGTCCCAGTTGTGTTGCCAGCATAAAGTTTAAAGCTGCGCAGCCAAGGTTTTTTCATCTTTCTCATTTTTCGATGCCTAACAACTAGTAATTAACTCTTCCGAAACCTTACAAGTATCGATGTGTAACTGCAGGGTAATTATTCGTTTGTGCTGATGTGTGTAATTCATAAAAAAATCCTTTAAGTACAGCGATCAATTCAGATTCCCTTTCTAAATAGATCTAACGATGCCTGCAGGAAATTTGTGTCAATTGTTCTTATAGCACATTTCTCAGTTACCAGTGAACTAAATATTTTAATCAAAAGGAACGACTTGTGATAAGTGGCAGGACCTATCACTTAAGTGGTGATAGTTCCAGAGGAAAGTTTATTCACACAAATCTAGTCATGTGGCTATATTTTGTGCGGGGGATCTATCAAACTATCATGGTTCTCCTGGGGCACTATCTGCGACAGGCAGGTTGATTCAGTGACCTGTTACAAAGTGGTAAAACGGTGCCCATTAACCACGTCCTAGGATATCGCCCTGTAAAAGTGACAATTCCCCTTCATATAAAGTATTAGAACCGGTTCTTACCATCTTAGAACTGTCACGCGACAAGTTTGCTGTTAGTCTCTTCCCCTGGGGATGCTTATCAATCTGGCTGGCTGATTAGCTGTCTACAAAGTGCTAGTCGCAATTTTTAAGGCAATTTAATGAAATTTTGTATATTAATTTTAGTTGCCATAAGAAATTATAATAAGGACATAAACGCCTAGTATATTAAAGTATATTATTGCAATCTGAATAATTTTGCAAAATTTTATTAAAATCGGTCCATACATGACAAAAGCTCCCATTGAAGTACCACTTTTGAAAATTGACATAAAATTTATAAAAATCTATTTGAAACTCCAGAGTGCTAATGAAATTTAGTAAAGATTACTCTTTAATCATAAATCTCTCAAGAATGTGCTTGCCTATATCTTCGGCACAGATCTTTTTTTTTTATATGTTAATGGTTTAGTGATCGGTGTATAGTTTACCATAAAGGCCATAAAAAACACAACTAACAAAAAGGAGTTTAAGAAACCTGAAATATTAACGAATAAAGACATTGTACAATTTATTGTCACTATAAAGCTCACAATCAAATTTTATAATGCTCGTATAAAAATTCACAAATTCGATGTAAGAACCTATGCTTTTACTATGATACAGGCACCTAGATTATACACAAAATTTGAATCGATCTTTCTTTCTTATGTTTGATCTCAATTAAAAAAGTTTGTAATTTTGTATGTAAATAAATCTTCATACAACAGCATTAAACTCTTTTTTTCTGTTGGTAATGCAGTAGTGTTGAGCAATTTTGCCTTCCACTGTATTTGGGATTTAGTATTTCATTTTATCAAAGATATTTGCATTGCCTACTAAAATTGAATGAATGCAAAGAAACGGTATTAAATAAAGCATAAAATCCTACAATAGGAACTAAAATAACACATAACATACAAATTGTATATTCATACAGATTTCTACTGTACGTTACAAAAATAAGAAGGTCTGCCTAAAACACCATCATAAAAGAATAAATATGCAAAACTAAAAAAATAAAACGAAATAAAACCAAATAAAAAAGTGTTGAAAGCAAATAAAATGTGCAACTATAAAGAAGAATTGAACAAAATAAAGTTCATTTCCACAAAACAAATACATTCCCTATTCGTGCTGTTTTACTCTTCCCTGCATTTTTCTTTGCATTTAGTTCAAAGGATTTTGTGGCTGGTTTATAGTAAGAAAACAAACTGAGATGATTTTTAAACACTGGGGAGGAAATGTTGATTACTAAGCGATTATTAAAAGAAACATTTTTAGATAATTTAGGATCTAAAGATTATTCTAAACTTTAAAATATTTAGAAAAACAAGAAATTTTAACATTTTTGTGTTTTATATCTCCAAAAGTACACAAATAACATCAGTTGCCCTTTACGGCTGCAAGTCTTGGTACTTAAATCAATGCGATATCAATGCCGTGTAAAAATTCAAAAACAAATGCCTCCGTCCCATACTGCATAGCCGACCTTCAGTGGGGCGTTAGGGTTTCTCCTCTATGGTACAAGAGCTTTGATTTATATATTTACTACAAATTATATAAGTTTATACATACATTTATATATACATATATTATATATTATATTATTATATATTTATATGTTGTAACGAAGTTTACTTTCCCAGCTGAGGTATGACTCAGCGTGTCCAGGGTCAATTCGAAGGTCTTCTTCCTTTGAAATGAAACACGGGATGTTTTCGTGTATGATTGCTTAAATTAATTTAACAAAGCTTTATTTACGAAATCTTAATCTACGCTAAATACTTAGAACTATCGAAGGCCTTCGGCTGATTCGACGCGGCTGTTGACGGGTGATGTTAGGAACGGCTAGATGTTTTTGGCATTCGACACGTACGGTGGCGATCCGTGGGGGCAGCGCTAAGTTACTGAGGATTCGATCTGACAGAGAAGATGAAAATAAATGGGTTTCGGTTATAAGTTGTTTGTATCTACATCTACGATCGAAACTATGCCGAGTACGGAGCATTTGGTGTGCCCTGTTGTTGGCTGCACACACAACTGACTACTTCGACTAGTTGGGCCGAACGCTGCGAACACAGGAGGAACTTGCAACCTCTGGTGTTAGGCTAAGTACGGCCACGGATGAGTCGGTGGCTGATGGTTGTCTGGCCATAGTGTTACAAACTACGGCCTTAAATATTAGAAACGACTTAAAAATACTTCGGACACCAAGAGATTTAGAAGGTCTTGGCGTTCGGCTAAATCGGGTTCGGTTAGATTCGGTTTTGTTAAATACTGTGTAGAATACTTCGGGCATCATACTAAGTACGGTTCTGGTTAATCAGGTTCGGTTTAATACGGTTTGTATTCAGTCGGCTACCGAATGAAATTCGGAGGCACCGGCAGTCGGCTGAACACGACCAACTACAGGTTGAGTGCTGGTTCGTATTAACTACTGCTAAGAATACGTGGACTACTGGTTTGTATTCAGTCATCAACCGAATGGAATTCGGAGGCACCGTCATTCAGCTGAACACGACTTATAATACGTTAAATAGGGGTTTGTATTTAGTCGTCTACCCAATGGAATTCGGAGGCACCGGCAGTTGGCTAAAAACGACTAATTACTGGTAAAAATACGTTAGATACTGGTTTGCATTCAGTCGGCTACCGAATGGAATACGAAGGCACAGGCAGTCGGCTTAATACGACTAACTACTGATTAAATACTGGTTCGTATTCAGTCGGCTACCAACGAAATTCGGAGCCGCAGGTGGTCTGCTGAATTCGATAAACTACGGTTACGAATACCAACGAAATGCGGAAACGCTGGTGTTCGGGCTAACTGCGATTAATATGTGTTTGGATCAAGTAGGCTACCAACGAAATATTAATTTTTGCGGGTGCAGAGGATCGCGTGGTTTTTTCTTTGATTAACATTGAACGAAGAAATTTTTATTTTTTAAAAGATGTTAAAAAACACATTTGATTTTATTAAAACGTTGTTATTTCGGCCGCATGATACTCAATTTTTATAATAAATACAACTTTACTTCGAACTCAGAGCCCAATGCAAATTTTATGTGATTGCGAATTCCCACATACCAATTTAGTGGCTTCAAATCGTAATCGCATATTTTTTGTGAAATGTGATTCTCAGAACATGGGCGTAGGTCTTATTTGACGCGTTGCTTGATTGTGTATCTTTCCATGGTTCAAATTGAGTTCAAGTGAGTCTGAAATTGAGAAATGTCAAATGAAATGCAGAAATTAACTTAATGTTTATGTGTGGTTCACATTCAACATCAAATCAGAATAAACGTTTTCGTTAAAACTAAAAACATAATTTTATGATAACATTTTTAAAAAAGGTTAATAAAAAATTACAAAATATATTTGATATGTCAAAGCATCAAAGAGAAGATTACGTTGATAAAAAAGCCACAAAAAATAGATTTAATAAATTCCTTTTATTCAAATTTCCATTATAAACGATAAATTAAAAAAAAATAGCAAATTAATTTTTTTGTCAACGAAAATCTTCATTCATTAAAATTTTAAGGGTGCTCAATTTTCCTTTATTTCTAATAATTTCTTTAACAATTACGTTCAACTCAAAATGTGCAATTTATTTATATCAAAACTTAAACACTTCAGGGCACCCACTTATTTCAGCACATACGAACCTTTTAAATCATATATTTTTAAACTTCTTTTAAAATAATTGCTCTGGTTAAATAAATAGAATAAACCTTTTACCCTCTTTTATACTCTTTAATCGATTTATGCTTTATTAAACAAACATAAGTGCACCTTTGTATTTAACATTTAATAAACAAATTTATTTATTTGTAATTACATCTTTAATTTCATACCACAGGCTCATTTAAGTTCTGACGACCTTCACACTTTAAAACTCTAAATGCAAAAATTAAATGAAAGCAGAAAAAGAAAAAAACATTCACACACAGATACACAAATTTAAACCCACGTAATAATACATACAAAATACATGTTGAGTGACTGAGAGAATGAATCGTTTAAATCCAAGTGCTAAAGAAAAATCTTTTATATGTATTTGTTGAAGAAGTGAAAAAAATGCAACAAGAAAACAACGACAAAAATAAAATAAAAATGTTGCAACAACATTTTTCGTTTTTTACGCGATTCCACATAAAGTATGGTGTGAGAGAATGTTTTATAATGTTTCATACAAAAAAAAAAAAATAAGCATACAAGTAGAGGAAACTGTTAAAACTTCCCAACTGATAATTCTACAAGCAAACGGTAAGTGAGTTGTAAAATTAGTTTATTATAAGAGATTTCCTACAACATGACAACAAATTTGATTGCAAATGACTTATTCTCTGTATAGTTTTGTAAGTATTTTTGTTTTTGAGAATGATGTCCTGTTATTTGATGCGCGTCTAAACTTTTTATGATTAATTAAAGTTTTCAGTCTTTGTGTTTTGTTTAGAGTCAAGTATTTTAAAGTGTTTTAATTAAAAAAAGTACTCAAATATTATATTAGTAAACAACTTTTTGTAAATATTCCACATAAATTTGTTATTTATATTCCACATAAATTTAAACATAGTGTTCGTAAATAATGTAATCTTATTATAGCCATGATTAGAAAAGTATTTTTCTGTAAGCTTGTTTTATAATTACACTTCTAAGCTTACATTGTATTAAAGTCAAGTAATATTATCGAAAGGGTTCCGTTTTCATTATTAAACAACTTAAAATAAGCCTTTAATATTCACAACCCTTTTCTAAGCTTAAGGTTAATGTTACAGAACTTGCTACAAAATCTTTCTAAATCGGTTTTGGTTTGTTGGGTTGGTTGTAGCAGCCAACTTACACAACCACACTGTTGGAAAGTAAGTGAAATTTAAAAATGCATTTGTATTTATAAACATACAACTAAATGCATTTAATACACATACACGCGAGTGCAAGTGCACACATTTGTACAGCTTAATATAACCGTACAAATATTTTTACACACTTTTTTATACAAGATTTTTTAATGGAAAATCTGCAAAGTGTGGTTCTACGAAGGAAAACAAAAAATTAATCTTAAAAATTGTTAATTGAAATTCAATCGTAAGCCAAACATTTAAAAAATAGAAAATACTTTTTTTGAAAGTACTACTGTTTTTTTTTGGAATTTAATGGCAGCTACTGTTTATAACAGACATTACTACTTTTATAGAAAACATACATTTCAAAGACAACGCAACGTTGTTTTTATATGCTGATGCATAAATATCTTTCATTTGTAAATATGGATATTCATAGGTTTAATTGTTTGTACGAACCTAATACCCGCCTAAGCCACTTAACCAAACTTTATGAAACTTAAACAGCATATTACTGATGATCTGGAAGGATCTATATGCTTCCATTTGTGGAAGATGCTACGACAGTAAGAGAAAAATTTTCATAAAATAACATCTGTTTATAAGTGGGTGGATAAGTGGGCGTGGCCACTCCTATACAAGCGCAGACAAATCTGTATATCTAGAGAACGGTACCAGCTAAAGTGTCTAAATTTCTAACAAAGAGCTTGGTTACCAATATGCAACAAATTAAAAAAAGTGGGCGGGATTATATAAGTGGGCATGGCACAAAAAAAAGTTCTATATCTTAAGAATAATAAATGCAAAATTGTAAAAATTTGGTGGAAATAGAATGGTTATCAATACTTAGCATCTCTCGAGAATGAGCGTGATTGATGAAGTTGGCATGGCCCAAACGAGATTTCTGTATATATAAATAGTTTGATAGTCAAGACGCAACATCAGTCAAAAAGTAGGCAGGCTTTAATAAGTGGGCGTCTCACAAAATATAATTATTTATATCTTAAGAGTGAAAAGTGTTAAATTGTCCAAATTTTGTACGAATGGTTGTCAATATACATAATCCATCAAAAATGGCAGGAATTGAAGAAGTAGCGTAGCGTAAGCTCTAATTCTGTATATCTAGAGAACAGCATCAGCTACCATTTGCAAATAAATCCACAATATCAGTCAAAAAGTGAGACTTTTTGTAGACGTAGACGCATTTTGACAAACCACCCAAAGTTAAATTTAAAAAGTTTAAAAAAATGTTGTTAGTTATACGAATTTTTATTCAAAAAACATTTTTGTTTCCGTTTTAAAAAATTTGTATTATAAACGAAATTTTTATTAAATTTTGGTTTATTTTATTATTTGATTTTTTAAAAACTTTTTTGCTATCTTATCTCGACTAAAGATGTTTTGTCAAAACGCCACAGATATAAAATTTTGTGCAACTGGAGAATGAAATCAGTAAGTGCCTTAAAACTTGATACAAATAATCTCTGAATTAACCCAGAAAGGTTACTCTTCATATTGGTACATTAAGGTTACTCTTAGTCGAATCGACAAACTTTATAAAAAAAAATTCTAGCAGAACAATTTTAAAGAAAAAAGTTAAATTAAAAAATAAACTAAAATAAAACATAAAAAAATAAAAGTTTTTCGAGATGAACGCACTGTTTATTGTTGATGTTGTTTTGTTTAAGCTTTGATATTATTACAAGTAGAACTGTTGCTATAAGTCTTATACGTTTAACAGTTTTATTTGGTTTAATATCTTTAGTTTTTCTAAAATCTTTATGGATGAAGTTTCCTGATGATCTGGCCTAAGCTACCAGTGAAATGCGCATAGGAATAGCTTATCCCATCAACAATAAATTTCAAGTGTTTTTATCAATAATAAAAACTGGGAATTTAGCACGAATAACAAAATCTTTTGAAATTTAAGTTTTTCATCTTTTTCAAAATTTGATACGAATTTTAGCACTTTTTTGTGTTTTCAAACTAACTATTTTGTTAAAGCGTTCGTCATCAGTTAAGGTTGCTTAAAAAAAACGCGCAATTTGAATACACATCAAACATAAATGAACTTCGTCGATTCGTCGAAGAGTAATCGTGCAGGGTTGAGAAAAATTAACTAACTGCCTATTTTTCTAAATGCTTAGGAAATCATTCTTTGGTCTAGAGCTCATGATTTTGAAACTGTAAATCCTACTTAAAACATTTTTAAATGGCTTTTCAGCCTGCTTTTTCATGTGCATATGTGTGTTTAAAAGGAAATAGCGGCACGATTTTTAACGTATTAATTTAAAACTCACACACATTCACCCCATTGCACTCACGAGAGTTTAAACCTTTTTAAAAGTGTGTATTTATTATGTTTGCACATTATTTTCTTTTCTTATTTACTAAGTGACGTTACAATCACAGAAAAATAAATTAAGGATTTCATTTGTGAATTGTAATATTGTGAACACAATTAAAGGAGACAAAAGAGGTGTAAATGAGGTGTAAATGAGGTTACTAGATCTCCTTTTTTTAATCAGACGTAAAGAAGTTAAATAGACTTAAGTAGTTACAAATTAGGGATACGCAGTTTTAGCCGATACAATACCGATACTCTAAAAGGTACATCGGCGATACCGGCGATATTTGATTATACAACATTACCGAGAAAGAAATTGAAAATTGATAATAATAAAATTAAAAAATAAGGAATTGAATTTGAATTCATGGCAAAATTAACAAAAAGAAATTATAATTATTTTATGATTCAAAAAAGCAGTGTAAGATATTTTTTATATTAAATTAATATATAAAAAATATAAGTAAGATTTTTGTTTAAAAAACAAAATATTCTCAACTTTTGCAAATCCAGTTAGTTGAGCCTGACCTGTAGTGGAAAATAGCCTTTCATATGCCGCAGCACTCATTTGAAAACTTAAGTATTTCCACAGCATTTTTTTTTTAATTTAGGGTATAACATGTCGTCTTCTCTAGAAATGTTAAGAGATCTTAGATATTTTCTTAAGCTGGAGCACAGCGTAGGATGGACATGGTTTCATCATCCTTGGATCAAAAAAATCTAAAAAATCTACAGTTAGATTTTGCCCACACCGATAAACAGACAAATCTGAAGTATCGCCTATAAATCGGCATCAGCTACTTCCCTATTAAAAGGATAGATTTAAATCACACAAACAAAAAAAAAATACAATAAATGCTATTTAAAGAATCAAAAAGATTTAAAAAAATTTAACAAAGTCGGAGAATTAAAAAAAAAAGATTTATCGATTTATTAGTGATTGAAGTATTTATACTAAAACCCGCTTTTGCCCGCTTGATAATTCGCTTGAGCGTTCGAAATTGGTTTTAAATTCTAAGCAAATTCCTCTGGTGTATTAAATAATGTGAAATATTTGGTATGAAATGCTTTTAAACATTGTTAGGAACAGGCACCGGAATATGGTAATGAAAAATATAATAAATAAATAAATAAATAAATAAATAAATAAATAAATAAATAAATAAATAAAGCTGTACGATGATAATGACGACTAAAATCTAAAGAAAGTGCCTGATTGAAATTAAGTATTTAAAAAAATACATAACGAAGGAATTTTAAAAAGAGTAAGGAGTGTTAATTTTAGATTAATTTAAGACATAAAACAAACAAATCAAGGTCACAGTGCACAAGAATTAATGCACTAAAAGCAACTATTTTAAAATATTACTTTACATATTTTGGCATTCATAAATACTTAATTTAAGTAACAGCACATATTTTCTAAATTTACATACTTCAAAGAATTTCTAAATTAATTTTTTTTCAGTGGCGAATTTTTAAACATTTTGAAATCATTAAAACTTACAATAGTCAAAAAGCACAAACTTATCAAATATATGAGCATTCACAAGCACAGACACATATATCCAGACACACATACTCACACACATGCACACATTAATGCACTCCAATACACCTACATCAAATAAAAAAGGCACTTAGACACTGACACATGCATGCTTACATAAATACACATAAATATTTCATGTGAGAGTTTTGTATTACACCATCCAATTTTCAGCAAGAAGATTCTAACTGTCAGCAACTTTCTATGACTTAATTTAAATTTACGATGCAAACAGGAGATGAGATGCAACACTATTATTTACACAAACGCACAAATGCAAATGAAGAGAAAAAGTGAATACCAAAAAAAAAAAAATGGACGAGAATAACGAACGACTTTTGTAACAAATACTAACAACAAAAACAATAATAACAACGTCATCAACAGTAGCAATAACAACTAACACCCATAAAGGTTAAAAAAAAACTTAAATGTATGTAGGAGTAACCCAGTGCGCAATTTGGAAGTTAAAGACCGAATTCCAACAAGGCTGGCTATTCTTTCACGTTGATTTGATTTAAGAAGTGTACATATAACAGGTACTTGCGAACGCACTATTTCACTGATCTTTTTTTTAATGCGCTCTTTACTCTCCTTTTTTTCAGTAAACTCAACATTTTCCTCATAGTAAAGTGCACGAATGAACAACGTATGCAAATTATAAAAATGTTCTATCGAAATTCGAAGTCGGTGGCCGCAACGTTAAAAGCGTCAACTCCAACTCGCCCTAGTAGACAAGCAATAACAAGTTTAGTGCACAAGTTTGAGTCTACATGTTCATTGTGTGATGCTGACTAGCCAGTGATGCCAACGGGTTGGTCCAAGTGACGAAAATATCGCTGCCGTTCAGGCGTCCGTAGCAAACGATCCAAATCAGTCGATTCCGGGGCGTTCTCAAAAACTGGGCATCGCCAAAACCACTTTATGGCGAATTTTGCGTAAGTATCTTGGTTGACACCCATACAAGAACAAACTGACTCGAGAATTGAAGCCGATGGACAATTTGACGTACGCCAAGAAGATGAATTTCATCGCAAAATCATCTTGAGTGACGAAGCTCATTTATGGCTCAATGCGTTCATCAATAAGTAAAATATGCGCTCTTGGGTTGGTGAAAATCCACATATGCTTTATGAATCACCACTTCATCCACAAAAAAATAACTGTTTGGTGCGGTTTGCATGCCGGCGGCGTAACTGGGCCATATTTTGAATGGCGATAGTTATCGCGCCATGATTACCGATTTTTTTTGGCCCAAATTGAAAACATAGACTTGGAGGATATGTGGTTTAACAGGACGGTGCCGCAAGCCACACAGCACACGTTACAATCGATTTATTAAAGATTATGTTTGGTGAGCGTGTTATCTCTAGAAATGAACAGTCATTTGGCCGCCAAGCGCTTTTACGCCGCTAGATTTTTTTCTTTGGGGCTACGTCAAATCATTGGTTTATGCCAGCAAGCGGACGACGTTGAAAGAACTCAAGGCCGACATTGAACGCGAAATATCGGCCGTTACAGCCGAAATGTGTGACCGAGTCAACGATAATTAGGTCCAGCAAATCGACTGCTCTCGACGTGCCCGCGGTTGTCACATGAACAAAGTCGAGTTCCATTCACAAATCTTTTGATTGTATTTCAAGTCGGTCATAAACTTTTGGAATTATCTCAAATGATTTGCGTTTTATTTGACAAAAAAAAAAGGTAAAGTCCTTATTGGAAAACCCGTTATTTAGCATTTATATGTATAGCTAAGAGTCCGGCGAGCATTTTTTTCTGCCAAAAATCTTTTTTGTGCACTTTAAAAAAAATAGTAAAAAATATTTTATAACAAAAAAATAATATTCCGAAATTTTGGTTTTATTTTCATGGAAATACTCACTCATTCGACGCCACCAAGAATTTATTTTTGACCACTGTTTTGTGGCCTGGCAGCGTCAGCAAAAGTAAACGTGTATATAGCCACGTCTTAAATTTATAAAAAGTACATCCTAATCAATTTTTTGGCCGGTCGGTTACTTTTTGCTCCTAGAGAAATCCCAAATATTGTTAAGATGTTGGACAAATTATTCACTGTTAGATGTTATTGTTCAGATGTGTTTAAGTGGTAGTAATAAGTTATAGCATCATCCCAAAGCGAAGCCATTGCTTAGGGAGTTGCTCAAACACCAAAACATTGGTGCTAAATCAATCCCATTACATTTTGTATCAAGTATGTTCCTTACTCCTTGCTAAGGAACCGAAGCTATTTTTCCTCATTCCAAAGGCAGCTTCTGCTTAAGCCAATAGCATTGAGTCAAATCAGCCAGCATATCTTACTGCACCCTAGATTGCGTCTTACAATCACATTCATTATTTGTCTATGGGTAACTATCCTTTGGGGAAAAAATTACCTAGAAATCTAGGGTAAATTTTTTTTTCCGGAGAACTGTTAGACGGAAAATTTCCGAAATTTGCCCACAAAATTTTTACTTTAATTTAAGTTTATGTTCATCAGTATCAAAAAATTAAGTAACCATTTTTGAAAAGCAAAAGCTTAAGATGCGTTTTCTTAATGCAATTTCAGAGTCTGAACTTATAGTTTTTTTTTACACAATACACGCCTGGCGTAGCGAGGTCTGAAGAACTAGGATTTTAAGAGTCATTCTGGCGGAACTGACGATAGTCAAGACCGGCAGGGCCTCCCATGAAGTGCCAAAGCCGAGTACAATCTATTATCTATTGAACCACTTTTCACAAGCCGGCAGACACCGCGGCCGCTGGCCCTGTCGGCTGTTGGTCTGTTCTCACATTGAACGGCTTGTGGCCCGCGTCTGTCCTCAAATTAGCGGCATTTATCCTTTCACCTGGCAGTTAGGCATTAAATGTAGCCCCTTATTTATTAGAACTAGGGACCGTCAAGCCTCATCTTGATGAATTCAGAACTTGGCTTAAAACTTTGTGTTTATTGCCTGACTCGACCATGTTGAACTTTTTATAGTTTAAATTTTCCGAAAAGTAAGTAAATTCTCTGCTTCACATTAACATTATCATCACATTCATTTATTTTGTCAAATATTATTTTAACATTTTTATTCTGTTGAAATGCATCTTGGCTCATTGGGTCATCTGATATCTGGAAAACACCCAATAAACATGCCAAGACAAAAAAGTTAAGGCAAAAAAGTGTTATAACCCCAAATGTTACAAAATGCCATAAGAGTAGTTTTTAGTCGTAAAAAACGAAATATTTGTGTTGCTAAAGGGTGTTGCAATTAGAGATAATTTATTTGTATATGAAACTTCTATTGACAATACATTTTTAACAAAACAAACCCATCTGTCAAAAAAGATTTTCCAGCCGGTTCGTGTTGAATTTGTATTCTTAAGGTTGACGAGTTTTGACATAAAATAAACGCTTGCGGCGCTTGTTTAGGAAGTTAAGTAAAAAGTTTTCGATGAAATAAATTAATGACTATAAATCTTTTTCTAAAGAGTGTCAGTATTAAGTTCACATAAACAAAAATAACCTAATTTGTAACCAACAAACACCATTGTTAGCATAAGCCCTCAACCTCAAATAAATATATATTATATCTATTCTTTATTTGCTATTTCTTTTCTTATACTAATTCCCGTAATTTCTACAAACAGATATCTAGCTGTGTATAGATATCTATGGTGCTACGATTTTTTGATAAATTTAACATGTTTGTCTTATCGATTTTTGACAGTTAATTAAAAATATTAATAAATAACAAATGTTAACATATTTTAAAAGGAAATATAAAGGAAAAACCACGTAGGCAAAATGCACGATGAAATTACCCAATTGTTTTTACCTTATAGGTAAAGATAACTGTTAGATACGAACCAGATATCTGTTTGTTGAAATTACGGGCATAAATACTCAACCCAAATAATTATTGCTAAGAGCAATTAAAAGTATTCAACGATCTGCAGTTGATTGGATGGTTAATCAACCACCAAATTTTAACCTAAGATCAAAATGAAGCGTTGTTTAAGAAGTTTGCGCGGTTGCCGTTTATTTCACAACTTATCTCCAATTACCCACGCAAACAACCAACTTAATCTCTCTCCCAATGATCAACCACTCAGACTCTTCAAAGACCTTAAACATAAATTGTTTCGAATCTAAAAAATCCAACAAAGCTAAAAAAAAAAAATTATCAGTAAACACGAAATCGGTAAAGGGTTGTAATAAGTATGGTAATATATGATTGGAAACTTACAACGCTGTTACTTATATTTTCTATAGGCAGACATTTTAGAGACGCCAGTACTGAAATTCTGTAACTTTTTAACGACAAAAAATTGTCGTTAATTAGTCAAAATTCGTTAGCTAACGAAAATTGTCGTTAAGACCTATTCTGTAATGAAATTTTAACATATTTTATCGGCAAACAATGTCGTTAGCTAACGACACAAAAAAAGTTCTTGTTAAAACATAACGACAATAAATGTACTGTTAACAGATTAAAAATATAGAATAAAGAAGCCGATTTTAAACACAAATAAAGTAAGAAAGTATAATCGGTCAAGCCAGACTCTGCATTACAATATTTGGGCGATCATGTGTCCGCCAAAAAGAGAATGTTGCGAGGTTAAGATTCACATAAGAGATTTGCGTGCCAAATATTATCTTAATATCTACTACTATAACTATGAATACTTCTATGAGATAACAAAGAGCCCAGTAAAATTTTAGCTTTCTGGAAGCACGAAAGCTACATGAGCGTTAATACATGCGCTGACTATTACACACTACTAAGAAGCGCCGGAGAAGCGAATACCATTTAAGTGAATTTTTAATTTTAGTTGACAAAAATGATTGATTATCTTCGCATTTTCCCTTTTAAGTAAGCAGGTTGTAAGTGAATAATTAAAACTATTATTTTTAAGAAAAAAAATCACAAACAATATTGTAAGTGCTTCTGTTATTCCCGAAATAACACTGAACATAGAAATTACATTTTTTTAATGATTTCCAAGTGGGAACTCGCCATATAAAAATTATGCCTCTGTAAGCAGGTTTGTAAGGGGGTTTGTGCTTCTCTCCCTTACAAAGCTGCTTACCAGTAAGATCCATTTTTTACTGGGAAGCTATTATTAAGGTTACTTATTATAAGTGTGTTCGTATGGGAGCTGTGGTCAAATATGGACTGATTCTAATAACATTTGTTCTGCTGATTAATTTAGGTTGCAACAAAATATTTTTGGACCTAGTTAACGCAAATGTCTAATGGGCACAAAACCCTATTACGGAAAGAAGTTTGCACGTGGGCTATGAAAAATAAATAACCGCTTCCCCGCTTTTAAAAAGGTTTTGACCTTGCGACAAAAAACGCATATGTGCCAAATTTGATCAAATTATTTCCAAAATTGCGACCTGTAATTTGCGCATAAGGTTATCTTGGACAGACAACCAGCCAGCCTATTAGAAGGACGAGCCTTGTTAGATGGATTCTGAAATTGATTCTGTATCAATCAGTATACTAAAAGGTGGGCACAGATCCTATATTTAAATGTGTTACACACATTTGCGCAAACACATACACAATATCCTCTTCACATACAGTATTGCGGGTATAAAAAAAGGAGCAAAATGTTGTGCTAGAGTGGCTCAGGCACCTCGAACTTTTTCCCTATGTATGAAAAGATTTGAATCCAACATATTTGTTTAGAAATATATGTAATCAATATTGCTTGTAAAATAAATTTTTTACAAGCAAATTTATTTTATATTTCTTATTAATTTTAAAAAATTTTAACTTTGACGTTCTTATATTATTACCGATATTTGTCGTTAATATTTCTAAACAAAAATATTTGTTTATTTAAAATAGAGAATAACAAATTCGTTAAAGTAACCGAGATTTCTCGTTACTTAACGATATCGGTAGTTAAATTCAAAAAGTTACAGAATTGAGGTACAGGTTGAAAAGACTAGCTTTAATTATTATTCTAGTCAAGATAAATAAAAGTTGTAATTTAGCTGTAGAAAACGTTAACAAGTGTCTTTTATTTTTATTTAACAAGAAAAGCAGCCATATTGTTACATGGTGTCAGAAGTGGGATGCTGTCAAGTTGCATATATACCTACTAACATGTGCAAACATCATTAAAATTCACTTCAATTCAATTCAATTGGTATATTGCGTCATAAAAGTAAACCAACACTGTTGTGGACATCGGGACTGTATTTAATCGGTTTTTCTCGGACCAGTATAATCGTGCTGCCAGCCGATAAGTCCTGGATATAGTAAAAAGTGATGTTTTTGAAATGGCAGGAAACGACCGTTTACCACCAGAACTGGACTACTTAAACTTGGCCAATGTATGGCCTAATGGGAAGAGAGGCTTCCTCGTATACTTGATCGCCACAGCCAAATCAGGCGAAGCTGAAAATAAGAAACTTGCAAATTTCTTATGGTTGGTTGGTACAGGTGGGGCCAATATCTACAACACACTGTTTCCGAATGACAGGACGGAAAATTCGTTGCTGGGCACGGGAATAGGCGGTCGCAACTCAACGGTCATTAGAAGAGGTGCTTAACAAATTTGACGACCATTGTTTACTGCCAAGAAATATCGCTATGGAATCATACAAATTTAATATGGTCTTACAAAAGGAAAAACAGCTGTTCGTGGAGTTTGAGACTGAATTACGTAGTCAAATCCAACATTGTGACTTCAAGTACGAATGTGGTAAAATTGTTACTGTGTTTGATAAAAAATTACAATTAAAGCTATTGGATGGACCGAACGAACAGCTGTCCCGTGTTATTGATTTATGCAAAACGTATGAATCAGCAAACGCCAACAAAGGCATACTGGATGCAAAACAACTAGCAGTGAATATCGTGAGAGCAGATAAAAAGCCTGAGTCAACAGTAGGGGCGATTAATCGATTCTGTTTCAACTGTGAGAACCATGGAAAATAGGCCACGTAAATGAGTGTAAGGCAAAGGATGTAGTATGTAGATCCTGTTCAAAAAAATGCCATTTCCAGCGAATGTGCCGTAAACCCCAGGAGAAGGCAGCTGACACAGGAGAGCAAAGGCATTGGTACCAACAAGCAGAAAGTAGCGACTGTTAATTGGAATGATACTCAAGGTAAAACATATGGTAAAGTAGAAACTGTAAGTAGTTTACTAAGCTTTGAAAATGTTCGTAGGTTAAGTTCTGTAACGACTTTGAGCAGGCGTTGGACCAGGAAGTATTTGTTAGGAGACCAGGTTATCGAATTCAAGTTGGACACGGGGGTGGATGTTAATTGCCTTCCACTAGGCTTAGTCAGAAATTTAGGTATCAAACTTTTTAATCGGAAAAATGAATTTACTGTGTTTGATTATAATGAGAATAAAGTAATTGACTGTGTGGATTTAGAATCTACAAGGGAAAAGTCAGCGGAATTTGTAGTTGTCGATGACAAATTTGAACCGATACTTGGGCTTAAGGCATGCGAGGAATTTGGATTGATTATGAACGACTGGGCGTAATTAGTTTTGTTGGCACGGAATTGAAAGCAGCATTCATTGATAAATATAGCGGTTTTTTCAGGGGCTTGGTAAATTTCCTAGGACTTTTTCTATTTCTTTAAAGGACAATTCAAAGCGGTGCTTCATTACAGAAAGCGAATACCAAATTCACTTTTGGGTAAATTAAAACTGGAACTTGAGAAGCTGATTGGAGAGGGAATTATCTCACCTGTTGAATACCCCAACCACTTAATGAGCGCGAATATTTTTTGATTCAACAATAGACGATATTACATCGGGACTAGCGGGTAAACGAATCTTTTCGGTATTGGACTCGAAAAGCGAATTCTGGCATATGGAATTAGATAGGAACAGTTCGGACCTAACGACATTTTTGACTCCGTTTGGGAGATTTAAATTTCTGCGTGTGCCTTTTGGGCTAAACTGTGCGCCGGAAATGTTTCAACAGGAAATGATAAGAATATTCGGTGATATACAGGGAGTTCTTATTTATTTTGACGATGTTGCTATCTGTACCGAGAGCGAGGAGGAGCACAGGATCATGGATGTAGTAATGACTAGTGCTGTTGAGAACAATATAAGTTTAATCCGGATAAGATTCAGTACAGACAACGCGAGGTTAAGTTTATGGGAAACATATTATTTGAGGAACGGATTTGAAGCGGATTTAAAATATAGTGATGCGATATTGAAGATGAGAAGGCCAGTGAACAAATCGGACGTGTTGAAGTTCTTGGGCCTGCTCAAGTATTTAGCCAGGTTTATACCGAATCTTTCTAAACATTCTGCGGAACTTAACTCGGAATGGCGTAGATTTTAGCTGGATAGAGAAACATGATCGTGAATTCGATAATTTGCTCCACATCGTGACGAGGGAACCGGTATTGGCTATATAAAATCCGGAATTGCCTGTAGTTATTCAGACTGATTCGTGCAAGGTCGGGCTAGCCTGTGTATTGATTCGGAATGAACATCAGGTAGTTTTCGCGTTTCGAACCCTCAGTAAGAGTGAGCGAAAGTGGGCACAGATTGAGAAGGGAATTTTGGCCATCGTTTTTGCGTGCCAGCGTTTTAATTTGTTCTTGTACGGGCGACCGTTTACGGTTGAGAGTGACCACAAGCCTTTGGAATCGCTGGTCAAGCGCGATATAGATAGTGTGTCGATGCGACTTCATCGCATGTTCATGTTTCTCCTTAAATACCCGTGAATAAGTGAAGTTTATAAGATTGGTAGGGAAATGTTGGTTGCTGACCGTTTGTCAAGGGCTCAACTATCGGATGTTACAGAGATCGAACAGTTATCACACGCAGCGAAAAATATGGTTGGGGCATGGTAACGGCACCAACATTATGTTTAATGTAACAATACATTGTTGTCGTACACAAATAATTGTTATTTATATTAAATATCAACAATATTATAGTTACCGTAAACATATCAATGCTTATCGCAATTATAAATTTGACTATTGTTGACCGAAAAATAATTATTTTTCTAACAACTAAATTATGTAAAATAACTTTCGAAACATATTCACCCCTATTGTGAATAAAAATTCCTTGGGAGTTTTTATTCACGATAGGGGTGATTATATTACTCACAACCATATCATAATATTTAATAGCCACAACATGATAACTTTCTATACATTTATCATATTATGCTTAAGATGCAATCAAACTATTTTTACTCTAATAACATTATGTTAGCACCATTTGAAAAATAATTTCGTATCAGTTGTGTCGTTTATTTTATATGTGAGCGGTTAAACAATTTAAAGATAAATTCCCATAAAAAAAATAAGCTTAAAGAAATTAAAAAAATTAAAATATTAGCGGAGTTCATTCAGTATTAGTGATTAAATAGTGCAATTGCAAAATATCGTAGTTTTTTTTGTAATATCCAACAACAAAACACACAGAGATTTCGTTATATTTTATAAAAGTGTTACGATATTTTTGTGGTTTTCATGGGCAACCGCGTATATCTTTAAAAACACATTTTCAGTAGAGCCGAAAAACCATTCTAGACCAAACTATGGGCTAGGTATTGCACTTTTTAAACTTTGTCACTACGTTAAAAAAAAAGGAATCGATCCATCTTTTTTCAAAAAATTTTAGAAACATGTAAAGAGCGTTTAAAATTAGGCAATATGGCATCAACATCTCAAAATCGGGAAAAATGGACATACGCGGTTGCCCATGAAAACCACAGATTTTGCATTTGCTCTTTTGCAAGCGTTATATTGAACTCCGCTATATGATTTACATTAAGAAAAATGCTTTTATTCTTATTTCTTCGACCTTTTTAAAATAATATTATTCCTTATTAATTTTTGAGCTTAAGGTCACTTTTATTTAAAATATTTTATTTATTTCTTAATAATTTAAAAAAAAAATATTTCTGATTTATCTTATATATACACACAAACCTAATTTCAAACCTTTAATTTTCAATGGAAGGAATTTACATTTCTAATTTCTTTAATGTTAATAATAATTTATCAATTTGGAGTTTTCTTATTTGCACACTAAAATTTAATTAATAATAACACTAAACATAATATTTAAAAGATAACTATTAATAAAAGTATAGTTATATAAGTTTAGGATGAAAAGAATAAAAAATTTCAAGATTCCGATATGAAATTCTAAAGTTTTTATTCTATTCTATGAAAAGTTAAGGTCAATTGTAGGTGAGTCAAAATAGGGCTATCTGGGAATTTATTTTAAACAAAGATAGCATGGCTAGGGAGGGTAATGAATTTGACGGAGGTTGTAACAACAAAACCTCTTGAACGAAGCGATACTTTAAAGTTTCTTTTATTTATTTTTTTTTGTTTTATTATTATGTATTTTTATTAGTTGGTTAGTAGACTTTAATATTTACAGCTACCTAAATTTTAAATGAATGTTCAAACCATAGTCTAACTAGAAAGAGGAAAGAACCACCCTCATTTCGACGAGCACGTACGGTAACTATAGGCAGCAAGTCCTCTTTATAGTTAGGGCCTTTTGTGGTTTGGTTCGTTACATAAATCAGGTAGAATCTTAAATTATTTTTCTAAGCATCCTAAGAGGATTATTATTAACACAGCTAATAATTTAATAGATAGAACATTGACAATAAGTGACAATAGATTTCATAGGAAAAATAAAAGAATTATTGAGAATATTTTACAAGATAATAGTTTTCCTAACAAACTAATTCACAAATTAATAAGACAATATAATGTAAGAAAATCTCGAAATACTAGTGAGATCTTAGCACCTAAAATATATAAATCATTAACTTATGTACCTGGTTTTTCAGAAAGGTTAGAAAACTCTAATATTTATGACAAAGGGAAATATAGAATGGCACACAAGGTAAATAATAATGTTGGTAGTTTATTCACAAGAATGAAAGATAGATTACAAAAGCTAGATATGTCAAATTTAGTTTATAAAATACCTTTTGGTGGCAACAATAATGAACAATGTGCAAAAGTATATGTAGGAACAACTGGGACGAAACTGAAAACTAGGATAGCAGGACATAAACATGACCAAAAATATAGAAATTATAATTCAGCACATGGTACAGCTTTATCGACTCATTGCAGGGATTTAAATCATTATCCAGATTTTGAGAACACATCCGTTTTAAACGTGGAAGGTTTTAAGAAAAGAAGGTATATGTTAGAGATGTTACAAATAAATAATGTTCAGTCTGATGAAAGGATTAATTTTAAAAAAGATACTGAAGGTTTAGCTCAGATATATAGATATTTATTGAATAAGAATAAATAGGTTGACGAAAAGGGAAATAGGTTTAGATCTTTGGTTGTTTTCTAAAATAAAGTTTAGATGGCTTAAGTTAGATTTGTAGAAATAAAATTTTTTGACGAAATAGGGAAATATTTTAAAATTGTTTTTTGTTTCCTCTTTTTAATTTTTTTTTAATTTTTTAATATTTTGATTTTATGAATGTTATTGTTGATTGTTTGAAAATTTATAAATTTAATTTTAATTTTTATTAATTGTCAATTTTTGTTATTTTTTATTAAATTTCATAAATATATCCTGAAGAAGATTTCCAAAGGAAATCGAAATATTGATTAAAATAAATAAAATATTTTAAATAAAAGTGACCTTAAGCTCAAAAATTAATAAGGAATAATATTATTAAGAAAAATGGTAAAAAGCCACAAAATAAAAAATCGATGCAAAAATTTTAATTTTTTTTAGATTTTTATGACAGTTGTGAAAGGTGCTGTATCATAATATGATTGCTTTCAAATTTATTATGATTAACATGATGATAATATGACTACTTCTTAGCTTATTATAAATTAACATGACAATAATATGATTAGTTCTTAACTTATTATGATTGACAGACAATAATTTGATTACTTCTTAACTAAGTATGATTAACAGAATAAAATTATGATTAAGGGAAAAATATTATTATGTAATATTACGAATATATTTAGTCATAATATGATTCAATAATAATATAAATATGGTGACTACAATCATGAATCGTATCATAATATGTTGCTCTTCGAATATGTTTCCCACAACCATGTTTTTTCTTTGCGTGCAGGTGTCATTCATACGGTCACGAAATCGGATTGTCTCACTAGGGATAACAATGATTATTATCGGAAAATTTTGGATATAGATGAGGAATACTCACGAATTCGTAGATTTGTTGAGAAAGGTTGGCCGGAATTTCATCACTTAGGTTAGCCAGGTCAACAGTTTTACAAGTTAAAGGGGGAATTACACGTCGAGAATGAATTATTGTTTTGGGACCACAGGTAAGTTATCCCCGCAAAGTTTCAAAGTATCATAGCTATTTGGCTGCATTCGCCACATCTTGGAGTTGAAAAATAACTTGCTCGTGCTAATATGCTTTACTATTGGCCCGGGATGAATGAGCAGTTTAGGGAATTAGTAGCCTGTAGGATCTGCAAAAGCTTCAGGAGAAGCAACCGGAAAGAGCCATTGACTCAGCAGGAAATTCCGGAGTATCCTTTTCACCTAGTAACAATTAACCTTTTTGAGTACGCAGGCCATGATTACGTGGCAATGATTGATGCATACCCTGATTACCTCGTATCAACTAGAATTCGAAATAAGACGTCGGGCCGTAATAGGGTTTCCAACTATTATTAGATGTGATAATAGTCCATACTAGAGATTATGGAGGTGTTTCGCAAATTTCAAGGACAGAGTCTTGTTGTGCTCGACAAGGCCTACTAGAGAAATTGTATCGCAACCTATTTCCTATTTCACCGTCAAGAAAACGTAAAGATAGCGGAAGTATGGATAAGTCAAAAGCATATCTTATTTCTTGCACCCTGTTTGACATTTAAAATTTAAGTTGCAGAATATTTTCCACAATAACGCGTATTCAGTTAATGCATTTTTTTGCAATTAAAAAACTTGGGTTTTTAAACCAAAATACCCATTAAAACTCGGGTGGGTTTTTCTGGGTTACCCAGTGGTCAGCCAACCCTGTTGAAAATTGGGATAATCGAATGGAGTAATGTCACCGAAGCCGTAGGGAGCATTTGGCTGATATTTTGTTAAACACATAATTGTCATTGATCCTTTTTTCATAGTTTATAAGAAAATATTAAGATTATTCTCTGAAAACTTTTTGTTTTATTTACAATTCACATCGTTCGTTTTGTTTGGACGATCACCCTTAATGTTTACTATAAAATATTTTAAAGTTCTCTTCTTAAAGCATCAAGAAAAAAAACAAAAATCTTGTGATTAGCATTAAGCAGATATAGGATATATATCTAGCACGCTACACACTTCATCGTTGAAACATTCCTCAATGTCGTCTAGTTGGAATTCATTGTATGGGAATACAATTTTTTCAACATATCGTTTGAAGGTACAAAAGAAGTCAGCAATTGGAATTACCAGCACATAAATACAGTCAACGAAATTTTGCATTGGATTGTAAATACCTTTCGGATACTTATCTTTAGCCATAACATCATTTGAATAATCTTTCCAATTGACGAAAGAAATCACCAAAATCGCCAACTATTTGATAAGTCGAGATGTCGTCAAATCGAAAATTAGGACGCCAAACAAGTTTTGCGATAAATCGCCACATCTGACAACCCTGATGGCGAGCATAATAATATTGTATATGTTAAATCGAAGGGTAGTTTTCTTTACCAAGATAACTTTTATTTAATAGGATATTTTTGATGTTAGGGAATGAAAGACATGTTGAAGCTTAGAATTTTTTGCACGCAAAAAGTATTCTTTATTACAAACTTAACGCATTTCTACCCTAAATTAATTCCCAAATTAACAACCACAAATTGAAATAAAATAAAAAAATAAGAAAAGTACACAACATTAAAGTTTAAGCGTGCCGAAAATCGTTCATTCTTTTGCAACAAGAAATTTATTTCCTGACGTTGGTCAATGCAAAGAGACATGGAATTTCATACTGTCTGGCTGGTAATTTGAATAGGCACGTGGAAAATTAATATTTCGTTTAGATTGAATGTGCCATCAATTATGCTGAAGTGTAAATTCTCATGCTTTGCTTGACCAAAATGAAAAAATGGAAGCAAAAATAAAAACCAAAAAGGAAAATTATTTTCTTTAATTTTATGGGAGATTTATTTTATGTTGATGCTAAAATAAAATAATCATAAAGAATTAACAGTACAAATTCCAATCAGTTGTATGTATGTGTGTATGTAGACGGCCATAAGCACAACGAGTCAGAGGATATTTTATGCAGCCCATGTGTCTCACCATGTCAAGTTCAGGCTACGTATAAAGCCCATTAACCTACGCTGCCTGGTGAAAGATCATAAATATCAGCTGGCTCAATATTTGCCCCCCGAAAAATGTCCCAAGGCAGAAAGGCTCAGTACCTACGAATAGACGGCGAGCTCCCCTGTATGCCAAGCAATCAGCCATTTCGATGCCCGCATGGCCTAACTCTTCAGAGACGTAAAAATAGTCCATGACTAGTCTGGACTTCATCTCTAAAGAAGAAAGTGCTCTAAGAGCGGCTTGGCTATCCGACATTATAAACAATCTCAAGCCATTTGCCCTCCTCCTCAGACATTCCGCAGCGCATATCAGGATGGCGTAGATTTCCACCTGAAAAATCGAAGTCTGTTTCCCAGCCAGTATTTCAGTATTTCAAGTTAATAAGTGGATTATCGATTCTGTATTGTAGGCAGTGTTGCCAATTTAGCATTTTTCATGCTAGATCTAGCATTTTTTAAAGTCATTTGGCATGAAAGAAACTTATTTAGCATGTATTTTATAGCATTATTTAAAAATTCATAGCATCTTTTAATTCATGTAATATTTATTTTAATTATTTTCCATTTTTATAATGTTTAAAACAAATCCAGGGTGGCCCAAATAAGACCAGCTGATGTGGACTTTTTAATTTTTTAACATAATTTATTTTTTTCTTTTTGCAGATTATAACTGAACTCTTTGAAATTTAAAATGAATACGTACAGTCAACAACAACGTATTAAAATTATCTATTTTTATTCTTCTTCTCAACGATCAATTGTTCTGACGCAGCGAAATTATCGCCGTTTTTTAACGTTAGATCAGCGCCCACATCGTCCATGATTACAAGTTAAGTTCGCCGTTTTGAGGAACTGGGTTCAGTGTCCGACCGTCCCTGAAGAGGTACTCACCGAAATATTCGTACTGAAGACAACGTGGAAGCTGTGCAGCAGACTGATACATCTGTCTCAAATCGCCGCCGTTCTGACCAATTGGGTATACCCAGAACAACATTACAGAGTATTTTAAAGTTGGATCTTAAGATGTATCCATACAAAGTTCGAATTGTGCAACAGATTCTACCGCAAGACCCCCAACAACGACTACAATACGCTATTCGCTTTACATAATAAGCCACACAAAATGATTTTTTAAATAACCTTTTGATGACGGATGAAGCGCATTTCCATTTAAGTGGTTATGTGAATAAACAAAACTGTAGGTTGTGGGGCACCGAAAATCCAAGGGCAATACATCAGCAACTGTCACACCCAATCAGATGCACTGTTTGGTGCGGTGTTATGGCCACAAAAATTATCGGCCCATATTTCTTTGAGAATGAGGATAAAACGCCAGAAACGGTCTCCGGGGCTTCTTACAGAACAATGATCGACATCTTTTTGCGGCCAATAATTTGTGGTTTCAACAAGATGGAGCCACTGCGCATACTGCTAGTCAAACTATGGACATGATGTGTGAAATTTTTGGTGAACGCATAATTTTAAAATTCAGATTTCCTCCTCGCTCACCAGATTAAACTGCCCCCGATTTTTTTATGGGGTTATTTAATAGAAAAAGTGTATGTTAACAAACCACAGACACTTGGACAACTCAAGCAGAATATTCGAGACGAAATACGGCGCCTGCAACCAGAAACATTACGCCATTTTTTTTTTTAACTTTAAATTTATTTAAATTTAAATGCTAAAAATATTATGCAAACAAAACTTTAAAGAGAATAAGAATTAGAAACACACAAAGTCTTATGTATAATAATTTGAAATCTTGAACAAAATACCAATAATAAACAGTGACTTTATCTTTTCTACAATTAAGCTCGCATGTGCAAAGTAGCAGGCAGCTTTTGTTTCTGGAGCAAAACAAATAAAAAATAATGTGCTTTGTAGTTTTATATGTTCTTAGGCATGCGTTCCGAATAATTACGTGAATTTCTTTCACTGATTTCAAGTACAAAAAGTTTTACAATTTACTGCAAAACCCTTTATCAGGATTATTTCGGTACATTGTCGTTTGTTGAAATTATTTAAATTTACACCTCCAATATGTAAACCATTGCACATACAAACTAACACAAATATTTGCACACACACTTATGCAACACATGATTACAAATAGTAGTAGTTGTGAGCATTTCCATAATACGCTACAGTTTTTTGTGTCCTAAAGTTTTCTTTTCTCCCCCTTTTGTTTAACCTTCTATATAATTTCTACTGCCGCTTTGAGTGTTTTTATCCTTAGAATTCATATTGTAATTGTAAAAACTGAACAAAAAATAAGCAGCGTATGAGGAATAAAATATATATTCTATCGCAGATTTAGTTAGGAAATGTAAGTACATATTTTGATATTTATGTCTCCCCAGATAGTTTGTACTATGGAAATGCTAGTGTCCTAGTGCACTCAACAACAACTTTTTTTGTGTGGGGATTTTCTAGAATTGGGTGGGTGTAATTGTCTTTTTCAATAAAATTTTACTATGGTATTACAACAGCAACCAAATATTTGAAAAACACACCACATTGGCCTCCAAGACCCATTTTTTTGGCCAAAACTCAGAACTTTTTTTCTTATATTTGTTGTTGGAATATTGTAGCAAACGCTTCAGATAAACAAAACTTCAATTAACCGTTATTCTATGAAGTGAGAAAGTTCAATGCTTTAAGTGCAGTGGTAAACTGAAACACGTGGTATACTTTTTTGTTTTATTTGAGTCACAGGTTACACGAAAATAAAAAAATTTTTTCAAATCTATTAGTTATGGATATTAATGTATTTAAATTTTTAATAATGAAATATTAAATAAAGATTATGGTAATAAGAAATTACACAAAAAACTTTTATAACCTCAAAATCAGTGATTTAAGCTTTTTATAAAAAAAAATATAGTATATAACATAAATATTTCAAGTGATTTCAACGAAACAAAAGCACACAAAAGTACAGTGATATTTGGTGCTTACAAATCATTAATAACTTTTGCTAGTTATTGCTTGCTTTTAAGAAAACAATTTTTGTTTCAGGAAACTTTTGCTTCAAAAATTGTGATTTATTCAGAGTTTGGCAGAGTGGAAGTAAAAATTTAAATAATTAAAAACTTAATAAAATTTATGTTTTTTTTGTTATTAATTATGTCTTTTATTTGAATTCATGTATATAAGTGAATATTTTAGTTTCGGCCAAAAACTGTGGCTCGCCAGACCAATGTGCAAAGTACGGAAGATAAGTTGAAATAGTTACCAAGAAAAAATGTTCACCAACATTTTTTCAATTGTGCAATTCAATAATACTGTTTCAAACAATTTTTTTTATTGTTCGAATACACACAAACTTCAATATATTTTAAAGTTAAAAAAAATTTAATATTACGAAAATTTCAAAATTTTTAAAAAGTTTTTTTAATTGCTTCAATTAACTGTATTGATTAAAAAAAAACATTATGATTTGTGTTTTCGTTTTATATAGCCTCTTTCGCTGGTGTTCAAATTTCAAAGCAGTAACAAAAATTGCCAAGTCTGAACAATGACTATGTCGTGTACAAGATACAAGAAACGCCATCCAAATGAAGAAACTTCGATTTTAAATCTGGAACACGAATCGGAGTATAATTTCTAAACTTTAAGCAAAAAAAAAAAAAAAAAAACTAGATAAACGATGTGGTGAGCGAAGAGAATTGCCGAAAATCAAAATGCTGTTTTCAGAATTTTGGGATAATGAAATATTATAAAATGTCTGGTCTGCTAGAACATTGAAAGAGTTTAACACCCAGGGCAACAGCGTTAGGATGGGCAACACTTTTACAATATGATATTCATAAAGTTTCAGAATTGTTTTTAAAAACAATTTTTTTTTTACAATTATCATAGAATAAAAACAATTAAGAGAGTATAGTCGATCAAGCCCGACCATATGATACAGTACATAATTAAAAACACGTTTTCAAGCCAGTTCTTTGTATTAAATATTATTTAGATATCGTCATCTATTAAAGAATTGTTTACCTTTAAGTGAGCTTATGATCGCGGATGGGATTTATATTGGATCTATGTTTTTTTTTTTGGATCTACCAGCACAAGATTTTATCATGACGTAGTAGCTATCGCCAATTTATATGCAAATACCAATATTTATAAGGAAGTTTTAACATGAAAAGCTATTTTCAGGAGTAGTATTTAGTCATTACCGTATCTAGTCACATTAGCGATATAGTCCATTTTATCTTTATTTTCTGCCGCCATAAGTAAAACTAATAGTAAGTATTTACGTTATAGTTCATTTCACGATAGCAGCACACACACCAAAAAAAAAGCTTTAGGACAATCGGCGAAGGCTAAACCGTCCCTCACGTCCGCCAAAATTTGAGAAAATTAATATAAGTTTTTTTTTATCAATACCTAAAAAATTGGTGGGTGAGACCTAAAGAAATCCAACTATTGATTTTAACGGTCACCCTAAAAAGCATATTTGCCATATATTTCACCTAAGAGCAGCTAACAAATGCAAAAGTAGAGCAAATTATTAGCGATATAGTCACTGTTGGCGTCTGAACCAAAAGCAACGGATTTCCTATCCATGGTTTCTATTTTGAATGATTATATGCTCTAAGACGAATTGACAACCTAAGGCACCACTGTCATTTTATTCCAAAATTTTCTTTAATTTTTATGTTTTTTCGTTTATTTTCTTTGCTTTTAAATTATAAATGTTCTAACGGCCATGTTCACCAAGTTCGGTTAAAACTAACTTTCAATTAAAGTTCCGGTTACCAGTATGTTTTGACAGCTATAACCGATGGTTAATTATAACCGAACTTGGTGAAAATGGCCGTAAGTCGAATTGTTGTTTAAAAGCCATATTGGACGGCTGTTTCTTTTGTACACGCGTTTTAACTAAAATTAATTAAATCGTAAATGTTGTTCTTTATATTAAATAAATCAAAATTTTATAACGTTTTGAAAAAGACAGGAAAATGTTTTTTTTATGTTTGGAAGTGCTTTCTTTTTTTTTATTTTAAATACTTGTGGCTTTTTTAGTTCTCATTCTAGCCGTTATAATATCACCAAGTTGTTTAGATGCTTGTTTGAGGTTTTAGCGCTGAAACCCGAAGCCAGTAACGCAATCGGCGTTCTCTCCGGGAATAAAACCAAGGTGTTTGGATCCTTGGCTGATACTCTGGAGCTTTAGCATAAATCCACGCCTATATACAGACCATACCGCACTAAACGTATCGGCGTTTCTTCCGTACCACCATAGGACGTAAATGACGTTTTACATTAGCAAAATTTAGGAGAGGAGTGAAAAGAGAATAACATATCTCCCACAAGCCCAAGACTTGACGAGTTAAACTGTACGAGTCAAACTTGCCGTGTGTGAACCGGCACTTCCTTCTTTTTCGTTTTCGAATACCCAAACCATATAAAAGAACTAAGAATTAATTCACTTAATTGAGGACAAATCAGCTCCCCACTCGAAAAAAAACTGGTTTTTGTCTTTGGTATTAGGGAAGGAATATCTTTTTATTATTTAAACAATCTTTTATGCATTATGAAACTCTAATGCAAAACTATAAGCCTGCTGTCAGTGTAATAAATATGTACTTTTTATTTTCTACATTCACATAAATTGATTATATTCAAAATCGGTTTTATTCCTAATAGTGGTATAACTGTAAATTAGGCTTTTAGTCACATTGGACTATATCGTTAGTCCACGATTTGGCTGCAACTAAGGGATGTGACTATAAGCGAAAAATACTCTAATGTTCTTTGTGATGTGATATTGAATATATATTTTAATAAAATCAACAAACAAATGCAGCTTTTTATTCATCTTGAAAATATTTTCTCAATATAACAATCGCTTAATAAAAATTGATACTTACTGTTCAACTGTGCTTAATTGCGGCTGCCAGTGTAACCTAACCTACTATTTTTATAGATGGGATTCTGCCGGGTATTTATCTGTTGTCTGGGTAAATACCGGGAATATACCTTTTTTGGGAATTTAAAACACAAATCAATATGGCAATCAGTTACTGTCAATAAAATTTATTTAATTTTAAATTACTTTTCGGTTTTTAAGAACTTCGTTGGTTAAATTGCACTAAAACTACAGTAAATCGGAGTGTATGGATTTAAAATTGTAAGGAAGATATGTGTTTATTAGTGAAGCTAATATCGATTAAAATAATTAATACATTTTTATAAAATTTTGTACAAAACGTTTATATCCACCCTTTGGGTAAATACCAGTGTATTTTCCAATTCTTACCCAATATTCCCTATTTACCGGGTATTTACCCTCTTCCCATCAATAACAATTCATATATTTCCAAATAAAGACTTCGTTTGCTTAATTTACATTTAAAGCAAGAACAAATTAAAAATATTGTTTTTGTTTTACATGCAAGTTAAGCGAAAGAAGTCGTTGTTCGAAATCGATGAAAAGGCCATTTTAATTGTTTACATATATTTTATTCAATATTACAAGTTCATTGTAGAGAACATTAATTTGTTAAATTTTAACAATTTTAATTACATAAATTTTCATATTATTTCTAATAAGTACTCTAAGTCAAATACTTTAATAGTCTTATTACCTTAATATTTCCCAGGAATATTTTCAATTTGTTCAATTTTATTGAGTTACCAAAATTATTTCTTATATTTACAAATTCAGTTGTTGGTGGCAAATCCATCTGAGGAGATCGAGTGGTTGCGATCAAAACATGTCATGGTAACCTGCCGGCCAGGGTTCGAGCCCCGGCCTCGGTCAATAATGAAAGATTATCAATAACAATTTTAATTAATTTTCATGTTGTAAAATTCCTTTCTTCATAAAAATAATTTGATGAAAATTAAATTTGATGAACTTGAGCCGAATTAATATATTAAAAAATTTAGATTAAAAACCATAAATAGTTCAACAAAATAACCACAATACTTATTCTTGTGTAAGAAATTATAAAACCAACCAAACAACTTATAAAACTCGTTTGCTATTTTGTTTTTCATATACCTCTAAAAATCTTAAAAAATTAAATAACCTTTTCTCCCACCTAATTAAACAATGTGGACATTTTTTTTATAAAAGAATGCTACAACCAGACCAACTTTTTCATCTTTATTTTTTTTATAGATACTCCTCCTAGACTTTTGTGTGTGTTGGTTTTGAAATGTTCTGCGCCACTTTACTTTATTAAACCCTTTGTACACTTACGAGTATGCTTTTGTAAGAGTTAAAAGTTAATACTCAAATATGTTAATATCCATTATTTCCTTTCTACATTTGTGAATTGGTGCATGTTCGTGTGTTTAAGTGCACATACACCTTCATTTACTTGCCTGCCTCCAGGATAAAGTTCAATTTGTTGATAAGTAAAATTGTGTGTTTGTTTGCCTGTTTGTGTGTTGGTTGTAGAAATTTATGTTTGATGATTTTAAATGTGTGCCGAAGTGAAATTGTTGGAATTTGCAACAACTACAACACGCTCACGTAGATAAACACATTTAAAACATAAGCATGTATATAGTTAGATAGTTTGCTTTAACTGAAGAAAAAAAAAATGAAAAGTTTAACCAGTCAATTGGAAATAAAAGATTGCGAACATACTTTAAATGCTAATTAGAATACTTAAAAGATGAATTGATTATTTACGTTTTTCATTCGTTTCTCAGTTTTACAATATTAATATTGGACTCTGTAAAGCAGTGTTCGAAAATAAGCAGAACATTATTTAGCATTCGGCTCATACACCCAGGAACTATATCTATTTTGTTAGTGTTTATGTAGACGAACACAAATCCTTAATACCGTTCTTAACTTTTTTCAAGAAAGAGCCAAACATTATATAGTGTTCTGTTCTTCGTTAAAAAACAGAACAATTGTACTGTACTGTACTGTACTGTAGACAAATATTGTATAGGAATTTTAATGTTGTATAATGTTACTTTTTTACATTGATGTAGAAATGGACAAACAAAAAAAGTTAAGCAACGACCACAGCACGAATGTTTTGTTTGTGCATAACTATTTTGCCGGCTTTTTGATTTTTTTTCGTATGTGTATTTTGTTTCTGTGAAAAATGTTTGGTTTTTCATACCAGCCAAAAGGGACAAACATTAATGAACCGAACCGAACACAGTAAAGTTTTTGCTTATTTAAACCGAACGGAATTTTCATCTCTTGTTGAGTTTGATAAACCGTATTATTTTTGGTTCGAAAGATGACAAACTGGGAAACGTTATTTTTTTTAATGATTTTCTACACAAACACTATTAGCGGTTGTGTTTTCCACAAATCTACCGAACCGAACACTAAGGAGTGGTATTTAAAGTTTATTTTCGAACACTGCTATAAAGAAAAAAGAAGTGGGTGTTATTGGATAAGTGGGCGTGATAGCTCCCATTCAAATACAAACTAGATCAGTAACAGTCAAAGTTACAAAATCTAGCACAAATAGCCTCGCTTCCAATGAAATACATACATCCAAAAAAGAGTGTGCGGTGCTTATTTAAAACCTTCTGATCTTATCGCACCATGTTGAAGGTTATAAAAGGTTCGGCATAGCTCATGCGCGGATCCAGCTTGAGCCTTAGAAGGGGGGGGGGGGATTTTTTTTGATACAAAAAGTAAAAAATTTGTATTATCAAAGTTATTTTCGGGAATACAAAATTTATTATTAATACGATTTTCGTATGACGTGCTAAATTCCCAGTTTTTCATATTTGATAAATTTGTTTTAAAAAGTTTATTAAAATTAATATGTGTATATTATTAAAAAAAAAACTCAACAAAAAGGTTAAATGAAATATAAGACCAGTCCACTATAAGGTAATTTTTTTAAATAAGCAATTTATGATTTCCTTGTGAGGCAAATTTAGATGGTACAGTCTTTCTTCTGTCATTGTTGATCTGAGCCATGTTTTAATTAGACGACGGGTAGGAAATAACCGCTCTCTCGTAGCATTACTGACGAGTAGGCAAGTTTTTTATGGCATATGCCATTTTTGTCATTTCTTCAATTATATTTTTAAAAGGCAATTTTGGTCCAGCTTGCCAAAGAATACCTTTTTGCAACCCAGAAAAAAAGTTTTAAATAAGCTTAGCGAATATGAGGCAGAATCTATTCGAAATGCTAACTGAATAATGCAAAAATCGGACGTAAAAAGAGCCTTTAATGCATCTGCTCAAGCCACTTGAAGTTACAATCGAAAGGGATTTCTATGAATGAAAGCTTTGGCTTAATTGACAGTGCTAAGGAAAATAATACCAGATGTCAGTAAAAAAGATTTTGTTAAAAAGTTTGAAAAACGATTTAGATCGTAATACATGTGGTAAATTATTCAATACTCCTGAAAAATCTATATGGCTTGGCATTTCAATTTAAAAAAAGGTTTTTAATCGATTTTCTCACAATTTTGTTTTAATGAAAGTGAGACCGATAAGTTTATTGACAACCTTTCTCTATCTGAACTTTTAGTGTTCAAATATGCTCCAGTTAAATCTTGCGATGTTGAAAGAATGTTTTTCATTTATAGAACTGTTTTATGTGATAACAGGAGATTATCAGGGGTGTTCTAGAAATCGAAGACACAAAACGCAAGAATTTTATAACAAAATTAGATTAAAAATGTATTAAAAACATCTTCCAAATTCTTACGTTTTGCTACCCAGAATTTTTTTTTTGACAATTTGAAGAAACATACTATTGTACTTACAATAAAAACTTAATAAAATAAATCTTTCTTAAATAACATGGTTATCTTGCCATTTTTCGTGCCATTTTAAACTTGCCCTGCTGACGAGCATTGAAACGAAAGTTTGAAATATTTTTCTTAAATTTCAATAGATATCTTCATCACAGTTTATCTAATAGATTTTCAGATATTTTCCATGTTTGTTGCAAATGCAACAGTTCAGACTCAAGTTTTGATGTTAGTAGGTGTTTATCTATCTCTTTTATAAAAACATAATCAGCTCATCAGCAAGTTGTGATTTTAAAAGTTTTGTATCTGCATTTGACTTGATTACACTTTGAGGTAGAAGTTTAGGTATGTTCAAAACATTTAGGAGATCTATTGGGAAACGTGTTTTGAGATCTTCTAAAATAAATTCAATGAGAGGAATGTAACCTACAACTCGGTAGTAATCTTCAACATTTTGAATGTGATTGGAACCTCTAAGCGGCTTTGATGAAGTATCTCTACCTTTCCACTCAGATATTTTTTCCAAAGCTTCTACTATATGATATACACTTGTTGCAAAGTGTAAAATTGAGTCGTGACGGTCCAACCATCTTGTCTCGCATGATGTAGAGAGTTTGGCACCCAAATACTTTGCTAAAACTGCGTTTCGCTTGGGATGATACAACTAATTGTATTAATGGCACTTCGCTGCATTTTAAAATTGAGTTGTTTGATATATGGTAATAGCAAGGCGTTTGTTTTGCATTTGTCCAGAATTTATAACAGCTCCAGCTCCAGAGGACACCCATCTGTTCCATTTCCTAAACAATTTTTTAGGTCAAGACTAAAATTTGTCAAAACTTTTAGAACTATTGATGATAGTGCCTTCGCATCAATTGACACATCAACGTCATTATTAATATCCTTTGAAGCCTCTTCAAATGCGTTTACAACAAAGCCAAAAAATGCTTTCCTAACAACTTTTTGTTGTATGTTGAAATATCTTTATGATAAGGAAATCTGGGATTTCCCCGACAAATCTGTGTTTTTGTCAAAAATTATCGAATAAAATTTTGATTCATATAACACATGTATACATAAATATTGCATATACTAAGGCTTATTAATAATTCAACTGCACGCATTTTCAAGTCAAACGTTTATTCTTTGCATATAGATGGCACCAGCTGGGATTGAATGTAGAATAATAAGTATTTGAATACAGTAAACTAGATGTTTTATTGGAAATATGTAATAAATATTTATTAGAATTAAGATTTGGATACTTATTGAAAATTGCAATAGATTCAATTAATAATAACAAAAAAACCTTGTCGGGATTTTCCAAAATTTTGTGCATATAAAAAAAGATATTTATTGGGAATTCTTTTATTATCGAGATAAACCAAACATACTTTTATAATTTAGGGGGGGGATGATTTCCTTATTCCCCCCTGAATCCGCGCCTGGTTTTTACGGATTAAAAAAAGGGTAAGATAGAGTGTAGGTGTTAAAAATTTGTATATGGTTAAGGGTCAACCAACCATTATAGGGGAACCATCTGGAATATTGAATATAGGTAAAAGTTTAGTAAATAAAAGAAGTTCAGTATGTGTTTATTGAAGCTCCAATTTTCTTTCAGTTTCTTATTTATTTAACTTTGTTGAGCGTTGTCTTTTCTAAAAAAAAAGTGTACCATAAGTGTTACATGGGCTCTGGCAACATTTTTAAATGTTAAAAAATATAAGAAACACCCTACATACTACACGGAAGGCACACCGCAACTTATAGTCATCATGCAACTATATAACATTTTAAAAACAAAATACAACAAGAAAACCATTAACATTATTGGTAAATTTTCCAAGTACAACAAAAATTTAGTAAAATTAAAATCCTCTATAACATTTCTAATGAAATGTAAGCAATTGGGTATTATACCGAAATTTATTTTTAATGCTGTGAAAAACTTACACAACATGTTTAATTTCAATGACAAAATTTATAATGACATCAAAATAAACTTACAAAAACATATCTACAAGTTTCAGAACATAATTTTAAATTTACTTATACAATATAAACATAAACAAATCAAGAACACTGAAAGAGATGTTATGAAAGCAGGTCAATTGATGAGAATCTCATTGGATGAGAACGATCTAACGGTACTGATGGAGAGCGAGCGCATTATTATTGAAAAACTTAAAACAGACAACAAAACAACACACATTAAAAAACTGACAAAGTTAAGAGAAGAGATGAACAAGGGATTAAAAGTAAAGAATAATCAAGAGTGGTTTGTAAATACAACTGACATAATTATACCAACAAATGTTAGTTGGCTATTATCTTTGGGACCAAAACATGCATTACCGAATACGAAGACGACGTTCCCATTATTCAAATGCATAGCAGACGGTGAGGATATTGTTCAGACACTAGAGAATAAAGAACAACAAGATATTGCGAGAAGTAAATTAACATCTCTTATTGACAACCACTTGAGTAAGACAAGATTGACGCAAAGAGACAGGATGATACTTGACACAGTGGATCAAACAAAACAATTTCTTGACAAAAATGATAATTTATTAATACTAAGTGCAGACAAAGGCAACAAGACAGTAGCAATGATTAAGGAGGAGTACAAACGAAAAATGAAAAACATACTGTGTGATATGTGCACATACAAACGATTAAAACAGGACCCTACTTCTTCGTTGCAGACAAAGAATAATTTAATAGTTGACAACTTATTTAATTTAAGACTACTTGATACAAGGGAAAAGGCAATATTAACTACCAGAACTGCGGTAGCACCAAGGATTTATGGATTACCAAAAATCCACAAACAGGGAATACCATTGAGGCCAATTTGTTCTTCAATAAACTCAGCCTCATATGGACTATGCAAATATATTGTTGGCATTTTAAAGAATTTGACGAACGAATCGAGTTACAACGTAAGAGACGCAATCCATTTTAAGTCTAGGATAAACAACACCAAAATAGAGAATGATGAAATTCTTATATCATTTGACGTAGTATCATTGTTTCCAAGCATCCCGGTAAATTTGGCACTTAAGTCGATATTTGAAAAATGGGACATCATAAAACAATATACTAACATACCTCAGGAACTATTTATGGATATTGTGAAATTTTGTATTAAAGACACAAGGTATTTTAAGTATGATGGGAAAATTTATGAACAGCGAAAGGGAATGCCCATGGGATCGCCGGCCTCACCAATCATAGCTGACATTGTTATGGAGGATCTTTTAGATTTGACAATTGGAAAACTGAAGACGAAACCTAGAATAATGACTAAATATGTAGATGATATTTTTGCCATTTTGAAGAAACATGCTGTTGAGGACACTTTGCACATGTTAAATGCTTATAATGAGCAGATAAAATTTACTGTGGATATAGAAAAGAACAACGAACTACCTTATTTGGACGCAGTTATAAGACGAGAGGGAGATTCACTTAGACTAGATTGGTATCAAAAACCTACTTCATCTAATAGGTTGATCAATTTTTATTCTAAACACCCACGAAGAGTTATAATTAATACAGCGACGAATTTCATTAAAAGAGTATTAGATATAAGCGACGAAATATTTCACAGAGACAACATAAAGAAAATTACCAATATTCTGGAGAAAAATGAATATCCGAAGAACACCATAAAGGATCTAATTAGACATGTCAAATCAACAAAGAAAATATTGATTAACAAAGATAAGCCCCAGAAAATTTACAAATCCATAATATAGCAGGATTATCCGAGAGAATTAAGAAGACAAACATTTATGACAATGATAAGTATGAACTTGCTATGAAGACCAAGAACTCAGTTGGAAAGTTGTTTAGTAAAACTAAAGACGAATTGAAGAAAGATGACCGATCAAACCTAATATATAGGATAAACTGCAATGGTGATGGTTTACATTTGTGCAACAAAACATATGTGGGTACAACAAAAACCAAATTAAAGACTAGAATCTCATCCCACAAATCTGATCTGAAAAATACCGAAAAATTATTAGAGCAAAAAACTGCTCTTGCGGCCCACTGTGCAAAAAGTGGTCACAAGCCAGACTTCGAGAAGGTGAGAGTACTACAAGAAGAGAGTAATTATAAAAAGAGATTTACCTTAGAAATGTTACATATAATAAATATTCCAACGAACACACGACTTAATTATAAGACAGATACAGACAATTGCGCTCAATTATATCGACACATAATAAATAAACATAATAAGAAATGACAACTAGTTGATAAGTCTTGTTTGATGTTATAGGTTTGTGAAAATAGACGCGGTAAAATAATTTAACTAATTATGTACGTAGTATGCAAATTATAAGTTTTAGTTTTTGTAATATTAAAGAAAATCACTTGTTGTATTTTAGATTCCTTGAAAATGGTTGACGAAGTTAACCGAAATATCGGAGAAAATAAATTGTTAAAACTAAAATAAAAAGTTGTTTTTATTTTAATTTTATGATCCAAGACCTTTAGCCGAAGCAAATGAATAATCACACAAATATAAAAAACATAAAACAATAAAATACAATTATCGTTAAAAATTTGGAGCCTTTTATACCGCTAGTTTCTAAGTAAAAAAATACAAGAGACGAACTAAAAATTTTATTTATTTTTTCTGATATAATAACAAAACCAGCTGTTAATCTAGTGCTACGTTGATGCCACTTTAATTAAAATGAGTGTTGAGCATGTAGCTTATTTTTACGGGGAACATCTTCAGAAAAGAACACGTTGCACTTTTAAAACAGAACACATTTTTCGGAAAAAAAACATAAAGAAATGTAAAAGGCAGAATAAATGCAGAATATTACTCAGAAAAGAAAACGCCATTAGTTTTAGGTTTGTAAACCCTATAATTTTTAGTTTTAGAATATTTCACTTTAGGAAATTTCTGTAAATTTTATTAGCAACTTTGAAGATTATTTAACTAATTTACACGATTAAGTTTGAAGCGCACAGTTGTTTTCTTCTCAAGTTAGACTTTACGAATGATCTCAAAAGAAAAATGTAAACAAAACCACTGGATGTTGATTTCAGTTGAGGAGTAGGTGGCGACTGACAACTGGGATGGGATTGTGTAATGTTTCACTGTGGTGAACAGATGTCTTTCGTCTTTCAATGCAAGAAGTTAAAAAAAGTACTAACAGCAGTGACAAAGTAAAGAAGTCGTCAAATCTGCATTTTGATAGTTTTGTGTTATAAAATCTGCACTATTGGCAACACTGATCAGGTTTAATTTCATTTAAATCGGTTAGTTTTGTTTTATCTCAAGTGTACTTTTAAATTTTGCTGGTGGTACCACGACTTTCTGGTCCGCAAACGATTGTTAAAAAAAACAAACAAATTTACAAATGGTTTTTATAATTTTTATTAGACCATAAAAATTAGGAGACACATAAATATATTGAATAAACTATAGCCTTCGTTAGTCTATAGGGGAAGGAAAACTGTATACATATAGCAAAAAAAACCTTCATGAAATAATAATGATGCTTAATTAACATCTTTTAGTTAAAGTTTTCACACTCTCCCAAGCGCCATTGACATTCTGGATTATACCTTACATCATCTTCGTTTTTTATGGTAATTTTACGTGTATCGCGAAAGTTTTCATATACAGAGCACAAATGGTCGTAACCTTGGCGAAGAAAAATTATATTGCTATGATGTGTCTTAATTCTCATAGGCTCATCTATATTATTGAAAGTAAGCAATATTTTATATTTTTTATTCCAGAGCTTGATACCAATCGCTTTATTCCCATTTTCTAATTCAGTTTCTCTAAATTCTGCCGTAAGGTGGGCTGCATCAGCCGCAGTATCGTCGTATCGCCCCAGAAAAACAAGGAACCCGGGTTTTCCTTCTTTTTGGCCAGGGGATACATTAATCTCTGAGTTAGAAGCCATATTGTAAAGACAAAAGTACTTCTTAAAATATAAATGTATTAAATATTGAGGAAGCTTTTCTATTGCATTGTCCACTTCCGATTGTAAGTCCAAACTCATCCGATTATACAATTTATCTTTTCTTGCCATATACAATGTGTACGCGAATTTTTCTGAAAAAGAACTTAATTCTTGAGTTCTATATTGCTCAGAAACAGCGTTGTGGAGTGGAATAAGCATACGCAACATAATCACAAATAAGATCTTATCGTTTGACTCATAAATATTCCATATCATATCAACAAAAGTAGGTAAATTATCCTTCGAAATAAATCGATACACGGCTTCAGCAAAAATACTTTTAAGCTCGTCATCTGCAGCCTGTTCTATTTCTTGATATATTTCCTTCAGTTGGGTTTTACTAATTAGCGAATTTGCAGCTTTTACTAATAGAAATGCACTTTTATCTATTATATCTCGTGTAATGTTAGGGCAAGGTGCGGTTAAAACTAGTACTTCTGCTTTTGCTTTGTTGTAAACGTAGTTCATCTTTTCAATATCGTTGGGATAATTTTTAGTAATATTCTTCCACATTTGTGTTAAATCGTCAATATTGCCAAATACTGGTAATAACTGTAGAAATGAACTGAACAAAACAGTCAAAATTATTTTACTTGTTCTCATTTTAAAAACGCTTACTTAACTGAAATCGAGTTCGTCTGCTGCTGATATTTATACTTGAAACTCTATTTATATTTATTTTATTAAATCTATTTATTTTTAACCCTGAAAGCTTAAACTTAAATAGAACATAAAAAATAAAAATTTGTTCATTTATCAAAAAGTAATTTCAATTTTTGGGAATACAAAATTTTTAATTTCAAAAGTTTTTGTTATTCGTGCTCAATTCCCAGTTTTTATTCTTGATAAAAACACTTGAAATTTATTGTTGATGGGATAAGCTATTCCTAAGCGCTTAACACTTAATTGATTATTTCAAATTAATAAATTTCATTCGATATCGAGAGTCGTGGTATCAAAATAAATAATTTCGATCAATTTTGCTCGATATCGTATACGGTGATTAGACCCCTGGTGTGTGAAAATAACGTTTTGAGGAAAACGCATTTAAAGTTATTTTACATCCTTTTAGGCACCAGAATCCACTCTAAAGTCCAAACCCGTTTTTTGACACGCTAGGTCCCTTTTCTCGGAGAAGGTCACATATAGCTATAACCCAATTTAATGGTTATATTAATCCTAAGCACGTTGATATATAAATCGGACAAATCGGCTAAAAATGGTTACGTTATGAGCAAAATACTCCAAAAAAGGACTAAAAACCAGGGACCGTAACGGTTATAAGTGATATGAAAAAAGTTATTTTATAACAGTTATTTTAAGAATTAAAAAAAAAACTTAATCTTTAACAGTTATTTTTCAACGTAAAAATAAAAATTAAATTTTATTTTTCCGTCTAAAATAAATCTCATTTTAGGAGTTTTATTTTTTCCGTCTGAAGTAAAACTCTTTTTAGGAGTTTTATTTTTTCCGTCTTAAATAAAACTCATTTTTGGAGTTTTATTTTTGCCGTCAGAAACAAATTTGTATATTAATACAATTTATTTTTCACTAAGTTCATTGCAAAAATCTGATTTTTTTCAATTAGCAAAAATTACAACAACTCAACTGAGTTGAGTTGTAAACCGTAATAGCGGCCAAAATATAAAAAGAAGTGCTACTAAAAACCCTTAAATATAAATGTAAAAAATACCGTGTTAAAACAGGATTGGGTGTACTTTGTGTAAATGTCAAATTTTTCACCAGAAAATTTGGAAAAAATAATGTTTGTTAAATTAAACAAATAAAAAAAGTCTGTTAAAAAAGAAGAAAGTAAACAAATGAATTTTAATTTAGACAAAAAAATTAATCTCTTCAAAAGAGTTGTATTTTAGACGGAAAAAATAAAACTCCTAAAATGAGTTTTACTTTAGACGGAAAAAATAAAACTCCTCAAATGAGTTTTATTTTAGACGGAAAAAATAAAACTCCTAAAATGAGTTTAACTTAAGACGGAAAAAATAAAACTCCTAAAATGAGTTTTATTTTAGACGGAAAAAATAAAACTCCTGAAATAAGTTTTATTTCTGAAGGAAAACATAAAACTCTTTTTTTTAAGATCACCACAGATTCTGAAAGAGCTCGTCAGTTCGAATCTATTGATATATGACACTATAAGTCTCCGTTGGCTCTAACATGAAGAGTTTTTATGTTTAAATTTTCCGAATAACTGTTATTTACGGTCCCTGCTAAAAACATTAAAATTTTTATAAAAACGAAAATTTTAGAACTGTAATTTGACCTATTCATACCTCTTAGATATCAAAATATCGGAAATCTTTAGTTGAACATATTTGCTTAAAAACTCGGAAAATCGGTAAAAAAAAAATGTATGTCAAAGTTTTATCACCAAAGTAAATGGTAAATTTATTCTTAACGATGTCGGTTTAAAAATCTGTCAAATCGGTTACAAAATGGCCGAGTTATGACCAAATACTGAAATTCGATCAAAACTAAACTTTCTATACGTATTAATTAAACTACTTTTATTATTTAATAACACGCCAACATGTGGAAATAATTAAATAAAATAAAGCGATATATCCCAGCCAGCAAAATACTCCGACGTTGTCTGAATTATATATTTCTTGCAAATGTCTGACTTCATTCTTAGAGACTTCGTTCAGATTTCTATCAGACATTGAATATACTTACAGTCTGGACGATTTCTGATCGATTTCGAATGGATATATCGGGGGGAATTTATGTACAGATAAATTCAACAAAAATTTTCCATGCCTTGTCATTAGATTTCTGTCAGATATGCATCTATCAGAAATGTCTGCAAATAAAACCAGAATTTCCCACTACTTGTCTGACAGAATTCTTATACGATTCCGACTTTTTTATCGACGTTTCTCTCAGATACCTGAAAGACGTCGGAAGACATACATATGTGTAGATAAACATATGTATACGTATATAAACTTCTGGTCTTTCCCAACCATGGTGAAGAGTTGATAAGATTCGGCCATTGACATTCTGTTCTGTACCTTACATCATGTTCGTTTCTTATGGTGACTTTACGTAATTCCCTTTTGCTCTGCCATTCAGCGAGCAAATGGTCGTGACCTTGACGAATAAAAATTAAAACACTATGATATGTGTTAATTCTCATAGGCTCATTTAGATTATTAAAACTAATAAATGCATTATATTTTTTATTCCTGATCTTTATATTAATCACTTTATTCCCATTGGCTAATTCAATTTCTCTAAATTCTGCCATAAGGTGGGCTGCAGGTTTTTACCTGCTAAGTCGCTAGGGGATACATTAAGCACTGTGCCAGAAGCGTAAATGAGAAGACAAAAGTACTTCTTAAAATATAAATATAGAGCAGTTCCATATGAAAACGATCAAAATTGGCAAATTTTTGGACGACCCCTCTCCGATTTTAAAATAAATAGTCTCAATCGATTGCCCAGCAAAAAATAATGTACCCATATTTTTTTTTTTTTTTTATAGTGACTGGTTTAGTGGTGGTGTACACCACTGTCATGTGACAAAATTGAAGAATTCTTCAAAAGCGACCTCATTGAAAGTTGTTTTAAAAAAAAACTACTAAAGCGATCGCTCGTTGGAAATAAATCGATACACGGCTTCAGCAAAAATACTTTTAAGTCCGTCATCTGCAGCTTGTTCTATATCTTGATATATTTCCTTCAGTTGGGTTTTACTAATGCAACGGACGAAAACTGTGACCCTATCTATCAAAAGAGAGTTCTACCTATAACACCAGCTTTGCTCGTCGGAAAATGGGGTAATTCGTTTACTTTTACTAGATAAGAGTATAAGTCCACTACTATAAGATTTAAGATTAGGTAGATTTGAAATTCAAAATTCAACTTTTAACCATAAAAAAAAACATTAACATAACCGAAAATCTATAGATGCAAACAGATTTTTAAATGTACGAAAAGGATTAAGATGTTGTCCTCCTTTCCATATCTATACCCACCCAAAACCTATGTTATTCTTTAAAATTTCTGAATAACCCATTTTGTCCCTTCTCTAATGTATTTAAATGTTTCGTGAAATAAATAAAATTTGTTTAAAGGTCCATTAAACTAACAACGTATTTATTTAAAGATAAAAACCACGAATTAAATAAATAATTGAAAGAAAAGTTATCATTCTAAACATAAATAAAAATCGCCAAATTATATTTAATACATAATTAAAATAAAAGTAAAAATTATAATTTAAATAAAAGTTGTTTATGTTATAATGTTATGAATTATGTTATCATAAATGTTTTAAAAGAAATGACAAAATGTTAAAACTTAAAATAAATTGGAATCTATGTAAATGGTTTTTGAATTAGATCAAAATTCAAAAAGAAAAATAAAAATAACATTTTATTTATAAATGAAAATTAAGTTTTAACATTTTCTATTCTGTAATTGCATTTTAACAGAAATTTTAAAGTAGTATAAAAAAAATAAGTTTTGGTTTGTTTCTGTTTTATTGGTTTTTTTTTTTAGATATGAAATAATAAAATAAAAAAAAGCTCACCACATTTTATTTCCCTCGAAGACTGCAGGCCTGAAGTTCGGAGATTTATTGATGGTTTTTAATATTAATTTTTTTTTTTAAATGGAAATATAAATTAGTGTTTATGTGGAATTTGTGCCTTATTCATCTGTAAAGTGTACTGTATTATGTATTATTGTATGTATGTATGTATGTATGTATGTATGTGTGAATGGATATTAGGGTGGCCTTTATTATTTTTTTTTGTATTTTCACTTGGCAAAGATTGGTTAGATTGGTTCCAAATTAGAAAAAAATAATATATAAAAAATTTTAGATCGTTTGCATAGTTATTGGGCGTGCCTTGAGCCCACAAAGTTTGCTAAAAATGCAATTTTTCTCACTATGTTTCACTATAATTGTTGATAACTTCAGTAATATTTATTTTAGAGAAAAACCTTATTCACAAATATGTTGCTCTGTATTAGTTTTCTTTAACATTAATATTTAATCCCGAAAAAGCCAAATTAAAAAATAACACAGAAATTTTCACATATCTACGCGTTCTTTGCCTGATGATTACACTACGTGACAAATTTTCAACAAAATCGTGACCAAATGAATCTAACAGCTAATCTTAATGTATCCTGAATCCGAATATGAAGTCAGAATTGTCAAAAGTAGAACAGTTTTTGAGATATTCCAAAATAACCGTTATTTGTGTTTTTAAAAAAGATGATGTAACTGAAATGCAAATACCTTTAAAAATTTTAAACGGACTATGTATTCTTTCTTTTTATGGAGAGGTTATAAAATTTCATAAATAACCATGAGTCGTTAAATGGATGAGTTATAGTGAACAAAACTTCAAACTTTATTTTAAATTTTATGATTTTGTTCAATATTGCTCTTTTCAAGTTATTTTTGTCCGCTGTCCCCTTTAACTCTGTCATTTCTTGAACAATCCTACCAGTGGTTTTCGTAGGGGTTTTCTTCGAAAAAAAAATAGCCGTAGGGAAAAAAGGACAGATTTTTTGAAATGTAGGGACTTTTCAATAATGTTGGAAAACTATACGTTTGGGAGCTTTTTTCGATTTGTGATAGCATACTTATAAATTTGTTAATACGGCAGCAATAAAAATTGTTAAATTCCTTTGAGTCATCGCTTGCCGTCATTTCAGCTTTGATTTTAACCTAATTTTGTGATAAGCTCTTTTAGAAGAAAGGAGATCTGTTGAACCTTATTTTCTAGAGCAAGAAATATATAATACATATGTAAAAGATGGGAATCAAAACGTTTTGGAGTAAAGTCGAAATAGTAAAGTGAGTGTGAAAAAATGGTACCCTAGCGATGAATCCCCTCAAAGAATAACTTGTGATACAATTTTCTGATCTCTTTAAAGGTAGTTTGATAATTATTAGTGAGTATTTATCATCTTATTTTTCAATCGTTAATTATAATGTTTTCGATTATGTTTTAAGTACAAGCAGCACAATTATGGCTCTTGATTATTTGAACAAAACAACAAAAGCTATAGGGATCTTGGAAATAAAAGAAGAAAACATTCGTAATTGAATTTATTTTCATTAATTGACAATAATTTTTGGGCTTCTAGTTTCGCCAATCTTTTTATTTCTTCGTCAATGAATTATATATCCTTTTTCAATCGCTCAACTGATAAATCAGTTTTTAATCAACAAAAATTATCTGAGAAGACTTATTCAGGTGATTTTTATAAAAAATTATAATCCAAATGCATTCTGGGAACAACTTTAAATAAAATTTATATCCATTAATACAAATGGATTCATTTGTTTTGCTATATATCATTTGAAAGTTGTAGGGATTTTTGTAGAGAAAAATAGGGTTTTTTTTGGGACTGCGTAAGAACTTTCAAAAAAAGTGTATAACATCACTGATCTTCACTAGCAATCCATTGTTATTTTAGTAATTTTATTACCTCTCAATAAAAAGAAAGAAATACATAGTCCGATTAAAATGTTTAAACATATTTGCATTTTAGTCACATTATCTTTTTTAAAAACCGAATAACGGTTATTTTGGAATATCTCAAAAACTGTTCTACTTTTGACAATTCTGGGTGGTTACTATGTAACTCGATTCGAAAGTATGAACAGCTCGAAAGTTGTATTCGATCCGAATTTAAACTCTTACCATGTAACAGTTTCGGATCGAGCGAAAAGTGCTGCCACTAATTGAAATAATCTTGGCACTACTTTCGAATGTATTATTCAACATTGGCAGCATTTATTACGCAAAATGTCAAAACAATGAAAACAAAAAAATGTAAAAAAAGAAATATTTGTGCGTTATAAAAATGGATACGGTTGCCCTTTGGATGGAAAATGAAGACGAGCGATTGGAACGTAAAATCCTACGCGATGGTGTAGATTTTATGCAGTTGACGGATGTAATGTAAGTAACAATTTATTAAATATGTTGTATGTAACTAAATATTTTTATTTGTAGGTTTGTGCGAAATTTCCGGCTCAACAAGGAAGCTTTTAAATATGTGTTGGAGAGCATTAGTGCTCAGCTGCCAACAACACTGAGATCAACTGCTGTAACACCATCAATCAAATTAATCAAATCAATCAAATTACACTTAAGTTCCTTGGACAAGGTGGGTACCAACACCAAATCGGTCAAGACCGGTTTGCTGGCTTGGCACAACAAACTGTGTAAAACTGCATCAAAGAAGTGTGCAATGCTATAGAGAAGCTGTTGTGTCCCAAGCACATAAATTGTGATCTGCCCAAACCTAAACAAAAAAAAATTATTTCCATTTTTCCCGCATTGGTGGACCGGCTGTATTTAGATCTGCTGCCAATCGTGTCCATAAATTGTTGGTGGCTTGTCTAGCGTCCGGAGCTTTTATATATTCCTTAGCCAACTGCCGATGCTCTGTCATAAAGTTGAGCATTATTTTAAATTGCCTTTGCATCGTATTAATATTTTTCGTGGCATTTTCCCTATTGAAAAAGACTTGTATTAATTTTTATCTATTAATATACATACATAAATTTAACAAATACTTACATTTTCAGCGTTGTTTTGATTTATTTAATTTTTTTTATATTTCATCCGTTAGCTCAAAATCAAACGAGTACAAATGTCAACTTTCGATCGACTTTGACATCTACATTCGAATTACATAGTGATGCACATCCGAAAGTAGAGTACGAGTATCCGATAATCGGATATGCAAAACCAAAAGTAGCAAATGTATTTACGAATTCGAGTTAGTTGGTAGGAAAAATCCGTATCCGTAATATTTAACTATCGAATCGAGTTACATAGTAACCCCCCTGACATTCATATTACATAAAGATTAGCTGTTAGATTCATTTGGTCACGACTTTGTTCAAAAACTTGTCACGTAGTGTAATCACCAGGCAAAGAATGCATAGATACATATTTCTGTGTTATTTTTTAATTTGGCTTTTTCGGGATTAAATATTAATGTTAAAGAAAACTAATACAGAGCAACATTGTTTATAAGATATAGCCCTAGAATATTTGTGAATAAGGTTTTTCTCTAAAATAAATATTACTGAAGTTATCAACAATTATAGTGAAACATAGTGAGAAAAATTGCATTTTTAGCAAACTTTGTGGGCTCAAGGCACGCCCAATAACTATGCAAACGATCTAATATTTTTTATATATTATTTTTTTCTAATTTGGAACCAATCTAAGGGGTTTGCCAAGTGAAAATACGAAAAAAAAAATTCTCCATTCTCCACACTAATGGATATGTATGTTAGTATTGAAATTTATAATTTAAGTCATTTCAAACAAATTTGGTGACTTCTGATATGATATTAATTTAAAATTAGTAAAAAGAAAAAATTTAATATAAGTGAGCCTCTAATATAAATTGTTAAATTATGTTCAAATAGTTAAGTAACGTTAGGCAGTTATGTAATAGGTATGTAAGTTAAGGATAAGTCAAATAATGTTTAAATTATTAATAGTTTTAAGTAATGTTAGGTTGTTATGTGCTATGTATGTTAAAAATAAGTTAAATTAAATTAAACTGTATAAAGTTGAGTTAAATAAAGATAAGGTAATAAAATGGTAGTTATCAGTATATTTAACTGATACTACATTGTGCTTATTTTCCATATTATAAAAACAAACTCCTTCCGTCAAGAAAATTAGCAAAAAGAAATTTTTTCCGTATCAAAATAAGTAATTTTCACCCAAATCTTGAAATTTAATCGGTCTTGTTTGAAAAGATAGTTCATATGTGTAAAGCTGGGATCACACGATTGCCGCAAATGCACCAATATGACACAATTATTATTGTGCTTTATTGACGCACAATAATGAAATTGCCCCAACCAAATTTTCTGAAATCACACGATTGCCCTGTTTTATACAAATTTAATTGCCGCTAGTTGGTACAAAGCGAAATGGTTACAACTATTGCCGCAGAACAGTCACACGATTGTTCTTACTTATGTATATTATCTGCGAAAACAGCTGTTGTGGTAGCTGTTTTATTTGTTTGAAAGTTCTTGTTGGATTGTTCATTGAAAAAAATTAAATGATAAATGATACAAATCATATACTTAAACAAATTATTGTTGAATAATTTTATTTAATTTTTTAAGATATTCCAAAAATTAACAGTCTGTTCAACAATTTCATATGTTTTGGTTCGAATAGAAATATCTAATGAAAATATTCGCACAGAACAGCTAAATATGCTTGTGAACATACATACTTAAAATAATTAATTAAAAAAATTTAAATGCAAAATAAATATATATGTATGTACAATGTACATTGTACATACATATTTATTTTCATTACCTAATAAAAGAAACACAAAAAAGTAAATCTAATAAAAAAAGCAAATATTGGCGCGTATTGTGTTGTTTGATTGCCGCACAAGAACACAATAAATATTGGTGCATTTTTGTCATTTTTATTGACGCGCGGTTGCATAGCAAACAGTCACACGATTGCCGCACCAGGGTTGCATTTGATTGGTAAAAGTAAGCACAATATTGTCCTCGATTGGTACATGAGCCATTTGGTTGTGCGGTCACACGATTGGGATATTAAAAAGTGTGAAAATTGGTGCATTGCGGCAATCGTGTGATCCCAGCTTAAGCCTTGACCTCCACATTATTAAAGTCTGTGTTAGTGCCTAAAAACTTTCCAAACACAATCACACTGCCGAAATCTACACCAGAAAAACCATACACATATTTCATCACTACCCAACAAACACGAAGTCAAACCTTTGATATGAAATGACTTTATCATTTGACATCAAACGCAATTCTCAAACGTTTTTCAATTGTTTGATTTAAGATTTAAATTCAAATTGATAATGATTTGAAAATAAACATTTGATATCAAATGTTTTTTCAATTTGATGTCAAATGTTTGTCAAAGTTAAAATCAAATCAAAAATAAACTTGGCAGTACTAAAGCTAAAAATAAATGTAAGCATTAAAAATGGCGATTAAAGTTAAATTATTTTTCCTTGTGGTTACATGTGTTTTACTATTAGAAATAAATTTTAATATAAAGTGAACAGTTTATTTCTAGTGAAAAATAAAAATTATTTGTGAGAAATTACAATGTTTAAAAATACGAAAAAAAAAGAAAAATAATAAAACAGGAAAGTGAAGAAAGATTGTTGAACGATCGCAGTGCTACAATCCTCAAAATAAAAGGGAGCCAAGTATTTTGTCTTTCCAAGAATTAGAAGACGGAAAGAACACTATTTCATCTTTTTGCTATGGTACCGAATGTTTATCTCAAAGTTTATTTAAATAAATAATAAATTTAAATTAAAAAAATTAAATAGTTTTATTTATATTCCACATTCTATTATAATCCACATTTGAAAAACATTTGAGAATTACGTTTGAAAGCAAGTTGAAAATAAAGGCATTTTTCAATTTGAAAATAATTTCCCCTTTTTGTTGAGAACGCTATGATTTACAAATGATTTTCAAATCATTATCAAACGTTTGTCGTTTGAGAAAACGTTTGATTTCAAATCACTTTCAATTTGAAATCAAACCTCCGTGTTTGTTGGGTATTAACAGCAAAATTTATAAATAAATATCTTATAAATCTCGTTTATATTGTTTTCCTTAAATTTGCCTTTTATTTTCTTCCTTCTTTCCCGTTTTCTTTCTTTTTATTTAAAATTCTAAATCTTTAGCAAAATTTATTTTTTCTTTTTTTGGTTTCCTGTAACCTTTCTCTTTTCAAACTTTTCAATAAATGAAATTTTCTGACAAAATTTAAACTAAATTTCAAAGCAATGTATGTACGAACATTTTATTTCTTTTTATTTTTTAAAAAAAAAAATATAAAGTTAAACAAGAAAAATTAAAGAACCATGTCCTCACACTAATTAGCGAATTTGCAGCTTTGACTAATAGAAATGCACTTTTATCTATTATATCTCGTGTAATGTTAGGGCATGGTGCGGTTAAAACTAGTACTTCTGCTTTTGGTTTGCTGTAAATGTAGTTCATTATTTTTAAGAGCTATTTGGCACAAGCACCAAGCCTATCGAAAATGGTGCGAATCGGTCCATAACTTTATATAGCACCCACTTTATGCTCACTATCAAACTAATTTTAAGGAAATTTAAAACATCCATATTTATTAGGGTATTCATTTGATTAACCGTTAATGGGTTAACCGATTAATTACTACCCGATTAACTGACCGGTAAATTTAGAATTGGCTATTTTCGATTAACGATTAACGATTTCGATTAACGATTAATCGACCAACCGATGTTACAAAATTTTGAAAATAAGTAGTATTTTAGCATGAATTTTTATGTTTTTAACTATTTGTTTCGTCTCATAAACAAAAGGTTTATGTTTAGAAAATATTTTTTCATACAATATATTTCCTTTCTTAAAATAGAGTACAAAATCAGTAACTAATGAATTCAGAAATAAATTTTTTCCAGAATGTTATGTGCTGAGCTTTGCCAGGACGAGTCAAATGATGACATTAAAACCGCAGAAACTCTCGCTAGAAACATACAAAATATTTTAACAGAATTTCCTAAACAATTAGAAGTATTAACAATTTTAAAAAATTAAAACCGGAATGTAACGGCAAAATTTGAGATTTTATATGTTAAGAGAAAACCTGGAAAAATACTGAATAATAAGATATTCTGTATTATCCCAATAAAAAATTTTATCATTTTGAGAAGCACTTATGTTACATTTAAAAAAATAAGCGCACAATTATGCGCTACGCAATAAGACATACAAAAATGCAGTAAAGTTAGTGAAAGAACTCTCAACAACTTTTATACAAAAAAAAAAATAAAATTTCAAGTGCTACGGCATTCCTTTACCACGATGCAGGTTTGTAAGGGAGAATACTAAAAAATAACTGTATCAAAACATTCAGTGTTTAAGGCCGATCGTTGCATACAACAATTTTTATATGCGCTGAATAATGCGCTTTATTTGTCAAAAATGTATTGCATCAAAGTGGGAACTCGCCATATAAAATGCATGTCTTCCGTCAGCGCAATGCCCAGCAAAAACTGATGCTTCCTCGGAAGCAATAATGTAAGGGAGAATTCGGAGTAAAGCGCTTACAATTCTATGAAATATTACATGATTTTTGCTTGAAATTCCTCGCGTAGAAGCTCTGCTGTAGAGATCTGAAGAACGCTTATTTCATGCTTTGAAAACTGACATGATTTACGCGTATAAAGTAAGTAAAAAAAACTAAGCATTGAAAAAATTGTCATTTCAGTGCTTAAATTTTTTTGTATAAATATTAAATATTTATTTGAAATCCAAGGATTATAGTTTTATAATAATTATGTATGATTTTTGTAAAATTAAGTTAAAATTTTTTATTTTTAATCAAAAGAATAAATGATATCACTGCTTCAATAAAGCAGTAGAAAATGTAATCTTTAAAAAAAGGAATAAATAGCGCTTCACTTCTAGTATTTAACACCGCATTTAACAATTGTAGGATTGTATGCCTTATCTTACAGCAGTAGAGTAAGGCAGTAATTTTTAGAAGCAAGAAAGGAAGCGGTTGGGATGCAGTATACGTGTTTATTGCTTCCAAATCTTGAAAAATTTTTGCTGGGTGGTAAGCGAAACGTTTATGTTTCTCCCTTGCAAACCTGCTTCGTTGGAAGCTCTATTGTTTATTGGAATGGGTTGCTTTCGATTTCTCCAAAATCTTGGATAAGTACAAAAACTATTTCTTATTTGCTCGTTTTAGTACAAGAATTGTTTCGTTGGCTATGTTATTGTATGTTTTTTGTTAAAAAATAATTTGCATTTTTATATATTGAAATTACTTAATTTATAACAAAACTATGGGAATCTTTTTAATTAATCGAGCGGTTAACCGATTAAAGCAAAAGCCCGATGATAAATGAATCCCCTAATATTTATACACTCAAAAGTAAATTAATCCATCCGTACTCAAATCAATCAGAAGCAGTATAAATAGTAGGGGGGGAAGGTACGGATTTTCTTTATTCAATGTAAGATGATTGATTCAAGTGCGGATTTTCAATCGAAAAATACTTAAATTATCCATATTAAATCCCTATTTCGTACTTGAAATAATCCGAAAATTAGATTGATTTAAGTAAAACTAAGATTGAATCAATCTTAAAATGCGCTTTATGTATTATAAAGTTGATTTTATCCCGAATTTACATTAAAAATCTTATGTACACATTTAACCAAAAATATAAACTAAATGAGAAGCAAGAGTTCAAATTTACTTTTTAACCCTTCGTGGTACACATGAGTCTGGCCAGAGCTTTTTTCAATGTGTATAGAAAATTAAAACATGCGTAAGCCGGAGGGTTGAACACAACGAAAAGTTTATTCTTTTTTATTTTACCTGATGTAAGAATTTTATACTTATTTCAAGAAATTCCGGGATTGATTTTCGAAAGTAACCCTATTCAGGATTGTTTTGGGTACGACACTTTCTTAAAGTAATCATAAAAAACTTTATTTATCCCGAGTGTTTTTCTTTCTGTGTAGGAGTAAGCACTCTTTTTTACTCTAGCAAATTTCATATGTATGCATTTATTTAAATTTAGTTCCATCAGTTTAAGTTTACACCAACATAATTTTATGTCGTCTGCATACATCAATAATTACATAGATAAAATAAAAATAAAAGAAGGAACAAAATTGGACCAATGCGCCTGCCCTAAGGTACTCCAGATTTTACATTGAGTCTTTCCGAAACTGCAAAATTCAATTTTACAGATTGAGTTCTATATGACATATACAGTGTTAAGCAAAATACATGGTTTGCGGTATTTAAAATACAAAATACAAAATACTTGCTGGTCATGTATTTAAAATCCAAAATACAAAATACTTTCAGGTTATGTATTTAAAATACAAAATACAAAATATTTACACATCTGTATGTATTTAAAATACAAAATACAAAATACTTCCATTCATTCTACGTATTTCAAATACAAAATACTTTCACGTCATGTACCTGTATGTATTTAAAATATGATATAAACTATTTTTATTCAAACTAAAAAATAAATTAGATAAAACTAATTAACAAAACAATTGTTTCCTTTCATAAATAGGTATCAGATTTTCGAATGTAGCATAAAACAGTTTCTTGTTGAAGAAAAAATAAAACCTGCTGAAGAAAAAAATCTTTCTACCGGTCCTGATGAGCACAAACTTGTATTAAATTCTATTATACTCTTTTTATATTTGGATAGCTGTCAAGAGTAATAATGTCTTTGCTCTTGTCAATGAGGAAACTGACACATTCAAACTCCAAATCTGATGTCCTAGATTCACCATCATCTGTGTAAATAACGTCAGTGTGGTGTCCGTTGGCAAAATCTCTATTAACTAACATTGTTAAATGGAAACAATGCCACCTGAAAAATGAATTCCCCTTGTTCTCTTCTTTGCGAAAAACCGACAACTTTTGTTTGGTGTAAAATGAAGCCATAATGGTGCTAATTTTATAGGAGAAAAATTAAAAAACAAGACAATTAAAAAACGGTAGGAAATATAATCAAAAACTATATAATTTACGATTACGAAATCGACAAAAAAACGATTCAATAATGATTAGAAAAACTGACATTAAGCTGATGAAAAAGAAATCAGAAAATTGTATCACAAATGATTCTTCCAGGTGAGTCATCGGTAGGGTACCATTTTCTCACAACGAGAGTATTATTTATGATGAATGAGCTCATACACAGGTATTTTGCTCTTCACACAGAAAAAAATACCAATGTAAAATTAACATGGAAAAATGTTGATTGAGAATCATGTTAAATTTCTGCAAAAGTATGCCCTTTATTGAAATTTATCATTATTTCATATTAGTTTTAAATTAAAAATATTGAAATAATCCTAAATTACGCTTATTTAATATTATTCACTGTTAAAATAAATAAAAAAAAATATTAAAATTTAAATAAATATGGATTCGATATTGAATCCATTAAAAACCCTGTTTTATATTAAAATCAAAAGTTTATCTTGTGAAATTAACATGCATACATAGTTAAGTATGTTAATTTTTTAATTTTCATTCATAAAATATGTTATGCAATGAAGACAATTCCCGCATTCTTTTAATTAAAAATATTTAGTTAAATAGTACATCAAGTTTTCAAAGTGATGACAAAAACCATATCGGGCGATTCTGCTGATGCTTCTGTTGACAAAGGAGAATACAAAATAAGTGAAACATGTGTTACAGTTGTAAGTGTATTGAATTATTCTTAAATAAATGTATATGTTGTCTGTAAAGCTTCTTCACACTGTTATAACACACTCAAACCAATTTGATTCTACATGAAATTCACGTTGTTTCAACTTGAAATAACTTTCATTCAACGTGATTCGGATTTTGATTTCAATATAAATGACATTTTGCTCTAACTTTACTGCAATGTTAAATTAACATGAATAATAGTTATTTTAAAAGAAAAAAATGTTGTTCGCAAGCAGAAAACTTTAAAAACTATTTGCTTTAAGATATGTTGACATTGAGTTGTGTGTTGTTCTGTCAATACTTTCAAGAACATGCTAGTTTCTATTTACATACAAAACACATCTGTTTTGGTTTATAGATATTATTATTACTGACTATTTTCGTTTTTGTGAGACACATTTACACTTGTCGATTTTAAACTGCTGGTTCTAGGGGGTAAGATTGTACATTAAAAACATTAAGTAAAATTAGATAAAGGAAAAAAACAATATCAAACTCGTTTCCAGATTTTTCCAGCTTATATAAATGTTTTATTAATAGCTTATTATACCCACACAACAATAGTGGAGCGGGTTATACAATTATGCTGATGTGTGTAACACCTTAAACAAACAAAACGCGTTAAATCGCTGAATTTGCCCATAAAACGCTAATTCAGCAACACTTTTAATGCTTCAAGCTTCATCTAACCGTGTGCGCAAAATACAGGTCGCAATTTTGGAGATAATTTAATTAAATTTGGCACATATATTCTTATTGGCACAATCTTAGATGACCATATCGTAGGACCACATCCCAAAACTATCAAACTTATTTTAATGAAATTTAAAACGTAGATACTAGATCCATATTAAAACACATACATAATCTGTGCATTTTTTTTTAAATAGGACCACACGGAGGTTCTCACAAAGTTTCAAACCGATTTTAATGAAACAATGGAACATTAAACATAGGTAGATCCATATTTATTTAAACAGCATGATTCTCCATGGGTCCCGAATAGGCTGCACTCTCGAAAATGCGTTTTTAAATACTATTGTGCAGGGTATCATATGGTCGGCCTTGACTGCCTAAAATTTCTTACTTGTTTTTCTTCGTTTCTTTTAAATATGTGCTAGGTTTTGTTAGTAATTCAATTTGAATTTTCTATGAACATTTTCAAAAATACTAAGGCCCGTTTTCACAACTTACCGATAGGTTAAAGTAGACTTTAAATGGCCTTATAAAAAGTGTTCCATTATTAAAACTTTACTTTAATCTAAAGTGCGCGATAAAGTAAATTAAGGTTGATGCAAACCGGTAGGTTAAAGTAAAGTTGTAATAATGGAACCCTTTTTATACGGCTGATAACATCCTACCTTTAGGCATCGGTAAGTTGTGAAAACGGGCCTAAGTATATTTATCACTCACAATATTCTGTATGTAAAATTAACACTGTGACAATTTGACAAAACATATTAAGTCAAGTTAAAAAAGTTGAAAAAAAATTTTGTTAATCAATGAAATTTAATGAAAATTAAATTTGATGAACTCAAGCCTAATTAAAGAATATCAAAAATTAAAAATTAACAGTTCAACTAAAAATCAAAATTGTTCTTAGAAATAGCTATGGCACAAGCTCTAATGTTTACATTTGTACTTTAATTTGTACAAATAAAAATGTCGACGAAAGTGGACAAAAAAACATAATAAACAAATGTATTCAGGTTTTCAAGACAAAGTCTTGACAGAAAGAATACGAAAAACAGAGGAAAAAGGAGGCAACATGTAATTTGAAATTTAAGTGATAATAACAGCAAATTTCGAACCACCAGTACTACTGGTTAAAGATTGATGTTTGACTGTTGGCTAACGGGCACCGCAGTGGTGCAGTGGGTAGAACACAAAGATCTTCTGACGATAGAAAGTGGTGTTTCTTGAAACATGTAAAGATCAACCCGGGTTCAAATCCCAGCTCAGCCAACAAAAATTATCAATAAATTTTAATAAAAATTCCAAGTTGTAAAATTCCTTCCCTCAGTGAAAATAATTTAATGAAAATTAAATTTGATGAACTCAAGCCTAATTAAAGAATATCAAAAATTAAAAATTAACAGTTCAACTAAAAATCAAAATTGTTCTTAGAAATAGCTATGGCACAAGCTCTAATGTTTACATTTGTACTTTAATTTGTACAAATAAAAATGTCGACGAAAGTGGACAAAAAAACATAATAAACAAATGTATTCAGGTTTTCAAGACAAAGTCTTGACAGAAAGAATACGAAAAACAGAGGAAAAAGGAGGCAACATGTAATTTGAAATTTAAGTGATAATAACAGCAAATTTCGAACCACCAGTACTACTGGTTAAAGATTGATGTTTGACTGTTGGCTAACGGGCACCGCAGTGGTGCAGTGGGTAGAACACAAAGATCTTCTGACGATAGAAAGTGGTGTTTCTTGAAACATGTAAAGATCAACCCGGGTTCAAATCCCAGCTCAGCCAACAAAAATTATCAATAAATTTTAATAAAAATTCCAAGTTGTAAAATTCCTTCCCTCAGTGAAAATAATTTAATGAAAATTAAATTTGATGAACTCAAGCCTAATTAAAGAATATCAAAAATTAAAAATTAACAGTTCAACTAAAAATCAAAATTGTTCTTAGAAATAGCTATGGCACAAGCTCTAATGTTTACATTTGTACTTTAATTTGTACAAATAAAAATGTCGACGAAAGTGGACAAAAAAACATAATAAACAAATGTATTCAGGTTTTCAAGACAAAGTCTTGACAGAAAGAATACGAAAAACAGAGGAAAAAGGAGGCAACATGTAATTTGAAATTTAAGTGATAATAACAGCAAATTTCGAACCACCAGTACTACTGGTTAAAGATTGATGTTTGACTGTTGGCTAACGGGCACCGCAGTGGTGCAGTGGGTAGAACACAAAGATCTTCTGACGATAGAAAGTGGTGTTTCTTGAAACATGTAAAGATCAACCCGGGTTCAAATCCCAGCTCAGCCAACAAAAATTATCAATAAATTTTAATAAAAATTCCAAGTTGTAAAATTCCTTCCCTCAGTGAAAATAATTTAATGAAAATTAAATTTGATGAACTCAAGCCTAATTAAAGAATATCAAAAATTAACAGTTCAACTAAAAATCAAAATTGTTCTTAGAAATAGCTATGGCACAAGCTCTAATGTTTACATTTGTACTTTAATTTGTACAAATAAAAATGTCGACGAAAGTGGACAAAAAAACATAATAAACAAATGTATTCAGGTTTTCAAGACAAAGTCTTGACAGAAAGAATACGAAAAACAGAGGAAAAAGGAGGCAACATGTAATTTGAAATTTAAGTGATAATAACAGCAAATTTCGAACCACCAGTACTACTGGTTAAAGATTGATGTTTGACTGTTGGCTAACGGGCACCGCAGTGGTGCAGTGGGTAGAACACAAAGATCTTCTGACGATAGAAAGTGGTGTTTCTTGAAACATGTAAAGATCAACCCGGGTTCAAATCCCAGCTCAGCCAACAAAAATTATCAATAAATTTTAATAAAAATTCCAAGTTGTAAAATTCCTTCCCTCAGTGAAAATAATTTAATGAAAATTAAATTTGATGAACTCAAGCCTAATTAAAGAATATCAAAAATTAAAAATTAACAGTTCAACTAAAAATCAAAATTGTTCTTAGAAATAGCTATGGCACAAGCTCTAATGTTTACATTTGTACTTTAATTTGTACAAATAAAAATGTCGACGAAAGTGGACAAAAAAACATAATAAACAAATGTATTCAGGTTTTCAAGACAAAGTCTTGACAGAAAGAATACGAAAAACAGAGGAAAAAGGAGGCAACATGTAATTTGAAATTTAAGTGATAATAACAGCAAATTTCGAACCACCAGTACTACTGGTTAAAGATTGATGTTTGACTGTTGGCTAACGGGCACCGCAGTGGTGCAGTGGGTAGAACACAAAGATCTTCTGACGATAGAAAGTGGTGTTTCTTGAAACATGTAAAGATCAACCCGGGTTCAAATCCCAGCTCAGCCAACAAAAATTATCAATAAATTTTAATAAAAATTCCAAGTTGTAAAATTCCTTCCCTCAGTGAAAATAATTTAATGAAAATTAAATTTGATGAACTCAAGCCTAATTAAAGAATATCAAAAATTAAAAATTAACAGTTCAACTAAAAATCAAAATTGTTCTTAGAAATAGCTATGGCACAAGCTCTAATGTTTACATTTGTACTTTAATTTGTACAAATAAAAATGTCGACGAAAGTGGACAAAAAAACATAATAAACAAATGTATTCAGGTTTTCAAGACAAAGTCTTGACAGAAAGAATACGAAAAACAGAGGAAAAAGGAGGCAACATGTAATTTGAAATTTAAGTGATAATAACAGCAAATTTCGAACCACCAGTACTACTGGTTAAAGATTGATGTTTGACTGTTGGCTAACGGGCACCGCAGTGGTGCAGTGGGTAGAACACAAAGATCTTCTGACGATAGAAAGTGGTGTTTCTTGAAACATGTAAAGATCAACCCGGGTTCAAATCCCAGCTCAGCCAACAAAAATTATCAATAAATTTTAATAAAAATTCCAAGTTGTAAAATTCCTTCCCTCAGTGAAAATAATTTAATGAAAATTAAATTTGATGAACTCAAGCCTAATTAAAGAATATCAAAAATTAAAAATTAACAGTTCAACTAAAAATCAAAATTGTTCTTATCACACAAATTATCATTAAAAAACACTTTTGCTTACGTTTTTAAAATTTTGTATTATAAACGAAATTTTTCTCTAATTTTGGTTTATTTAATTATTTGATAATGATGATTTTTTCACCGAGTTTTTTCAAAAACTTATCTCGACTTAAGATGCTTTGTCAAAATGCAACAGAACTGAAATTGTTATATAAAATAAATAAAAATTTAGTTAAAAACCGGTCTACTGATTTTTTATTTATTTTTAACGTAAAGTTCATTTAATTTTTACTGCCAAAAATTTAACGCCATGTTCCGTAAGAACAAATGAAGTTTTAAAGCTGCCAAAAAATTAACGTCATACATATTCCGTAAAAACAAAGGAATGTTCAGTTATATTATGTAATTTAGTAATTTTATTTAATACAGGTTTTACTCGTTTACGTTGCCCGTATCCACATGCAAGCACCAGTTCGAAAATCTCAATAAACTCACACATTTTCACTAACGTTCAAACAATTTTTTTACTTTCAGCCAATCGGCTGTTTCCTCGATTTTTCGTTGATAATTCGTATACACTACTTGCATGTACTAGAGTTTTTTTTCCCCGGAGTTTTTCGATTCCCGGGAAAACGGGAAATTTGTTTAAATTTCTAAATCGGTACATTTTGAAAACTGTAATCGCATTTTGCCAAGCTCGATTTTTTTTTGTAGATATGACTTTGCTGCAATAAAGGAGCGATATTTTTGGATGTCTCCTATTTTTAAGACTTGTCCATGGATAATTAAAATTTACTGCCTGCATCTTATTTAGAATTTATGTTCTTTATTAACTCTTCACTTCACTTAATTTATTAATTGTCAACTGTTGCACGGCACATTCTGATTTTGGTAGATTTATTGCTTCAGTGGACATTGATTTACGAACGTACTCACTTCTTGTTATTGATCTAATCGACAACCCATCAACAGGTGATAATTTTTAGAGAAAAGAAAATTAAATTTCAAAGTATAAATAGCTTTTTTCTGAAACTATGAGGAACTTTTATTTCCCGGGATCCCGCAACAAAATTCCCGGGAAAACGGGAAATAAAATAATTGAAATTGAAAAAACCCTAGCAAGTACCCAACAAACACGGAGGTTTGATTTCACATTGAAAAGGATTGGATATCAAACAATTTCTCAAGCGACAAACGTTTGATAATGATTTGAAAACCATTTGAAAATCATAGCATTCTCAACAAAAAGGCGAAATTATTTTCAAATTGAAAAATGTCTTTATTTTCAACTTGCTTTCAAACGTAAATATTAAATGTTTTTTTAATGTGGATTATAATACAATGTCCAATTAAATTTTCAATCAACCAAAGCGATACAAATACATACCTACATATTTAAAAAGAATTTAATGAGGATATCAACCACCATAATAAAATTAACAAAGTTATTATATTTTAATAAGTTAAATCATTCGTTTGATAAAACTTGTATTTTTCTTTTCTTGGAACTTCCTTTTTCTAAAGACCAAAAAAATATCAAAAACCTGTTTTTAGCAAAAAGAAAAAGAAACAAAAAACACACACACTGCACATTTTGGATGGTAAGCAGGCCTGCCATATTTGCCGATTTATCGGCATTTTGCCGATTTTTTGCCTCTAAATTATCAAAGTGCCGATTTGCCGATTTTTGCTCAAAAAATGCCGATTTTTCAATAAACGACTAAAACATGGTAACTTTTTGTTTGTTTTTGGTATATTTTTAAAATTTTATTTGAAAAATGTTCAACTATGAAGTATGAAAGAACTAAATCCAAATAAAAGAAAAAAACCATCGGTTAAAATATATTTTTCAATCAGTAAAATATAAAGAACTTTATATTTGAGTTTGAAAATGAATAGACGCTTACAAAGCAGTAAGGGTAAGCTAAATTTATATTCACTATCAATGAAAATAGTTTGAATAAAAAAATTATTCTTAAAAGATTATACGGAATTGAGGATGATGTAGCTATATCCTATAGCCAATCTAATGTAAGGGAATGAAGCAAATTTGCAAGCTTTTTGGCAAAAATTCAGATTTAAAATTTTAGTGGCGCATTTCCAAAAAATAATTTTCCTTCCAATCTTTCGAAAATTATGAAAGAATTTTAAGTCAAGTCAACCTTTATAGATCAAAATTTCGGTGCTCCCTGAAAAATAAAAATTTGCAAGGAAGTTTAATTTTTCGAGTTAAATAGTTCGAATTGTTTTGAAACTGATTCTGAAAGTCGTGTTCGAATACTTTTTCGTTTCGAAAGCAATTTTAGTTCTAATTCATTCAGTCAAACTCAAATAAATGCTCATTCATTCAGAATCGACTGAAAGAATTAGAAATAAAAAAGCTTTCGAAGCGAAAAAGTATTCGATCACCACTGCTGGAATTAGCAAGTATGATTTATGCCCGTAATTTCTACAAAAATAAAGCAGGTCGTGTTCGTACCTATCAATTAAATTTACCTATTTCAACCAACGTCTGGCCAACATGTTTTAACCTTCAGTTTTCTTTTAAAATATGGCAGATTTAAGCCATAGATTTCTATACAAAGCTCAAATGTTGAACTCAAATATTCGTCTATAATAAAAAAATTACCCTAAAATACAAAATATATATATTTGTTTTTAATTAACTACAAATTATTTATAAAACATTTTTTTTGTCATTGATTATTCTGTTCCAAACATTAGTTAATGCTGAATTTTTCTGTTTTGTTATTAAAAATATGTTTTATTGTATCTAAAAGAGGTATTTTAAATTTGCCGATTTTTTGCCGTTTTTTTTAAATTAAAGTGCCGATAATGCCGATTTTTTTTTGAAAATATGCCGATTTCTTATCGAAATCTTCTGGCACCCCTGATGGTAAGAACAGCTAACATGTGTATATATTAATGCACGTTGATTTTTGCTCTCTTCAGTTCTCTAAGTGAGAACACAAACCAACAACAAATTGCCTTTGCAAAATTTGTGAGCGAAATTATATGAGACCGGGGCGTAATGATAAGCCCCGCCATAAGAAATTTTGCTTCTACATGATGCGCATTCTATATGATTTATATTCTTTGCTATAACCCAATTTAATGGTTATATTAATCCTAAGCACGTTGATATACATATAAATCGGCTAAAAATGGTTACGTTATGAGCAAAATACTCGAAAAAAGGACTAAAAACATTAAAATTTTTATAAAAACGAAAATTTTAGAACTGTAATTTGACCTATTCATACGTCTTAGATATCAAAATATCGGAAATCTTTAGTAGAACATATTTGCTGAAAAACTCGGAAAATCGGTAAAAAAAATGTATGTCAAAGTTATATCACCAGTAAATGGTAAATTTATTCTTAACGATGTCGGTTTAAAAATCTGTCAAATCGGTTACAAAATGGCCGAGTTATGACCAAATACTGAAATTCGATCAAAACTAAACTTTCTATACGTATTAATTAAACTGCTTTTATTATTTAATAACACGCCAACATGTGGAAATAATTAAATAAAATAAAGCGATATATCCCAGCCAGCAAAATACTCCGACGTTGTCTGAATTATATATTTCTTGCAAATGTCTGACTTCATTCTTAGAGACTTCGTTCAGATTTCTATCAGACATTGAATATACTTACAGCCTGGACGATTTCTGATCAATTTCGAATGGATATATCGGGGGGAATTTATGTACAGATATGACTAATAGAATTCCGACAAAATTTCTACGAGACTTTTTTTTTGTGAAAATAATGACAATTGTCATTTTTTATTTTATTGTTTCAAGATGAAAAGATAAAAAAAAGGTACGTACGTGTAAAATTTATAATTATATATTTTTAAATATTTTGCAATAAAAGGAAAGGAAAAAACAATAAGCATCTCGGTTAGCACCTATCAGATATGCACCTATCAGAAATGTCTGCAAATAAAACCAGAATTTTCCACTACTTGTCTGACAGAATTCTTATACGATTCCTACTTTTTTATCGACGTTTCTCTCAGATACCTGAAAGACGTCGGAAGACATACATATGTATGTGTAGATAAACATATGTATACCTATATAAACTTCTGTTCTTTCCCAACCATGGTGAAGGGTTGATAAGATTCGGCCATTGACATTCTGTTCTGTACCTTACATCATGTTCGTTTCTTATGGTAACTTTACGTAATTCCATTTTGCTCTGCCATTCAGCGCACAAATGGTCGTGACCTTGACGAATAAAAATTAAATCACTATGATTATTAAAACTAATAAATGTATTATTATCAAAAAGTAATTTCAATTTTTGGGAATACAAAATTTAAATTTCAAAAGATTTTGTTATTCGTGCTAAATTCCCAGTTTTTATTATTGATAAAAACACTTGAAATTTATTGTTGATGGGATAAGCTATTCCTATGCGCATTTCACTGGTTGCTTAGGCCAGATCATCAGGAAACTTCATCCATAAAGATTTTAGAAAAACTAAAGATATTAAACCAAATAAAACTGTTAAACGTATAAGAATAATAGCAACAGTTCTACTTGTAATAATATCAAAGTTTAAACAAAACAACATCAACAATAAACAGTGCGTTCATCTCATCTTACATTCCCCGCTACAATTAGTTGAAATTCTCTCAACATTAATTGTAGTTGTAAGTAGGTTAAGAAAAACAAAATAAAAAACAAACAACAACTTACAAAAGATGTTGTCAATTAAGTGTTTTTTAGGCCGTGCACCCGCCTGTTTATTATCAAAAAGTAATTTCAATTTTTGGGAATACAAAATGATGATCTGGCCTAAGCAACCAGTGAAATGCGCATAGGAATAGCTTATCCCATCAACAATAAATTTCAAGTGTTTTTATCAATAATAAAAACTGGGAATTTAGCACGAATAACAAAATCTTTTGAAATTTAAATGTATTATATTTTTTATTCCTGATCTTTATACCAATCACTTTATTCCCATTGGCTAATTCAATTTCTCTAAATTCTGCCTGCTAAGTCGCTAGGGGATACATTAAGCTCTGTGCCAGAAGCGTAATTGAGAAGACAAAAGTACTTCTTAAAATATAAATATATTAAATGTTCAGGAAGCTTTTCTATTGCATTGTCCATTTTTCTGAAAAAGAACTTAATTCGTGAGTTCTATATTGCTTAGAAACAGCTTGTGGAGTGGATTAAGCATTGGCAACATAATCACAAATAAGATCTGATTGTTTGACTCATTAATTTTCCATATCATATCAATAAAAGTAGGTAAATAATCCTTCGAAATAAATCGATACACGGCTTTAGCAAAAATACTTTTAAGTCCGTCATCTGCCGCTTGCTCTATTTCTTGATATATTTCCTTCAGTTGAGTTTTACTAATTAGCGAATTTTCAGCTTTGACCAATAGAAATGCACTTTTATCTATTATATCTCGTGTAATGTTAGGGCATGGTGCGGTTAAAACAAGTACTTCTGCTTTTGCTTTGCTGTAAATGTAGTTCATTATTTTTAAGAGCTATTTGGCACAAGCACCAAGCCTATTGAAAATGGTGCGAATCGGTCCATAACTTTATATAGCACCCACTTTATGCTCACTATCAAACTAATTTTATGGAAATTTAAAACATCCATAGATATTTATTAGGGTATTCATTCGATTAACCGTTAATGGGTTAACCGATTAATTACAACCCGATATAATCATGTATATAGTCAAATGAAAGGGTTCCTATGGGCTCACCAGCTTCTCCAATTGTAGCAGTTATAGTTATGGAAAAATTATTAGATATATGTGTTGAAAAATTAATTATAAAACCGAGGTTATTGATAAAGTATGTTGATGATTTATTTTGCATAATTCAGGAATCAGGAATAGGGCAAATGTTGGATATTTTTAACTCATTTCATTCGGACATTAAATTTACAATTGAAAGGGAATCTAATTCAAGACTTTCATATTTGGACACATTGATAATTAGAAGAGGGAATAGGATATTAACAGATTGGTATCAAAAGCCAACATCTTCTGGTAGAATTATTAATTTTTTCTCGAAACATCCGAGGAGAATAATAATTAATACAGCTAAAAATTTTATAGAAAGAGTTCATATAAACTAAATGAGAAGCAAGATTTCAAATTTACTTTTAAACCCTTTGTGGTACACATGAGTCTGGCCAGAGCTTTTTTCAATGTGTATAGAAAATTAAAACATGCGTAAGCCGGAGGGTTGAACACAACGAAAAGTTTATTCTTTTTTATTTTACCTGATGTAAGAATTTTATACTTATTTCAAGAAATTCCGGGATTGATTTTCGAAAGTAACCCCATTCAGGATTGTTTTGGGTACGACACTTTCTAAAAGTAATCATAAAAAACTTTATTTATCCCAAGTGTTTTTCTTTCTGTGTAGGAGTAAGCACTCTTTTTTACTCTAGCAAATTTCATATGTATGCATTTATTTAAATTTAGTTCCATCAGTTTAAGTTTACACCAAAATAATTTTATGTTGTCTGCATACATCAATAATTGCATAGATAAAATAAAAATAAAAGAAGGAACAAAATTGGACCAATGCGCTTACCCTAAGCTACTCCAGATTTTACATTGAGTCTTTCCGAAACTGCAAAATTCAATTTTACAGATTGAGTTCTATATGACATATACAGTGTTAAGCAAAATACATGGTTTGCGGTATTTAAAATACAAAATACAAAATACTTGCTGGTCATGTATTTAAAATCCAAAATACAAAATACTTTCAGGTTATGTATTTAAAATACAAAATACAAAATATTTACACATCTGTATGTATTTAAAATACAAAATACAAAATACTTCCATTCATTCTACGTATTTCAAATACAAAATACTTTCACGTCATGTACCTGTATGTATTTAAAATATGATATAAACTATTTTTATTCAAACTAAAAAATAAATTAGATAAAACTAATTAACAAAACAATTGTTTCCTTTCATAAATAGGTATCAGATTTTCGAATGTAGCATAAAACAGTTTCTTGTTGAAGAAAAAATAAAACCAGCTGAAGAAAAAAATCTTTCTACCGGTCCTGATGAGCACAAACTTGTATTAAATTCTATTATACTCTTTTTATATTTGGATAGCTGTCAAGAGTAATAATGTCTTTGCTCTTGTCACTGAGGAAACTGACACATTCAAACTCCAATCTGATGTCCTAGATTCACCATCATCCCTATCTACGAAAACAACAAAATCATCGTCTGCTTTACTGATGCTTCTACTTCTGATACGTCCTTTGGCGATTCTAGTTTTTGGTAGATCATAATGCAAACAATCTTCAATAAACTGAAAAATATATTTTGTAAACTATGTTTTTAAAATACAAAATACTCCCATGTTTATGTATTTAAAATACAAACTACTTCTATTTATTGTATGTATTTAAAATACAAAATACTTGCTGGACACGTATTTAAAATACAACATACAAGATACTTGCACGTCATGTATTTAAAATACAAATACAAAATACGTATTTGTATTTTAAATACGTATTTCAAATACATGTATTTGGACATATATGATTTGATCCTGCTCAGGAAGCTACTATTGAAACTCATTACGTCCAGTTTTTTTCAACAATAGCGTATGATTAACTTTGTCGAAAACATTACTGAAATCTGTGTAAATAACGTCAGTGTGGTGTCCGTTGGCAAAATCGCTATTAACTGACATTGTTAAATGGAAACAATGCCACCTGAAAAATGAATTCGCCTTGTTCTCTTCTTTGCGAAAAACCGACAACTTTTGTTTGGTGTAAAATGAAGCCATAAACAAGACAATTAAAAAACGATAGGAAATATAATCAAAAACTATACAATTTACGAATACGAAATCTAGACAAAAACGATTCAATAATGATTAGAAAAACTGACATTAAGCTGATGAAAAAGAAATCAGAAAATTGTATCACAAATGATTCTTCCAGGTGAGTCATCGGTAGGGTACCATTTTCTCACAACGAGAGTATTATTTATGATGAATGAGCTCATACACAGGTATTTTGCTCTTCACACAGAAAAAAATACCAATGTAAAATTAACATGGAAAAATGTTGATTGAGAATCATGTTAAATTTCTGCAAAAGTATGCCCTTTATTGAAATTTATCATTATTTCATATTAGTTTTAAATTAAAAATATTGAAATAATCCTAAATTACGCTTATTTAATATTATTCACTGTTAAAATAAATAAAAAAAAATATTAAAATTTAAATAAATATGGATTCGATATTGAATCCATTAAAAACCCTGTTTTATATTAAAATCAAAAGTTTATCTTGTGAAATTAACATGCATACATAGTTAAGTATGTTAATTTTTTAATTTTCATTCATAAAATATGTTATGCAATGAAGACAATTCCCGCATTCTTTTAATTAAAAATATTTAGTTAAATAGTACATCAAGTTTTCAAAGTGATGACAAAAACCATATCGGGCGATTCTGCTGATGCTTCTGTTGACAAAGGAGAATACAAAATAAGTGAAACATGTGTTACAGTTGTAAGTGTATTGAATTATTCTTAAATAAATGTATATGTTGTCTGTAAAGCTTCTTCACACTGTTATAACACACTCAAACCAATTTGATTCTACATGAAATTCACGTTGTTTCAACTTGAAATAACTTTCATTCAACGTGATTCGGATTTTGATTTCAATATAAATGACATTTTGCTCTAACTTTACTGCAATGTTAAATTAACATGAATAATAGTTATTTTAAAAGAAAAAAATGTTGTTCGCAAGCAGAAAACTTTAAAAACTATTTGCTTTAAGATATGTTGACATTGAGTTGTGTGTTGTTCTGTCAATACTTTCAAGAACATGCTAGTTTCTATTTACATACAAAACACATCTGTTTTGGTTTATAGATATTATTATTACTGACTATTTTCGTTTTTGTGAGACACATTTACACTTGTCGATTTTAAACTGCTGGTTCTAGGGGGTAAGATTGTACATTAAAAACATTAAGTTAAATTAGATAAAGGAAAAAAACAACATCAAACTCGTTTCCAGATTTGTCCAGCTTATATAAATGTTTTATTTATAGCTTATTATACCCACACAACAATAGTGGAGAGGGTTATACAATTGTGCTGATGTGTGTAACACCTTAAACAAACAAAACGCGTTAAATCGCTGAATTTGCCCCTAAAACGCTAATTCAGCAACACTTTTAATGCTTCAAGCTGCCCATCTAACCGAGTGCGCAAAATACAGGTCGCAATTTTGGAGATAATTTAATTAAATTTGGCACATACATATATTCTTATTGGCACAATCTTAGATGACCATATCGTAGGACCACATCCCAAAACTATCAAACTTATTTTAATGAAATTTAAAACGTAGATAGTAGATCCATATAAAAACACATACATAATCTGTGCATTTTTTTTTTAAATAGGACCACACGGAGGTTCTCACAAAGTTTCAAACCGATTTTAATGAAACAATGGAACATTAACGATAGGTAGATCCATATTTATTTAAACAGCATGATTCTCCATGGGTCCCGAATAGGCTGCACTCTCGAAAATGCGTTTTTAAATACTATTGTGCAGGGTATCATATGGTCGGCCTTGACTGCCTAAAATTTCTTAATTGTTTTTCTTCGTTTCTTTTAAATATGTGCTAGGTTTTGTTAGTAATTCAATTTGAATTTTCTATGAACATTTTCAAAAATACTAAGGCCCGTTTTCACAACTTACCGATAGGTTAAAGTAGACTTTAAATGGCCTTATAAAAAGTGTTCCATTATTAAAACTTTACTTTAATCTAAAGTGCGCGATAAAGTAAATTAAGGTTGATGCAAACCGGTAGGTTAAAGTAAAGTTGTAATAATGGAACCCTTTTTATACGGCCGATAACATCCTACCTTTAGGTATCGGTAAGTTGTGAAAACGGGCCTAAGTATATTTATCACTCACAATATTCTGTATGTAAAATTAACACTGTGACATTTTGACAAAACATATTAAGTCAAGTTTAAAAAGTTGAAAAAAAATTTTGTTAATCACACAAATTATCATTAAAAAACACTTTTGCTTACGTTTTTAAAATTTTGTATTATAAACGAAATTTTTCTCTAATTTTGGTTTATTTAATTATTTGATAATGATGATTTTTTCACCGAGTTTTTTCAAAAACTTATCTCGACTTAAGATGCTTTGTCAAAATGCAACAGAACTGAAATTGTTATACATATAAAATAAATAAAAATTTAGTTAAAAACCGGTCTACTGATTTTTTATTTATTTTTAACGTAAAGTTCATTTAATTTTTACTGCCAAAAATTTAACGCCATGTTCCGTAAGAACAAATGAAGTTTTAAAGCTGCCAAAAAATTAACGTCATACATATTCCGTAAAAACAAAGGAATGTTCAGTTATATTATGTAATTTAGTAATTTTATTTAATACAGGTTTTACTCGTTTACGTTGCCCGTATCCACATGCAAGCACCAGTTCGAAAATCTCGATAAACTCACACATTTTCACTAACGTTCAAACAATTTTTTTACTTTCAGCCAATCGGCTGTTTCCTCGATTTTTCGTTGATAATTCGTATACACTACTTGCATGTACTAGAGTTTTTTTTCCCCGGAGTTTTTCGATTCCCGGGAAAACGGGAAATTTGCTTAAATTTCTAAATCGGTACATTTTGAAAACTGTAATCGCATTTTGCCAAGCTCGATTTTTTTTTGTAGATATGACTTTGCTGCAATAAAGGAGCGATATTTTTGGATGTCTCCTATTTTTAAGACTTGTCCATGGATAATTAAAATTTACTGCCTGCATCTTATTTAGAATTTATGTTCTTTATTAACTCTTCACTTCACTTAATTTATTAATTGTCAACTGTTGCACGGCACATTCTGATTTTGGTAGATTTATTGCTTCAGTGGACATTGATTTACGAACGTACTCACTTCTTGTTATTGATCTAATCGACAACCCATCAACAGGTGATAATTTTTAGAGAAAAGAAAATTAAATTTCAAAGTATAAATAGCTTTTTTCTGAAACTATGAGGAACTTTTATTTCCCGGGATCCCGCAACAAAATTCCCGGGAAAACGGGAAATAAAATAATTGAAATTGAAAAAACCCTAGCAAGTACCCAACAAACACGGAGGTTTGATTTCACATTGAAAAGGATTGGATATCAAACAATTTCTCAAGCGACAAACGTTTGATAATGATTTGAAAACCATTTGAAAATCATAGCATTCTCAACAAAAAGGCGAAATTATTTTCAAATTGAAAAATGTCTTTATTTTCAACTTGCTTTCAAACGTAAATATTAAATGTTTTTTTAATGTGGATTATAATACAATGTCCAATTAAATTTTCAATCAACCAAAGCGATACAAATACATACCTACATATTTAAAAAGAATTTAATGAGGATATCAACCACCCTAATAAAATTAACAAAGTTATTATATTTTAATAAGTTAAATCATTCGTTTGATAAAACTTGTATTTTTCTTTTCTTGGAACTTCCTTTTTCTAAAGACCAAAAAAATATCAAAACCCTGTTTTTAGCAAAAAGAAAAAAAACAAAAAACACACACACTGCACATTTTGGATGGTAAGCAGGCCTGCCATATTTGCCGATTTATCGGCATTTTGCCGATTTTTTGCCTCTAAATTATCAAAGTGCCGATTTGCCGATTTTTGCTCAAAAAATGCCGATTTTTCAATAAACGACTAAAACATGGTAACTTTTTGTTTGTTTTTGGTATATTTTTAAAATTTTTTTTGAAAAATGTTCAACTATGAAGTATGAAAGAACTAAATCCAAATAAAAGAAAAAAAACCATCGGTTAAAATATATTTTTCAATCAGTAAAATATAAAGAACTTTATATTTGAGTTTGAAAATGAATAGACGCTTACAAAGCAGTAAGGGTAAGCTAAATTTATATTCACTATCAATGAAAATAGTTTGAATAAAAAAATTATTCTTAAAAGATTATACGGAATTGAGGATGATGTAGCTATATCCTATAGCCAATCTAATGTAAGGGAATGAAGCAAATTTGCAAGCTTTTTGGCAAAAATTCAGATTTAAAATTTTAGTGGCGCATTTCCAAAAAATTATTTTCCTTCCAATCTTTCGAAAATTATGAAAGAATTTTAAGTCAAGTCAACCTTTATAGATCAAAATTTCGGTGCTCCCTGAAAAATAAAAATTTGCAAGGAAGTTTAATTTTTCGAGTTAAATAGTTCGAATTGTTTTGAAACTGATTCTGAAAGTCGTGTTCGAATACTTTTTCGTTTCGAAAGCAATTTTAGTTCTAATTCATTCAGTCAAACTCAAATAAATGCTCATTCATTCAGAATCGACTGAAAGAATTAGAAATAAAAAAGCTTTCGAAACGAAAAAGTATTCGATCACCACTGCTGGAATTAGCAAGTATGATTTATGCCCGTAATTTCTACAAAAATAAAGCAGGTCGTGTTCGTACCTATCAATTAAATTTACCTATTTCAACCAACGTCTGGCCAACATGTTTTAACCTTCAGTTTTCTTTTAAAATATGGCAGATTTAAGCCATAGATTTCTATACAAAGCTCAAATGTTGAACTCAAATATTCGTCTATAATAAAAAAATTACCCTAAAATACAATATATATATATGTATTTGTTTTTAATTAACTACAAATTATTTATAAAACATTTTTTTTGTCATTGATTATTCTGTTCCAAACATTAGTTAATGCTGAATTTTTCTGTTTTGTTATTAAAAATACGTTTTATTGTATCTAAAAGAGGTATTTTAAATTTGCCGATTTTTTGCCGTTTTTTTTAAATTAAAGTGCCGATAATGCCGATTTTTTTTTGAAAATATGCCGATTTCTTATCGAAATCTTCTGGCACCCCTGATGGTAAGAACAGCAAACATGTGTATATATTAATGCACGTTGATTTTTGCTCTCTTCAGTTCTCTAAGTGAGAACACAAACCAACAACAAATTGCCTTTGCAAAATTTGTGAGCGAAATTATATGAGACCGGGGCGTAATGATAAGCCCCGCCATAAGAAATTTTGCTTCTACATGATGCGCATTCTATATGATTTATATTCTTTGCTATAACCCAATTTAATGGTTATAATAATCCTAAGCACGTTGATATATAAATCGGCTAAAAATGGTTACGTTATGAGCAAAATACTCGAAAAAAGGACTAAAACATTAAAATTTTTATAAAATCGAAAATTTTAGAACTGTAATTTGACCTATTCATACGTCTTAGATATCAAAATATCGGAAATCTTTAGTAGAACATATTTGCTGAAAAACACGGAAAATCGGTAAAAAAAAATGTATGTCAAAGTTTCATCACCAAAGTAAATGGTAAATTTATTCTTAACGATGTCGGTTTAAAAATCTGTCAAATCGGTTACAAAATGGCCGAGTTATGACCAAATACTGAAATTCGATCAAAACTAAACTTTCTATACGTATTAATTAAACTACTTTTATTATTTAATAACACGCCAACATGTGGAAATAATTAAATAAAATAAAGCGATATATCCCAGCCAGCAAAATACTCCGACGTTGTCTGAATTATATATTTCTTGCAAATGTCTGACTTCATTCTTAGAGACTTCGTTCAGATTTCTGTCAGACATTTATTTATTTATTTATTTCATTGACTGTCCTATGCTACAAGATTAAATCTTATAATTACAGCATAGGATTTTATAAAGTTAAACAGGTTAATTTGTTAATAAGAATTAACTTAAAGAATTATAATAAATAATCATATCTAATTTAAACATTAAACATTTTAACAACAATTTTAAATTTATTATCATAAAAATAATTTAAAAAGTAATTGAAAAATGTAAAATCATAAAAACAAAATCATAAACACCAAATCATTAAACAATCATTTGAGACGTTAAGCGTATAGTTTTAGAACTTAAATTTTAAATTTTGATGCGTTACTATATAGCTGGATGTGATATGGCAGTTCGTTCCAAAGGCGTATGGCATTGATAAAAAATTGCCATTCAGATACAAGCGTTCTATATCAAATGGCGATAATTCTTTTACCCCTACTGGATCTCCCAAATCTAAGTAAGTCATGTAGATACATTGGTGTTTTCTCATAGACAATCTTGTGCAAACACAAAAGAGTTCGTAGTTTAAGGAGGTTTTCAAACGAGATTCCAAAAAGTTTTGTGTTAAACATGGAGACTGAGCCATATCTTCTGATACCAAAAACATATCTCACAATATTTCTTTAGATGGATTTTAGTTTAGGTTTACTAACAGCATCGCAATTTGAGAAAATTTCACACCCATAGAGCAAAGATGGTATTAAATAAGCTTAAGCAAGAAGTATTCTAATATTTAAAGGAGTGCAATGTTGAGTGGCCCAGAGTGTTCTTAACATTCCATATGTTCGTCCCACAGCAATGTTGATGTGATTTGTCCAGGTGAGAATGTCGTTGAATATAATTCCGAGGTTTTTGACAGAGTTTACGACTTCGATTTGCTTGTTATTTAGTTTAACGTCAAAAACAGGATCAAGATTAAGTAATCGCTTATGAATTACGATGCATTTCGATTTTTTCGGGTTAAGACAAAGCCCATTTGCAAGTGCCCATTTATGTTTGTTACTTAGATCATAATTAAGCTTGGAGATTGATGCATTCAGCATTTTAACTGTGCTACTGAGATATACCTGAACGTCGCACAGTGGCGCCATTTGAGTTTTTTCGTTGCAAAAATCATATCTTTTGAACCGAATAAGATAATTGAACAGTTTAAACAGCATATGATAGATAACTGTTCAGGCTATGAAATGAGCGTTTGGAAAGGGTGCTACGCTAGGGGCCTGCTTATGGGCTATCAAAGTTAAAATTAGTAGACAAATCACTTTTATGGTAACTAAAAAAAATTATTTTTACATTTTTAGATTGTTTTTATTTTTTTCTTTAGGGTTTTATGTTTTAAATTATTACCCAACAAATTAAAAAAAAATTATTTTTTTTTAAATATATTATTTCAATTTTCTGTAAAATATTCACCACAATTCGTAAGAGAAGGTATATCTAAAAGACTAACCATTTCTAAACTATAATTATTTTCAAACTCTATTCGTGACTTCACATGCCGCAGGGAAGAAAAAGGTGGATCGGAAGATGCTGCCAACATGTTGAAGAGGTCCTCATTTTGCCTTACCCTTGATGTTTGAATGTGTTCTGCAATCTATATTTTTTATAAAATTTGTTAAGAGACTCCTGTGCTTCTTCAGAAAGCTCTCCAATTGACAAAGACTGGTACTCAATTATATCTTGCCATGCGCCAATATTTTATGGACGGTCGGGGTCAACTTCTTCTGTGGATACATTTCTGCTAAAAGAGATGCAGTTTTCGACGCATATTCTCCATATTTTGTAGAATTGACATTTTCTTTGCAGTTTAAAACATCCAAGATCGTTCCCAATCTCTTCACGATTTGATTGTCAATTCCAGTGATTCTAGTTACTGCCTCATCATTTTCAAAAAATCTCCTAGAAGTGTTTCCATCGTTTGAGTTACCGTATCCGTGCTTGGGACAGTCTACTTTTAGTCCAACTTGTTTAAAAAAAGCATCCTGTATTTGCTTCTTTCTGATCTTTTCCTTATCCTATATTGATGTATTTTCATCGAAGTTTTCCTCCTCTTGTGGTAGGGTATACGCCAGTTTTAGCAAGAATTCCATACACCTTATCCTTGCGTGCAATGGTGACATTCCATATTCGTAACTCTCCTCATTTGTAGAATCGTTTAAATTACCAAAGTTCTTCTGACTCTTTTTGCAAATCGGGCATGACATTGTTGAGGTTGTTCCTGTCAGTTCGTTTACGACTTTTCCGTCAATCATGGTCAGGTGGAACTCGTAATTGCATTCAATATATTTTCCTTCTCCAATTTGCAGCTTTGTAGGCTTAATCTTGCTTATTTGTTCTTGAATGTCCTTCACCGTGATCCTTATGAGTTCTGCCGATTCCCTTGCAAACTGAAATATTATTGGTCGGCAATAATGCACTAATGACGGCCGTGGATTTTTCCAGTGTAGGGAAACATCAGATTTTAGCCGCAAAGGAACAACAGATGCCATAAACATATTTCCGTCCGATATTGTAGCGTCATCGGAAGATATCCTTTGCTTATAAACGCTTTGTCCGGATGATCCATCGCAGCCCCATTTGCTGATCAATGTCAACTTCTCAGGAAGAATTTTCACCTCATTTTCAGGAAGACTCTCCAACAACCGTTTTGCTGTATGGCCCATGAGATCCTGCAGATTGGCTTTCGCAAAGACTTCCGTAAACTCCGTATGCAGTGGTCGTGAATTTATTTTGGCTTGCGTAATATGCTTGTATCCGGGTAAAACGTCAGCGCCGTGTCGCGTTAAAGATGCCCGTAGTTTCTCATATTTCTCTTTGGAAAGTTCTAAGTCCATAAACAAGGCCAAGGCTTCTTCGGAACCATACTTTTTAATGTATGCGTTTGTGGGCGTGGGAATGCTTTCCTTAATCCTTTTTAGCCGCAGTGGGCTTGAATCAGCAACAGATTTGGTTATCTGTGACCTAACTCTTTCACTATCCATTGTATATTTAATAGACAGCGCGTCCGATAAATGCTTCGTGGTCAAGTCATTGGTGGCATCGGCAAGTTTCCTCTTTCTTGTGAAAATTGAACACTCCTCAATACCTGTTTGGCCTTCCTTTTGCTCCTCTGGTTGATGTGGTGGGTTTATCTACTGCCAATATATCCAGGATGGTGTCTTCATTAAGCCAGTCCTCGTATTTGGAGTTGAAGTTCTGAATGGTTCGATTAGATTTCACCCATTTTGCCTTAATATTTGCATCAGAGAAAAATTATTTTTTATAATTTCGCTTTTCTCAATATTTCCGTAAAAGCTATCAAGTTCTTCTAAAGCAGCTTCCGTGAAAAACTTTGGTGTGGTTGACTTTCTAAACAGTTCAAATAATTTTAAATTGTTCAACGCCATGTTTTCAGTACTTAAATTGTTTAATGGTTTCAGTAATTGTTGGGCCAACTTTCAGTCGTAGACTAATCCAGGCATTATGCTTATTTTGCAATATATAGGCTTATGCTACCATGCCTAAAAATTTACCTGTTCCCTGCATACATATGGATTTAGGCTGAATAAGGCAATTTTGATATTATGCACGTGTCCAAATAAGATTTGTGCCTACCTGTAGGGACCATAAGTTAATATTGTTTTTGACCATTTGTACGCCAAAGTATTGTTTAAGTGAGGTACGTACCTGTTAATTTCAGTGAGTAGTTTTTTTCAAACTATTAGAACAAACTACTGTCAGTCTAAACATATAAGGGATGGACGCCATACAATTTCTGCAACTTTGTCTTTTTAACCTTTTTTACCTCTAGAAGCCAAACGGGCACGTACGGGCAGATAAACCCTTTTGAATTATGTAAAGAAATAATCAAAGAACAGGTTTTGCAAATATGGCATATATAAAAAAATATATATTTTTTTTATTTTCCGTCAAAGTTAAAAAATAGTGAAAAAACGGATAGTTTTTAAATAGTGATTTACCAGGAGAAACACAAAGCAAACAGTTAATTTTTTTTTTATCATTATACATTTAATAAATACATCAATCAATACAAACAAAAAATAAGGCGATTCGTTTTCTATTTTTCGTGATATTACACCTGAAATTGCAACAAATTGACTAAAAATGTTGTGTTTTTTTGAAAACCGAAAGTCGGTCAACTTTGAACGGTTATATCTTCTAAACTAAAAATGTGCTATTATTAAGAGTGGCATATTTGAAATCGTTGAAAAGTTTCCTATAACATGGGTTTATTCAAAACTTCGTCGGCGCTCATGAAAATTTTGATTTTTGCAACCTCGTTTGCTCTACGGGCGCCACTGTGCGTCGTCAGCATACATATGTATGTTACAATATTTGAGTTTATCTGGTAGATCATTAGCATATATGGAAAATAAAAGGGAACCCAAAATCGATCCCTGAGGCACACCTCTTGATACAGAGACTGTGGTAGATATACGGTTATATAGAACTACAGATTGTGAACGATCAGATAGGTACGAAGACATAAGTTTAGCTGAGCTGTTACCAAAATTAAACATATGTTTCAGCTTTTCACATAAAATAAAGTGATCTACCGTATCAAAGGCTTTTGAGTGATCGAGTAGTACCAAGATAACCACTTTTCCATTATCAACTTGTTGCCTTATTTCTTCAGAAACACTCAGAGTTGTGACACAGCTATGCTTTGGACGAAATCCTGATTGCCTTTCAGTAAGTAAGTTATTTCGGTTGACAAAATCGCTTATTTGAGAGTGTAACAACTTTTCAAAGACTTTAGTAAGAAATGGAAGGATTGCAATTGGCCTAAACTCCTTGTTTGATTTAGGTATTGGAATAATCTTTGCATATTTCCATTTAAGTGGGTAAGAACTTTTTGTAATGATGTTGTTGAAAATATATGTAATATAAGGTAAAAGAAATGGCAAAAGTATTTTAATAAATTTTGGATGCATATTATCAAATCCAACGGCATTTGTCTTGATTTTTGAACAGCACAATACTACATCAAATTGACTAACACATTTCAATTCAAATATTTCACCTGAATCAGTGTGCAAATTGGAGTTATGGTTGTTGCCTGAGGAACAATTTTCTGTTGATCTATGTATTGTATATGTGGTTTGTAAATTTATTGGTGAGGAATTGTTGAAATCGTTGTATTCAGGGTTGGAATCAACCATAGGTATATTCATAAAAGTATTACTAATTTCATTTACGTCAGCCAAAAAATTTCTGTTATTTTCTACTCTCCCTATACCGATTTCTTTTATAGTTTGCCATGTTTTTTTCGCATTAAGCGCTCTGGAAAAACGTTGAGAATAATATTCAGATTTTGTTGTTCTAATTAGACTAGTGGTATCCCTTCTTAATCGGCAGTACTCATCGTGTAACTCCGTGGTTTTATAACGTTTCCACCTTTTGTATGTAATATCTCTTTGCTCAATGAGATGCCTTATTGATTGATTGAACCAAGGTTTAGAGTTGCCTGAAATACGTTTTCTTTTTATTGGAACAAATAAGTCATACAGATGTAGTATATTACATTCTATGAACGACAATTGTGAGTCAACTTAGGGAATTGTGTAAATCTCATTCCAGTCAATACTTAAAAACTTGTTGATTAAAAGCTGCATATTTAAATTTTTAAAATCACGATAAGTGTGCAGTTATTCTTCGCGTATCAATTTAAAATTATAGGATGCAAATATGAAGTCATGTTTTGAAAAACATTGAATATACTTACAGTCTTGACGATTTCTGATCGATTTCGAATGGATATATCGGGGGGAATTTATGTACAGATATGACTAATAGAATTCCGACAAAATTCCTACAGATGTGTCTAACGAGACTTTTTTTTGTGAAAATAATGACAATTGTCATTTTTTATTTTATTGTTTCAAGATGAAAAGATAAAAAAAGGTACGTACGTGTAAAATTTATAATTATATATTTTTAAATATTTTGCAATAAAAGGAAAGGAAAAAACAATAAGCATCTCGGTTAGCTCAACAAAATTTGCAATGCCTTGTCATTAGATTTGTGTCAGATATGCATCTATCAGAAATGTCTGCAAATAAAACCAGAATTTCCCACTACTTGTCTGTCAGACTTCGTATCAACTACTTCATATGTTTTTGGGTTGGAAATCTGACAGAATTCTTATACGATTCCGACTTTTTTATCGACGTTTCTCTCAGATACCTGAAAGACGTCGGAAGACATACATATGTATGTGTAGATAAACATATGTATACCTATATAAACTTCTGTTCTTTCCCAACCATGGTGAAGGGTTGATAAGATTCGGCATTTGACATTCTGTTCTGTACCTTACATCATGTTCGTTTCTTATGGTAACTTTACGTAATTCCCTTTTGCTCTGCCATTCAGCGCACAAATGGTCGTGACCTTGACGAATAAAAATTAAAACACTATGATATGTGTGAATTCTCATAGGCTCATTTATATTATTAAAACTAATAAATGTATTATATTTTTTATTCCTGATCTTTATACCAATCACTTTATTCCCATTGGATAATTCAATTTCTCTAAATTCTTCCATAAGGTGGGCTGCAGGTTTTAACCTGCTAAGTCGCTAGGGGATACATTAAGCACTGTACCAGAAGCGTAATTGAGAAGACAAAAGTACTTCTTAAAATATAAATATATTAAATGTTCAGGAAGCTTTTCTATTGCATTGTCCATTTTTCTGAAAAAGAACTTAATTCGTGAGTTCTATATTGCTTAGAAACAGCGTTGTGGAGTGGAATTAGCATACGCAACATAATCACAAATAAGATCTGATTGTTTGACTCATTAATTTTCCATATCATATCAATAAAAGTAGGTAAATAATCCTTCGAAATAAATCGATACACGGCTTCAGCAAAAATACTTTTAAGTCCGTCATCTGCAGCTTGTTCTATATCTTGATATATTTCCTTCAGTTGGGTTTTACTAATTAGCGAATTTGCAGCTTTTACTAATAGAAATTCACTTTTATCTATTATATCTCGTGTAATGTTAGGGCATGGTGCGGTTAAAACTAGTACTTCTGCTTTTGGTTTGCTGTAAATGTAGTTCATTATTTTTAAGAGCTATTTGGCACAAGCACCAAGCCTATTGAAAATGGTGCGAATCGGTCCATAACTTTATATAGCACCCACTTTATGCTCACTATCAAACTAATTTTAAGGAAATTTAAAACATCCATATTTATTAGGGTATTCATTCGATTAACCGTTAATGGGTTAACCGATTAATTACAACCCGATAAACTGACCGGTTAATTTAGATTTAGTTTCAGTCGGTTAATCGACCAACCGATGTTACAAAATTTTGAAAATAAGTAGTATTTTAGCATGAATTTTTATGTTTTTAACTATTTGTTTCGTCTCATAAACAAAAGGTTTATGTTTAGAAAATATTTTTTCATACAATATATTTCCTTTCTTAAAATAGAGTACAAAATCAGTAACTAATGAATTCAGAAATAAATTTTTTCCAGAATGTTATGTGCTGAGCTTTGCCAGGACGAGTCAAATGATGACATTAAAACCGCAGAAACTCTCGCTAGAAACATACAAAATATTTTAACAGAATTTCCGAAACAATTAGAAGTATCAACAATTTTAAAAAATTAAAACCGGAATGTAATGGCAAAATTTGAGATTTTATATGTTAAGAGAAATCCTGGAAAAATACTTAATAATAAGATATTCTGTATTATCCCAATAAAAAATTTTATCATTTTGAGAAGCACTTATGTTACATTTAAAAAAATAAGCGCACAATTATGCGCTACGCAATAAGACATACAAAAATGCAGTAAAGTTAGTGAAAGAACTCTCAATAACTTTTATACAAAAAAAAAAATAAAATTTCAAGTGCTACGGCATTCCCTTACCACGAAGCAGGTTTGTAAGGGAGAATACTAAAAAATAACTGTATCAAAACATTCAGTGTTTAAGGCCGATCGTTGCATACAACAATTTTTATATGCGCTGAATAATGCGCTTTATTTGTCAAAAATGTATTGCATCAAAGTGGGAACTCGCCATATAAAATGCATGTCTTCCGTCAGCGCAATGGTAAGCGAAACGTTTATGTTTCTCCCTTGCAAACCTGCTTCGTTGGAAGCTCTATTTTTTATTGGAATGGGTTGCTTTCGATTTCTCCAACATCTTGGATAAGTACAAAAACTATTTCTTATTTGCTCGTTTTAGTACAAGAATTGTTTCGTTGGCTATGTTATTGTATGTTTTTTGTTAAAAAATAATTTGCATTTTTATATATTGAAATTACTTAATTTATAACAAAACTATGGGAATCTTTTTAATTAATCGAGCGGTTAACCGATTAAAGCAAAAGCCCGATGATAAATGAATCCCCTAATATTTATACACTCAAAAGAAAAATCAATCCATCCGTACTCAAATCAATCAGAAGCAGTATAAATAGTAGGGGGGGAAGGTACGGATTTTCTTTATTCAATGTAAGATGATTGATTCAAGTGCGGATTTTCAATCGAAAAATACTTAAATTATCCATATTAAATCCCTATTTCGTACTTGAAATAATCCGAAAATTAGATTGATTTAAGTAAAACTAAGATTGAATCAATCTTAAAATGCGCTTTATTAAGTATTATAAAGTTGATTTTATCGCGAATTCGAAAAAAAAACAAAAAAACAAATTAGAATGATAAGACCACAGAATATACAGAACTGACACGAGACGGACGATTTTGCCTTTTTTTTTGTCTCTTTCTAAGAAAGCTGCCTTTTTGCATTTTTTGTTTTGATTACGCAATTCGTGTTGATAGTAGCGGCCTGTTTTTACACATTGCCACTTTCCTACCAAAAAACATTTTCTTTCTCTTTCTTCGAAAGCTGCCCTCGCAACTGATTTGGGCCTTTTTCACACGTCACTTTTTACAGTTCTGTGTATTCTGTGGATAAGACACCAACATCATGTCCGATATAGTTTTACTTTAAAAATCTTATGTACATATTTAACCAAAAATATAAACTTAATGAGAAGCAAGAGTTCAAATTTACTTTTAAACCCTTTGTGGTACACATTAGTCTGGCCAGAGCTTTTTTCAATGTGTATAGAAAATTAAAACTTGCGTAAGCCGGAGGGTTGAACACAACGAAAAGTTTATTCTTTTTTATTTTACCTGATTTAAGAATTTTATACTTATTTCAAGAAATTCCGGGATTGATTTTCGAAAGTAACCCTATTCAGGATTGTTTTGGGTACGACACTTTCTTAAAGTAATCATAAAAAACTTTATTTATCCCGAGTGTTTTTCTTTCTGTGTCTGTCTCTTTTTCACTCTAGCAAATTTCATATGTTTGCATTTACTTAAATTTAGTTCCATCAGTTTAAGTTTACACCAAAATAATTTTATGTCGTCTGCATACATTAATAATTACATAGATAAAATAAAAACAAGTAAGAGTGCTATATTCGGCTGTGCCGAATCTTATATACCCTTCACCATTGTGCGAGCTGAATACAGAGCAACTAGACAAAAACTAAATAATTTTTACATATACATACATATTCACAATTCTAAAAACTTCATTATTTTTTTACAATCGTTCTTAGAACATAAAAATTAAAAAAAAAATTCCCTTTGAAAAACCAAGATTTGAACCAGAGGACTCAGGTTTCTAAACTCAACCCCCTAGACGACTGAACCATAAAAGAACGTTGTTTGAATATCATTAAAATGAAATATGGCTCATTTTAGTTTTCACAACTCAACTCAGTTGTGTCAACTCAACTCAGCAAAGTTGGAAACCATAACACAAAAGTGGCCTATATTCACCAAAATGGTTTGTACCATGTATGTGTGTTTGTTTGTTTCTTTTAGTATAGAAATTGTTGTCTTACCGTAGATTTAGCTTTTTTGGCAAGTTTTTAAGTAGAAAAAATAATCAGAAATTCCCCGTTTCTATTTGTTAAAATTGTTTCGTTAAATAGATGAAATAATAAAGAAGGGTGATAACGAAAATCATATTGGGCTTTATGCTAATATATGTAATGAAATGGAAAGGGGGAGGGGGGGTGGTAATAAGAGACAACCGGATTTGAACTTCGCTTTTCATAAGGACCCAGAATATATATACTTTATAGGGGTTTTTTGTACGGGAGGCACCACGACCACTTCTCCAATCCCACCCACATTTAGTAGGATGGTGTGTATTGGCAACCTAAATGTATGTACCTAATTTGGAAACTTTGGCTTTTGCCGTTCCCCAGATATACAGCAAAATGTAATAAAAATACCACAACCACAAGGGATTTTTGGGAAAAATTAGAGGTATTCGTGGCTTTTTGCTCATATCTCAGCCATTTGTGGACCGATCTTTTTGAATTTCAATAGCTAACAATTCCGGACCATATGTGACATAAATGTATAATAACCTGGTCCCCATCGTATATGGGGTCTTCGATACAAATTGAGCCAAACAACTTGAAGTTAAATTTGTATTAGAAGATAATTTTCGCAAAACAATGGAAGAGGCTGCATTACTTTCGAATATACTAATGGTCACTTAAGACAAATCAGTTTAAAAGAAAAACATATATTCGGCCATGTCATGGAAATCAAAATCACGTGAAATTGGGATCGACGAAATTTTCAATTGAATTATTGTAAAAATCTACGCAGCTTTTCCTGAATTAAAAAGTAGTTCAGGTATATAAAAGGAAATATTTTTTTGATCTTTAAATAGGGGAGAGTTTTCAAAATTTGTTCGATTTCATTTTCACGTGACTTTGATTTCCATGACATGGCCGATTATGTACCAAATTACCTGAATTAAATTTAAATTATCATATAAAGATTACCTGCCGTATTCCTAAAAATAATATTATGTATTTTAATAAAGACTTACAAAACAAATTTTCACTGAAATTTTTACTTAAACAACATTTGTTAAACTAAATAAATGTTTATGGATACGGGGGTACATATTTTTTTTAAAACATCTTGTTTTTTCATTAAATTTAATTAAAAGTAAATAAATCTGTTTCGTTTTATTTTTACTTATTTATTGTTAGAGCTTTACTAAACATATGCGAATGAAATTAGTTTTTTATAACTACATATTGTTTTTCTAAGACTTTAATGACTAAAACCTGTTGGAATTTTTGTAGGGAACATTTTTGCAACGTGTAGGAAAAAATCGGATATTTTTTAGTATGCGTAGGTATTTTTCAAAAAATCTTCTGAAAACACTGCTTTATGCTATATGAGATAAATCCTAGTAAATGAACCAAACTTTAGTGTATTCAAATATGTTTCATTTGGCTTGCCAAATGTTTTTAAAAAGCTTTAAAAACACCCATTATAACGGTTATGTTAAAAATTTAGTTTTTCAAAAAAAATTTTAAAAATTTTCAAGAATTTTTGGAAACAAATCATAAGTACTTACATGACAGATTATTCTCCATTACAAACTTTTTATAAAATTTTACCACACTTTTCACAATAAATGCTCAAACTTTCTACAAAAAAGTGATATTTTACAAAATTGTTTCAACACGTATGGGAACAATGACTGACTGCGCGCTGTCAAACAGTACTTTGTCCTTTTTTTTAAAAAAAAAATATCAATTTGTTTGAATTGGAGTTTATATTAGTAGCTGGTTGGCAAAATACAAACAAAGCAATATGGATAATTTCCAAATTTGAATTACCCACAGAAAAAGCAGTTGCCTAATTCTGGCAGTCGTGGTCAAGTACTTCCTCTATTCGAAAGCAATTTTATTTCAGTCGATACTTAACAAATCGGAATTATTTTTTTAGTATTGTGAAACTCAAATTAATGCTTTATAACACTGAAAAATTAGTTCCGATTCGTTCAGTATTGACTGAAATAATTAGATAATTAATTGCTTTCGAATCGAGAAATTACTCGATCACGACTGCGAGAATCAGGCCCCAGGTGTTTGAAATATAGTGCAGCAAGAGCCTAACACAAGTGGATAGCTCTCCTGGCGATTCATGTCACCCCACTCCGCGAATTGGATTTCAACCACAGCCGCCACGCGATCTTTGGTAAACAAATAACATTTTTGTTTAAATCAAACCTTTTTATTTAAAATGTTTTATATTTTATTGTTAAATCTTCTTCTTGTACTACAAAATTATTATCAAATGCATACATTTTGAACCATAGCGCAGACTTTATTGCAGCATTCACTAGAATAATAACAATGTCTTCCGGGCTTAACACATCCTCCTCCCTAAAAAATAAAGAAACCTTTTCGAAAAATGTTGACAGAAAGCTGTGTATCACTTACCTGAGCATCATCCGGTATTGGTGTAGCTACTGCAACTTGGAAAATTGCAACGAATATAGCGACAAGAGCAAAATTAAAGATAAAGAACTTCATTGTAAAACTAATTTCGTAGATTCAAAAGATTTTTCTACTGATCGTTAAGGTTGACAACTGCACAATGCTACAAAATTTTTGAAGCTAAACATTTTTATACGTTTTTGGAAGCAGTTAGTTGTGAATAAAAATGCTTATTTATTAAAGAATAAATATTTACTAAAATTTTTTTTTGAAAAGTTCTAACTAATTTCCAATAATCCAATCTAATTGTAGATCTTTAAACAAGTGTTTTATTGGAGTGCAATAGCAAAAATTCATAAACTTGAAATTTTTTAAAGCTTGTGTTCTAATTAAATAAACCCAGCGGTAAATTTTAAAAGGACTGAAAGTGGAAGGCCTGTTTGAATGCCTCTGCACTCCTTTCTAAAAGATTCGCTTCGTATAATATCCTGCCTTCAGAAATATGCCTTCTAGAAGGTATTAATTTCTTTTTGAAAGACCTTCCAACATATTCATTACACATTCGCTACTCCCTTCTTTAAGAAGGGAGAAAGGAAGTTGTTCAATTTTAATTTTTTATTTTGTTTTTAGTGACATTCTGTACTCCCTTAGGGAAGGGAAAGAAGTTGTTCAATTTTTATCTTTTTTATTTTTTGGTCAATAACATTTTAAAAACAATTTTATACATTTCTTTTTGCACGAGATCTTGTTCTTATAACGGTTTTTTATTTTTGTTCCGTCGTCCCTAAACGCGTCGTTTGTCTTATGTAAACTTATACGTTGCAGATCAGCTGTTTCGTTTTTCCTACTAAGTTTTAGTATAATAAGTAATAATAACTCCTATGTTAACATGACGTTGCATTGCGGAAGAAAAGAATTTTATCTGACAATAAAAAATTTAAAAGTTTATAAAACATGCAGTATTATATGAAATAAAGAGCTGAAGCTTGGAATTCTTTAAAAAAGTTTTAACCAAAAAAAAAGCTGCTGAAAGAAGGCTTTTATAACGCGCGTTGAGTATATTGCTATTTTTCATGCACTAAAGTTTTTAAACGCCTTTATGGAAAAGACTTTTGATTAAGAGAATTTTTATCCGCCATTGGCAGGTCGTAAACTTAAGAATTAAATTAAGATTTGATTAATTTTTTTTATTTCATATACTTTATATATGAAGATTGTGATTACTCATATTTTTGAGCAAAAATCGTTTCCGTTAAGAAAATCGTTTGATCGAAAGCAAAATTTATTTTGTGATCACACAAAATAAGCGTATAATAGAATAATCACCAAAAATCGTATTTTTATATTTAAAATATAAAAATAATTAAAATGGCTTATAACTCCTTAAAAAAGAGTTTGATCGAAAATAAAAGCTTGTCTTGTGATCAAACATATTTTTTGGGTAAAGTTGTTTTTTGATAAAAAAAAAACATTTGCTTGTAACTTCCAAACGGAACATTTAGTTTTTTTCACCACTCATATTTTTAATCAACAATCAATTTTTAATAGAAACCTTTAAAACGCTAGTTATTCCTTTAATAAGTTTTTAAATTAAAAAATACGCTCATTTTGTGATCAATAGTATTTTTTTTTTTAAATCAATTGTTTTAGAAATGTTAAACGTTTGCAATTATTTTCCCTATGTATAGCGTTTTTTTTAGAATAAGATCACGCATTAAAATAAATGTAAAATCTTTTTCTAAAAATGTTTAAAAATCTACTTGACAAATTATAAATGTTTTATATAAAGGAATCTTGGAATTTTTTATTATAATTTTGAAAATAATTTTTCTGTGAACTTTTAAAAAATTCATTTAAAACATAAATTAATTCCAACTAGGACATTTTCAATGGAAAATGGAGAAGAAAAATATGAATTAAAAGATGTGGTAGCTTTTCCAATCGGTAGCTTTTTCCTTTTAATTCCTATTTTGCATTTTTTACCATTGAAATTGTATGCATACTAAATGTCTATGAATGTAAAACTAAAATTTTCAGAAGTCCTTTTAAAAAACCTTTTTTTGTAGGTATTCGATATGTACTTCTTTTGTATGTATTCATAGAGTACTTTAATAGAAGCCATTTTTTCAGTACACCTTTGTAATGCCTTTTAACAGTCCTTTATTAACAGGCGTTCTTTAAAACATGCATCAGAAGGGCTAACAAAAGAGCTTCTTTTGAAAGCCTTTTATAATTACTGTAAGAAGAAGGGAGTGTGGAAGGCCTTGCTCCCAATGACAACCTGTATAAAAAATATATGAGTATGGAATGCGAAGTGGAGAGCTTGTGTCTGCTAAATAAGGCCTTCTATTAGGCCTATTTACTCATTCTTTTTACCGCTGGGATATTAAAACAAACACTTCTACCATTGCTACTGAGAAGTGTGTATGAGAATGCAAATAGACTTAATCAGTGTTGCAAAGTTGAAATTTTGAAATGGTACTAAACTTTAACTAAAAGAGTTTTTTTACCCGCTAAATGTTTCTTTTTGTTGAAAAAAATAAAACAATAATTTATGAAAATAAAAGGAACAAAAAATATTTTATTGGAATTCATTTATCTAAGTATTTAATAGCAAACAGTATTTATATTTGAAGTGCGCATATAAATAATATTTCTGGTATTTATGCATAACAAGCGCCCCATCTATTTACAATATAATTGTATGTAGTGGCGCAACTCTTATTAAAAAAACATAACCTTTTAAGCAAAACAACAGTGACTATGTTGCCAACTTTTTTTGAACATTTCCCGCCAAATTGGACTTAAAAACCGCTAAAAGCCGCTTAATATTTAAGTTTTTTTTTTTAAAAATCCTAAAAAATTTTTAAAGGTTTTATATAAATCTAGATGATATAAGCTACTTTTTCAAGGGTATATGAATCTTAAATACGTTACATATGTACTAAGGTTTCTAACTTCCCTAGCTAAAAAAAAAAAATGTTTGGGTGATGAATTGGGCTGTGCCGAATCTTATATACCCTTCACCATTGTGCGAGCTGAATACAGAGCAACTAGACAAAAACTAAATAATTTTTACATATACATACATATTCACATTTCTAAAAACTTCATTATAAATTAAATTTAAAAATCTAAAACTGGTAAATATTTTTTTACAATCGTTTTTAGAACATAAAAATTAAAAAAAAAATTCCCTTTGAAAAACCAAGATTTGAACCATTTGAACTCGCCTTGATTATACACATTAAAATAAACTCCACCACTCATATAAAGGGTATAAAAAACAACAAAAAACCACATTACCAACACTGCATTATCATTGTCACTGAACTACCAAAACGAAAAAAAAAAAAAACATACACTAACATATTAATTCCATTTTTGTTTCTACGATCATTGTTACGGCTGTGGCATTATGTTCATTTAGGTCCAATTAGACGTGACAAAAAGATAATGCAACAATCGTAACGATGGCCGTAGAAACCAAATTGTATGGTATGTTAATGTCATTTTGGTAATACAGTGGTTATGGTAATGCAGCGTTTATAAGGTTATGTCGCTTCTAATTGGATCTTTAAAAATTGAGGTAGTCGTGGTTTTTTACTCATATCTCAGCCATTTGTGGACCGATCTATTTGAATTTCAATAGCAAACAATTCCGGACCATATGTGACATAAATGTACAATAAAGGGGGCCTTCATATATGGGGTCTTCGGAAAACCCATTTCAACAGACAGACGGACATCGTTAAATCAACTTTGCTTTTCATAACGACCCAGAATATATATACTTTATAGGGTCTAACATCGATATTATAGAAATTACAAACGTAATTACAAACTTATATATACCCTATTCACCACCTGTGGTGAAGGGTATATAAATTTGGTAAGAAGATTTATATTGCAAAAAGTATTTTCGAGCCAAATTTATTCTAAATAACAACAAAATAAAATAGTTTATTGCCGCAAAAACTATTCTAGAAAGAAGTTTGTTTGGGGACCATGTAAAATTAGTAGCGATTCTCACCATTTTAAATGGCTTCTTGGCACTTATTACAATTAAAGGCTCAGTTAGTCGGGAGTAACAGTAACCGTTACCTTACCGTAAAAATGTAAGACCAATCTATTTCTTACAGATTGAGACGTAACATCTTACTGCTTACTGTAATCTTTCAATGATTTACATACAACAAAACGAAGCAGCTGATTTGCAAGGTTACTATACACAGAAAAAAATACCAATGTAAAATTAACATGGAAAAATGTTGATTGGGAATCATAATAAATTTCTGCAAAAAATGCGCTTTATTTAAATTTATCATTATTTCACATTAATTTTAAATGAAAAACATTAAAATAATCTTAAATCACGCTATTTTAATATTATTCACTGTTAAAATAAATAAAAACAAATTTTAAAATATAAATAAATATGGAATCGAAATTGAATCCATTAAAAAACCTGTTTTATATTAAAATCAAAAGTTTATCTTGTTAAATTAACATGCATACATAGTTAGGTATGTTAATTTTTTTATTTTCGTTCCTTAAATATGCTATAAAAAGAAGACAATTGCCGTATTCTTTTAATTAAAATTATTTAGTTAAATAGTACATCAAGTTTTCAAAGTAGAATAATGACGAAAGCCATATCGGGCGATTCTGCTAATGCTTCTGTTAATAAAGGAGAATACAAAATAAGTGAAGCATGTTACAGGGGCAAGTGTATTGAATTGTTCTTAAATAAATGCATATGTTGTCTCTGAAGCTTCTTCACTGTTATAACACACTCAAACCTACATGAAATTCACGTGGTTTCAACTTGAAATAACTTTCATTCAACGTAATTCGATTGTTATTTCAATATAAATGACATTTTGCTCTAACTTCTTTTAACATTGCAGTAGTTAAATTAACATGAATTATAGTTATTTGAAAAGAAAAAAATGTTGTTCGCAAGTTATTGTAAAATCAGGTTGAATTACCATGAAAAACGCAAAATTCGAGCTAATTGAATACCTAATTGCATTAGCAGAAGTCAGTTAGATTTCAAATTGTAAAGGTTAGCCAATTGTTTTTGCTAATGGCAACTAATTGCAATTAGTTTTATCATTAGAATAAAAATTTCAATTAGCTAATGGGAATTAGTTGAACGAATTCTAATTGTTTGATCAATTAGAGAATATAAACTAATTGCATCAATTGCTAATTCTAATTGGAATTTAACATGTATGCTTTAGGGGCACTGAAAATGATGTTTTTGTTGGTATATTGAGAAAACTAAACTCGTTCATTGACAGTTTGTCAGTCTATTTTTCAATAATTCAGTTTTCTCTTTATTTACATTTCATCCGAATTTCATTTATCATTAGGAACCCGCGAAGTTTTGTGGCTAGTCGGGATTTAGTAACAGGCAGTTTGCCAATACATTGAGAAAACGGCCATCAGTACATCAGTACATCAAAGCTCAAATTTCAATTTGAGTGCCAGAAATTATAAAAATAAAAAAAAAGGTTTTCAATGGTTAATACCGTAATTTCTCACAATTAGTGTTAAAAACCCATATTATTGGTAATTTTTAAAAATGTGGCATGTTCAATTTCAATATAAGTGGCTACCAATGGTGTATAAGGCGGGCGGCAAACTGGCTGAGGTATCATCGCATATCGGGAGATATACGTATATTTACTGACAGCAAGGCTGCCCTTGCTTTCCTAGCGGGTGTCTACACGACATCAAGGTTAACTGTAGAATGTCGGATGTCTTTGGATGAGATTGCGAAACATTCAAGGGTAACGCTAATATGGATACCGGGGCACACTGGGTGCCCGGGCAATCAGGTAGCAGATGAGCTGGCCAAACAAGGTGGTCGCAATGGATGATGCATACATTGACCAATTCATTGGCCTTCCAATGGCTCACTGTAAATCACTTATATGGCGCGAGTCTTATAGAGGTGCGCAGACGCGGTGGACCTGTGAATCCACCTGCTCGATATCCAGGGCCCTTTGGCCTGGATATGATGGACGGAGAACTAGCTCTTTACTTGGGTTCAGTAGGGACAGATAAGGACGGTGATATCGGTTGTATCTGGACACTGGCCGGTGGGGCCTCATGCTGGAAGAATGGGTCTGGAATTTAACGACTACTGTAGAAGTTGTTAAACGAGGAGGAAGAGGAGACTGTACTTCACTTCTTCTGTCATTGCCCTGGATTGCGGCGCATTAGGGGGGAATGCCTGGGGGAACCGGTGTTTGCCTGCTTGGAGGATCTTTCTGGGATGGAACTAAAATCGCTCCTTCTCTTCACTAGGAAGACGAGGTGGTTGGACTTTGCAGTGACGCCATCTGAGTAACTGCTCTAAGGGATGGGCATTGGCGCAGGGTATCACAAAGGGACCAATTAAGGAGCTGTCCTTTGATGGCTGCCCATGGAACCTAACCTAACCTAATGGCGTAGCATACAGTTTTACTTAGGGGGGGTCTATTTTTACACCTAACTATTGTATGTAAATTTATAGATCCTGAGGGAGTAACGTCTAGTGAGCTTTAAGGGAGTAACGTCATTAAGGGAGTAACGTCTTTAAGGGAGTAACGTCTTTAAGGGAGTAACGTCTTTAAGGGAGTAAAGTAAAGTAAAGCTCCTACAGGAGCTGCGACAATACGCTACTGGACTTTAAACGAAAATAGAATAAAGGGGAAGTGCTGGAATGAAATTAACTAATATCTTGTAAAAGATCACGATGGAAATATTTTGTGATGGCCCTATTCTCTAATTAAGAACGAAAGGGCTAAATTCATATCACACTTTTCAACAATAAAGTATTAACTCAACATTTTTATTTTTTCACTATTTTGTTTATTTTCTTGGTAATGAAACGTTTGTTTTAAAAATTATTTTGCTTCTGCTGAAAAATTTTAAATTTTGAGTTAATACAGTATTGTTGAACAGATTAAAGATGTACAAAAAATAATTTCAGGTATTTACGAAAACCAATTTCATAATCATAAGAAAATACCAAAACGATTAAATTTAACTTTAATGTCCCAACGCTGTTTTCTGGGTGTTTTGTCTATATTGAGACCAATTTGTTAAGGTTGAAAAATAATTATACTATTATAAGTTATATACATATTGTGGTAATTAACAACCATAACGTTTTCGGAGGCAACCCAATATGGTGCTTACACATTATTTAAAATGTTTAAACATTTTTCGGTAATAATAGTTTTGTTGGAGGTGACCAAATCGAAAAATGTGTTTACTTTACATCTTTTTAAGAAAAACTAGACGACGAACGTATTCGTTAGTTTGGTAGTATTTTAAAAGGCAAAGCTAAATTTCGAATTCTATATGAAACTTTTAAAGGTTGTACATATTACAAATTAAAAAACGTTTGAAATTAAAATCTAAAATGGAATTCGTTTTAATCTTTCGCAAGCCGCACACTCTACCTTTTTCATCGAATTGCTTATCATTACCGGCACGTTTACGGATCTAGAGTTCAAAGTCAAACAGTCTGTTACTTCCATTAACACCTTCTATTTCTTTTATAAATAAAAGCAAAATTAAAAAAAAAAACTTAGACAATAGTCTTCATTAAATACATAATATTAAGGAAATACTTTAAACAATAATATTCATACAGATAAGTTAAAAGTAAAAAAAAATTATTGTGGATAAAAAATAAAGAATTCTTAAAAAAGATCAGTATCTTGCACAAGTGTAAACCAGACACTTGTCAAATATTTATTTTTATGTGTACATTTTTTAACTTAAAAAAAACAGTTACAGACAACAAAAACATTGATAATGACCGGGGCAGGTTGTTTAAGCACGAAAAAATATAGAAGTTTCGAAGCAGAAACGCTCAACAAATTTTGAAATATTTTAAAAAATAAATGCAAATAAAAGCAGAAATATGCACAGTTAAGATGTGGTAAAAAATGTAATGTTGTTTTTGTGGTTACTTAGTAAACCAATTAATAATATCAATTTCATATATTTTTATATTAACAACATTTTCTGTAGTATTTTTGTTGATATAAGTAAACGTTTAATTCACTTGATTAAATTTTTAATTAGAACTAATTTTATTTTTGAACAATGGTTTACTTGCAAAACAATTGACAAGAATTTTTTATGTGTACCTAACTTATTTTTTTAGATCTGCCTACCCCCGAATTTGTGTATAAACCACAGCGAACAAGTTATTCTCGAATGTGCCTCACAATCAACCATTACAGCACCAAAGTCCAAGGGGCTACTGGTCTCCATGGTACCAGATAGGATCTCTGGGGAGCCTTAGAAAGAAGGTGTTCCTGCCAATTTCAGCCTGCCGTACACGGTATTGGCTGGATCTTTTTCTTCAGGCTGTCACATCAAAAGTGGGATAAATTCACAGGGTGATTCCTTACACACCTCCAGAAGGGGGCGGGGGAGGAGCAAACTTAACCAGTAGTATTCAGATTTTTCTTACATATATGTATGTATTATGGCTGCCTCTTAACCTGCTGTGGTTAAATATGACAATAATTTGTTTTTAAATTAACAATAGTATTTTCCTCTTTTCTAAGAACGACATGCTATGGTTGACAACCAACCATGCTATTATAAATGTTAAACATATTTTAGTTACTATTTACCATAACATGTTCGGAGGAAACCATAACATGATCGTAGCTTCTTGATGGAGGACTCTTTTAACCATAATATGGTTGTCCGTGACAATAATATGGTTAAATTAAACATAATATGTTTAAAATTTTCTTTAAAAATAGTTTTGTTGGAGGTGACCATGTTTCAACATATTTTTTCTCTGAGCGCAACCAACTTGTCGTAAAATTAAATTTTTTCACAAGTATGTAAAAAACTGAATTTTTCTAAAAAACCCTTTCGAAATATACAAAAGCTTATTTTTCTAGCAAACCACTTGAAAAACTTTCCCTGATAATGACAAACAACTCTTATTTGTATTCTTTTATTAAAAGACAAGTTCTTATCATTTATTATTGTTAATAAAAAGTTTGTATATTTAAAATATAAATTTCTTTTTTTTTTTTATTTTTGGATTTAACCGAAAATAAAAACAAAAGAGATGTTCTGCTATTGGAACACGTATTGAACACATTTGCTGTTATATTTCTTTGGCGTTGAATACCATATATTAGATCTGTATATACAACAGAGAAAAGAAATACAGACAACAGTAAAAAAGCAGGATACATGAAAATTTTTCGTGCCTAAAAAGCTCTTCTACTAAAAATTCAGATAATGATTTTTGCCAAATCACGTAGGGGGAAAAATATGATATCTGCTCACGGGCAGAGTTCGAAACAAAACTGTACACTAACTAAGTGTATTTTCTTAATATACAAACTCTTAATATTTTTTAATGTATTTGTACCCAAACAAAATACAGTACACAACGATTGTGAGCTGACGAACTCAAACACTAAGATAACTTATCGATCTTGTTTAAGCGTACGTGTTATGTTCTTAGGGGTATTTGTTCTGTATTTTAAAGTGAACTAGCTAAAGTGTTCTGTTTTTGTAGTGTATGCGTTGTGAACTTTTTGCTTATAACAGTAAACATTTCATTTTTTTTTTCAAACAGTGGCTTAAAATTATTAATTATTTATTATTAGTTTTAAAATTTAGGGATTTACTTTATCGCTCATTATGATTCTATTTAATTTTTTTTTTTATTTTTACTTTGAAAGTTCAAACATACACACGATGACAAAAATCGCACCAAGTGTTAATTAAACGTCTGGCTTAGGGTGGTTATAAGCTATATCGAACAATTTTTTTCCTGATTTTTTTCATACTCTCGTATTCCAAATCGATTGGTACTAGGGAAAAACTATCCTAAAAAAAATTTCAGACGATTCAGTTTAGATTAAGACATGTCGCCACGCCCTCCAATGTTTGTCTCATAATTTAAAAAATATTAATTTTATTAAAAATAATTGCTTCAAAAAGTTATTGTCCGTGATGTTGGTAACAACATTGCTCTAAACGACTTTTCTGTAAATCGTATATTTAGAAAATAAACTACAATTTATCGAAAAAAAGCCCTTTACTTTATATTAACATGTTCATAAAATGCTTCACAAACAATATTCTTTAGATTTTCATAAGGCCATACATATGAAAGAATGTATATGAATGCATGTTTTAGTGTATATGTGTGCGGTTAATATGTTGATCTGCACTCCGATCTCTTAGCAACTAATAATGCAAGGCCCGTTTTCACAACTTACCGATAGCTAAAGGTGTGATTTTATCGGTCGTATAAAAAGTGTTGCATTATTACAACTTTACTTAAACCTTCCAGCTAGGATTAACCTTAATTTAGTTTATCGCTCACTTAAGTGTTAAGTAAAGTTTTAAAAATCTACTTTTCGCTATCGCTAAGTTGTGAAAACGGGTCTAATGGCCGTTTTCTCATTACACGATTAACTTTTATCCCATCGAAAAACTGCACATTAAAGAAATTTGGTTTTCTCAATGTCTCATTTGCTTCTCTTCTGTCGCAAAGCTAACCAGCACTCATCTGCCGATTATTTATTTTCCTTTTATTTGCCGTACAGATAAATTCAATCAGCTGTCTCACAACTTTTACATGTATTTTGAGAGGTGTTGCCAGCTTAAAACCATGTATTTTGTCGGTATATTGAGAAACCCAAAATTGTTAACAGACAGTTTATCGGTCTAATAAATTTATGTCGACATTAAGTAACAGGCAGTTTGACGGTACATTGAGAAAATGGCCATAAATATACTAACTTTAACAAGGAATGTAAAAAAATTCACCGTTATAGGTATGCTTTGATAGAAGTTTAGTTTAGCTTGTGTATTAAGAATTTGTGTTTGCAAATCATTTGAATATTTAAAGTGGTGGCGAACCTTTCAAACTGAGCTCAAGAAGTTTACGACAAAATTTGCATATACAATATTTTCTCATAGCCTACAGAAGAAATATCAGTAACGAATACTCCAGCTAATCCAAAAATCGAGGCTTAATAGAAGTTGTTACCCAAAAACTTGCAGCAGCTTTAAATGCTTGCATGATAAGCGACAGAAAAGCAGTATTGAAGACAAAACAGCACTTCGTCTGTTAAAAAATTCCAGCAGTCGCGTTGTAAGTTTTGTTCAGAAAATGGTAGCAGAAAAACAGCCAAGGGACGATTATAAGGAACTTCTAGAACTCACTTTTATATTTTTAGGGGAAACATCAAAAAACCCCAATACCGTAATGTTTCGAGCACCGGATGCAGTTCATCACGCTAGGTGGATGTCAAAAGCTATTTACAGCTTAAAAATGTTTTTGCATCGCGAAGAGTTTAAAATGCCAAAACAAGAAGAAAATGACTTGCGAAAAATTTGCATTTTTATAGTCACAATACACGTTGAAGCTTGGTTTTCATGTAACTTACCAATTCATGCTCCCTATAACGATTTTTTGTTCTGGCAAAACGCACACTATTTTTAAAGTATTGACAAAGACTTGTCGCGAGTTGCCATTAAAAAAATGCAAGGCCATTTGTGGTATTTGAATCCTGAAAACGTTGCCCTAGCATTTTTTGATTCAAGAGTACCGAACAGCACTAAAGCAAAAATGGTTTAAGCCCTTAAGAATGTTGGTGACGTTGATCAAACTATAAAGCAACCCATTATTGCTAATCAAAATATTTCAACCATCATAGAGAATGGAATGGAACAATTTGTGTCCATGGAAACAAAACTTTTTTTCGAAAGATTCCTTATAGATCAAGAGTTCTTAAAATCAAACTCTAAAGATTGGGACGGGATTGCTTCTTTTGTTAAAGGCAAAGAAATGATGGGGTAATTAAGGGTAGTCAACGACACTGCGGAAAGAGGAGTCAAACTAATGGAAGAATATAATTCATTACTGACAAAAAATGAAGAGCAAAAACAATATGTACTAAAAGTTGTCCAAGATTATAGACGCAAATATCCCGGATGTATTAAAAAACCTATAACAAACTAGCATGAAAACAAAATTATAATATTTAGTAAAATAAAAATAATTAAGTTGAATTTAAATTTATTAATATCCGATAATAACGAGTTTTCTTGATCAATATTGATATTTTTGTTAGTTAGGGCGTTTTGCTTTTTGGGTGACGATATGTTTATGCAGGTTATGTCAAAAAGCTATTAGCAAACCAAAAATATTTGTTATGAATAAAGAAGTAAATATTTATTAAATTATAATTTAATTTTTGAAATTTTAGATACAAATTAAGGATTTTCTCAAACTTCGGTGGGCTGGCGACGTGCCTTAGTCTTCTCTGATGGACCAAACATTTTTGTTTTTGTAGTTTTTTACTAATAACCACCGATTTGGAATTTGAGACTTGATAAAATCCAACTTTTAATTTTAAGAACCACCCTTGGCTCTGTGCTCTGGCTGTTTATAATCGTCTGTATTTGCACAACTTATTAATGAATATTTAATTTATTTTTGAAAATTTTGGCACATTACAACACCAACAACATAAACAAAAAAATTTTTCCAACAAAACAGTTTTTTGGGTGAAATGGTTTAAATTTCTTCGGTTGTCTTAAATGTCTGTCTGCCTGTCTGTCTGCCTGTCTGCTAAGAACAAAATAGATAAACTAATAGCGACTTGGAATAAAGAAATTAAATGCCATAAAAGTCTTAGACAAACAAAATTTAACAACAACATTTTTTTGACAGAAAAAGTACATGTTGAAATCTAAGTATTGCGTATTTAAATTATGGACTGTTTAAATGGGACATTTAAAAAAATAAAATAATTATCAGGTATGTGATGGAAATCGATTTTAAAAACGAAACGATTTGAAACCGAAAATATCGTTTTTAGTATCTTTTAACATGGATTTTAAATACATGCTCCTTTTATTTTCAGTCTTTATTCTTTTAAAAATTATATTTTATACGTTAACCGTTAACTGAATTGTATTCTGACCGAAAACTTAATCCTTTAATTTAGAAATGGATTTTAAAATCCCTCGAAATTCATCACACCTTTTAAAAACGTTCGTTTTGAAATCGATCGATTTCCATCACATACCTGATAATTTTTGTTAGCAGAGGTATATTTAAAAAAAAATATGTTGGTCAGTAATTTTATATTTCAAACGTAATACATTTTTTTGTTTGTTTATTTTGGAAACGTTTACTTTGTATTAACTTCGATAAATTAACTTTATAATTAATTTAAATAACCAATAGTTTCTAAACATAATAGTCCGATCTTGATCTTGGTGTTTTTTTCTGAACACGATAGAACTTACGAAAGGATTAACCATCAAAAGAACTGTCATAATACGCTTACTTTTTGACATCTTTTATCAGTATACTCTAGTAAATAATCATGAATAGGTCCACCATTAAGCCTAAAGTCACATGTGGTTCTGACGTAATTTTGACGTCTTTACAAGCCACAATGGCTGCTGTGTGATGTCGTCATAATAACGTTAGAACCACATGCGCATTTGGTTTTTCACATTGCGTGTACTTTAGGCGTTAAAGTTTAAACAATGCTACCAAATTATCCAAATTTACTTCGAAAATCGGTCAGCAATGTTTCATCGCTAAATTGTGTTCAGCAATGGTGCTTTTTTTTGGCTTAACAATTTTGTAAATAAAATAGTTGCTGCATATGGAGTTCGACCAATCCTTGCCAGGCCCTACAAAATCCATTACACTCACAATATTATTACAGTAACAGACTGTAGTTTATTTAAGTTCCGTTCAGTCATTTTTAAATTAAATAAACTTTTTGTTAAAAAATAAATCAAAAATAAGTAGTTTTTTAACGTTAACGTTAATTTTACCGGCACTGTTTATTTCTTACAGTAACAACACAGGAATTCAGTAACTCAATTTTAACAACACACCTAAAAATTTCAATCAAGTGGCATCATTGTTAATTTATTATCACTGTCATCGAGTGAAAACTATTTACCGTGTGAAACGACTTAAAGTACTTTCGAAACTAACAAAACTCTATTAAGGTTTTGCTAGTCTAACGAAAATTGCAAAAATTCGGAAAATTTGCAAAAATAGCGAAAATTTTTAACATATAAAACAAGCTATGAAATTGATTAAAAGTCGCTAAAATTATAAGGAATTGCAAAAATCCGGTAAAAACTGTTAAATTAGCGGAAATTTGCAAAATTTTTTTATTACTTCGAACAAACCATAAAATTGATTTGAAGCCACTAAAACTATAAGGAATGGCAAAAATTCGGTAAAAATTTCTAAGTTAGCGAAAATTCGCAAAAATTTGCTAAAAGCAGCATGATAGCAGCAGAGTATACATTTAATTAAAAATCGTTAAAGCAGTAAAGAATCAGAAAACTTACAAGAATAATTTGCTTCTACCGCGAACCTTACTATAATTCGCGAAAAATTGCAAACTTGGAGAGAAGCACTAAAATTTATTTGAAATCGCTAAATCAGTAAAAATAAAAAAACAAAATGTCACAAAATAACAAAAAAAATATGAAAAAATAGCAAAAATTCGCGAAATTTTTTAATACTTTAATGGAAAACATTCGGTAAAAATGACTAAATTAGCGGAAATTCGGAAAAATATGCTAACAGTGGCATGCTAGGAAAGTCTACCACTTATTTTTTGTGTAGAAAATAAAATACAATTAGTGATTTATATAAGCTGCATCTAAAATTTAATATTTTTAATGATTTTTATAAATACCCGAATATATTCCCAAAAAAAAAATTTTTTAATATTATTTTTGCAAAATGTATGTAAATTTGAAAATGTGAATTTTAAAAATGTTCCTGTGGCTTTTATTTGCCAAAATATGTATTTTTTTTTTTTTTTTTTTTGGAAAATAACTACGAAGCAATGAAAAATATTTTGCCGTTAAGATAACTTAAATAGCTGACGTTATAATAGAACATAGCAGTTAACGTTATTGTTAAAAAAGTTACTGAATAAAATTTACGTTAACTTTACTGTTAAATATTTTTAACATTTTAAATTATGTTAAAATTGAATAGAGAATCGCACTACTGAATTTTCATTTATTTTATATTACAATTTCAGTTTATTTTACGAGATTTTATCTGGTAACACGGTAGTCATAGGCCCCGGATGCACGACATACTACTGACTGACTATTGGTTGAGGCCTCCGCTGGAAGCTTCCTGCGGGACAGGCTTTCTGTCTTTCAGGGAGATTGTCTTTGCGAAGGTTTTGCTTTTCCGCCAAAAAGACACATTAATGTTTACTACCCAAAGTTGAAGGAAGGGATATTCCTGAAAATCCCCCTAAAGGGGCTAATTTTTCACTACTTGTGGGAGATTTCGGCCTGAGGGAGGATTATCCTTAGGTGCAGTTGCTAATCAACAGATTTCCTTAAGAAGGGTTGAGTGCATAATCCTGCCGGACTATGCACTCAAATTGCAACCCGGGTGTTTCGGTTGCACTAACACTCGGTAGCGGTTGGTAAATACATTGCTTGCCATCCAGTGAAGTAGTCCTTTGGTCATGTATCCATGTAAATCTTTTTCACAGCTGTCATTTGGCGCCCAGGTCGCACGATTTGACACCTCTAGATGTTTTCCCGTGGGGTAGAGTCTTCACACTGGCTAAAAACACCAGCCACAAATCACGCCTTGGAAGCCAACATTGTTCGTCTTGTTTGTTACATACGGTCTGCCGAAAATTGGACATCCGACGTTTGCCGGAAATCATTTTCAATTGTTTTGCAATTTTATAAAGTTTTTATTCTGCGATTTATTAAAACATGTTTTTCCCAAACGTGAAAATAAGTTTAGCAGAAATAAAAATATTATGATTCTTTTGAAACGTTTTTAAAATGAACTATTTTATTGTAGAAAGATCCAAAAAAGGCCATGTGAATTGAATGTACTCTGCTCAAATTCGTGAAAAATGTTGAGCAACATTAATTATTTCACACGTAAATTTTGACATGCTTCAATGTTACCTATCATGCGAGTATGTACAATTTGACGTTTTTATTCCTGCAAAGTATTCGACATTGTTTTGCGTATGTAAACGAACCCCACATGTATTTAACTAAAAATTATTTTTTTAATAAAAAATTTAATAAAAAAGAAATTAAATGTGGATAAAAAAAAACTGTTACCGGTTGTGTTATTTTTAGTTTTTATTTCATATTTAATAATCAGTTCATACTTTTTTGCTTTTGCTTAAAATTCCACGTGAATTAAGTGCAGCTTACATTATTTCGCAGTTGTAAAAAATTTTTGCCAGAAACATTTCGGAACCTTTTCACAAAATGAACAGAGTACAACTCTATCAACATTATTTCATAGATATTTCGGACAAGTTTTTTTCATATGCGTTTTGACAGCATTCCCCGTGAAATCTTGAACATAGTACCTTACACAAAAACTTCTCGCTATTTTTTTTTTTAATTAAAGCATTAATCAAAAGTAAAATCAGTTTTAATTAAAAATTTAAACAAGTGAATTAAACGTTTAATCAAGCGAATTAAGCGTTTAATCAATTGAAGAAAACGTTTATTTAATAATATTAATTTGTTTACTGGTGCAAATTTAATTAATTTTTTAATTGAAATCAATTTTTATTTTTTTCTGTGCAGGCTTAAGCCTAACAAGTAAGAGTGCTATATTCGGCTGTGCCGAATCTTACATTCCCTTCACCATTGTGCGAGCAGAATACATAGCAATTAGACAAAAACTAAATAAAACTGGTAATTTTTTTTTTTTAAATAAGAGACAACCGGTTTTGAACTTCGGTTTTCATAAGGGCCCAGAATATATATACTTTAGAGGGTGTAGGATCAATATTGTAGAAATTACAGTTATATATACCTTTTTTACCTTCCGTGAAAGGTATAAAAAGAGTAATTTTCGGGAATTCAGGGGTCTGATCACCGCATTCGATACTATCGTATCGAAAAAACTATTGAATTTTTTTGCATACGATAGACACTGGCGTATCGAATGAAAACTCGATAAGTGTAATGTCGAGTTACTCGATGTCGAATGCTATTATTTCAAATTCAATACATTTCATTCGATATCGAGTTTCAAGATACCAAAATAAATAATTTCGATGAATTTTGCTCGATATCGTAAGCGGTGATTAGACCCCAGTATTTCGGTTATAACTCGTACAAATTTCCGACATTTTGGTGTATAAGTCATATCCATAGGACGTATAGCAGCCCTAAAATTTAGGTTATTATAAAAATTTTGATGTTTTTTAGCCCATTTTTGAGTATTTTGCTCATAAATTACCCATTGTCTAACCGATTTGATAGATTTATATACCGACGTGTTAAGGAAGAATTTTACCATTTACTTAAGTTATATTCGTATATAAACATTTATATAAACTTGTATATATATTTTAACAAATTTAATTATAAAAAAAGAGTAATTTTTGGGGATTCAGTATTTCGGTTATAACTCAGCCATTTTTTAACTGATTCGGCAGATTTATATACCGACGTGTTGAAGAAGAAATTTACCATTTACTTTAGTTATAAAGCTTGGACTCGGGGAGATCTATGGTTCCAGAAAGTGGGTATTTAAAAAAAAAAATTAATTTTGGTCATAACTTTTTTGTATCTGAACCGATTTTCCCGAGTTTTTTATAAAATATGTTCTACTAAAAATTTCCAATTTTGATATATAAGTTATATCCATAGGACATATAGCAGCCCTAAAATTTAGGTTTTTATACAATTTTTAATTTTTTTTGTACGGGAGGTACCACGTCCTTTTCTCCAATCCCGCCCACATTTTGTAGGATGGTGTGTGTTGGCAACCTAAATGTGTGTACCTTATTTGGAAACTTTGGCTCTTGCCGTTCTCAAGATATACAGAAATAAAAAAAATACAACAACAACAAGGGATTTTTGGAAAAATTTAGAGGTAGTCGTGGTTTTTTGCTCATATCTCCGTCATTTTTGGACCGATCTGGCTGAATTTCAATAGCAAACTTAAACGGAGTATATGTGACATAAATATACATCAACCTAGTCCACATCATTTTTGGGGTTTTCGGAAAACCCAGTTCAACATACACACGGACAGACGGACAACCGGATTTGAACTTCGCTTTTCATAAGGACCCAGAATATATATACTTTATAGGGTGTAGGATCAATATTGTGGAACATACAAACGGAATGACAAAGTTATATATGCCCTCTTACTAGGGTGATCGATTATTCGACATTTTTCAATAACCGGTTTTCGAATATTCCGAATAGTTGCTATTTTGAAAAACCCGGTTTTCGGTTAAGCATTTTAAAAATAACCGGTTAACCGGTTTTAATTCGAATACATAAAAATACAAAAATCAAATTAGTTTTTGTAATAAAAAATTAATTAGAATAAAAACAAAACAATTAAAGGTAAGGAACCAACAAAATACAAATATGTTCCCGTCGATCCCATAAGGAGCATAGATATGACTTAAGGTATTTTCAGACCACAAATATTTGACGACAAAATCAAAAAAAAGCGTGACCAGTAAATTGATTAAACTTAAGCATTATTTTAAACAATTTCTAGTTATTTGCTAAACTTTATGTATATCTCAGATGATAATTGCATTTATGTATAATGTAGTTAAGAAACCGTTAAATAATGTTTGCTCTAGCCAAACGTTTTGCAAAAGCAAACAATTCTTTAAAAAAACTGGTGGTTACGTTAGGAGTCAAATATTTAATAGGTGTGAACATAGCTTTAGAATTTTTGAAAAACTTTGGTTTTAAAAATATAGGAATTTAATAAATTTATTATTTGAGAAATTCTCCCAAATTTATTAAGTGAGTTTTAATTTGTTGCTGGTTAAGCATGTCTATATGAAGCGGTAAACTAAATTTGTAAATTAAATTTGTTGCTGGTTAAGCACGTCTATATGAAGCAGTAAACTTCAGCCATATTTTTGAAAAGTGGCAAAGAAAACCTCTTATCCAGGATTATATATTTATTTTTTTTTTGTTTCAGCATTATAGAAATAATAGTAATACGAACATGCTTTTTATGTGAAATATCTGTCAATTCGTCGATCACACAATTTAAACCCTTCCAGTACATTTTTGATTCCTTCTATTTTATTTTATGTTCTTGTTGTTTTAATAAATAAAACTGATGAATTTTCCCATATCGTTTATTCCGCCAATAAGTTCTTGTTTTAAGCATGAAGATATGCTAGAACTCAGTGATGCCAACTCTTTGAGAGCAAAAAGCACTTTAAAATTTTAAAAAAGCACTAAAAAGCACTATTTCGAACAAAAAAAAGCGTAAAAAAGCACTAAGCCATTTTTAAAAATTTAATTAAACACTAAACAAGTTGCATATGGCGTTTATTGGGACCATTTTTTTTTAAGATTAAATAATAAAAATATTTACATTTGTATAAAAACATTTTTAATTGTATTATTATTATCTTCAATAAAAATAATATTATCCAAATCATGATGATCCATCAGCTATGTTTGAATTGGCCATTATACCGTTTTAAAGTAATACAGTGCAAGCACGATTTTTGTAACTCGAAAAATCTTGCCTGTTGCAGTTACAGAAAATATGCAATGACTGACCATTGTTTATAAAACTTAATGACAGCCTATATTTTAATAAAAAAACTTTATATTTTATCGTTTAAATAAATCTAAATTACAATCGTGCAAAGATTAATAAAACAATTGGCGTATGATATTATCCAATTTTTATAACCTAGCACGCTTCTGAATGAAAATAAGGTGTAAAATAGAAAAAACATATATGTTTGCGTTCTGATACTTAGTCAAACCTTTTTACAATAGCACTAGAGGTAGAAGTGCACAACACGCGGTTATTTGGAGACGAGTGCTGTGCGTTTGAAAACTAAAGCGCATGAAAAATGGCAGGTAACACAACGCTCGTTAAAAAAGCATTTTCTGTCAGCTGTTTTTAATTTATTTAACACTTTGCTTAAACTAAGTTACGACTCTTTTTTTTGTTTTTAAAGTCTTTGTGTTCTTTTGTACGGTTTCCTACTGCATTTTTTTAACTTTCTACATGACTCAAAATCGTTGTTTATTTTTCCAGTCACAATTCCTACTATTTTCCAAACCATTTTCTATTTTTGACAGTGTCTACATCATTAAAAAATATTTATCGCAAACAAATACATCGTTTTTATTACGATTACTAAATATGTTGTCATCGCTAAAAAGCAAAACGTTTTGTAACATTTCCAAATTGCTAGGAAGCCTAGCTCTAACCTCGTAAATAAAGTTTTTGGCAAAACGAATGCAACTTTCTTTTATCACTTTTTTTATCATTTGAAATCTTAAAATCTTTACAGGCTTTCTCAAAATTGTAATCCAAATAGCAAAGCTCATCTAAATCATCCTCTATACCTATAATCGTAGTTTTAAAAAATGGTAGAAAAAAAATTAAAATTGTTAAAAGAACTAAATTCACTAACGAAAAATTGAAAAAGCACTAAGTTAGTGTTTTTTATAGGTTTGGAGCTAAGGATAAAATTTTGGCATTTTGAGACATTTAAAGCACAATAAATAGTGCCAAAAGCACTGTGAGAAATTGTTAAAAGCACTATTAATACCCGCTTTTCAAAAACGGGTATTTAACAAAATTTCGGTTATTGCATAAGCAAAAAAGCACCAAAAAATACCCGAAAGGCACCAAAATGGCAACGCTGCTAGAACTACTTAAGAGTTTTTCATTCATTATTGGCAGCATATTTTCGTAAAGTATTATTTGGAGTCTCTTAAAAACTACTTGGAACAGGTCAAGTTTTACTTGGCGTATATTTATGTCAAGCTTGTAGTCTAATTTAGAGTGATTAATAAGTAGTGACGTTAAAGAACCTTTGCAACTTATCATTTTAGGGCCATTTAAGCACAATTTTCATTTAAGTCAGTTCGAAAAATCACCAGAGATGGCATCTTTATAAAAATATATATAGTATTTATAATACTGTCAAATTGCTTATTACTTTTAAAGCTGAACTTTTTTTGTAGTACTTTAAATTGTTTTTGGAACACACGCTTATACAAGCTCATATTTTTTTTGACTTTCGTTTCATTTTGTTTTGACATTTTTTATAAAAAGTTTAAGTTTGCCAAATATTCAATTAGAAAAATACTTAAATTACGGTTACATTTATAACAAAAGTAAGGAAAACGTATATAAATTGCACATTAATAAAGTAACCGGTTTATTTTACAAAAATAACCGGTTTATTCTATATTCGAAAAATGGACATTTTATAATATTCGACTTGGGCAAAATTAAAATAACCGGTTAAATCCGGTCGAATACTATTCGATCGATCACCCCACCTCTTACCTTCGGTGAAGGGTATAATAAAAGAAGGAACAAAATTGGACCAATGCGCCTACCCTAAGCTACTCCAGATTTTACATTGAGTCTTTCCGAAACTGCAAAATTCAATTTTACAGATTGAGTTCTATATGACATATATGATTTGATCCTGGTCAGGAAGCTACTATTGAAACTCATTACGTCCAGTTTTTTCAACAATAGCGTTTAACTGACGTTGTTTAATGGAAACAATGCCATCTGAAAAATGAATTCGCCTTGTTCTCTTCTTTGCGAAAAACCGACAACTTTTGTTTGGTGTAAAATGAAGCCATAATGGTGCTGATTTTATAGGAGAAAAATTAAAAAACAAGACAATTAAAAAACGATTGGAAATATAATCAAAAACTATATAATTTACGATTACGAAATTGAAACAAAAACAATCCAATAATGGTTAGAAAAACTGACATTAAGCTGATGAAAAAGAAATCAGAAAATTGTATCACAAATGATTCTTCCAGGTGAGTCATCGGTAGGGCACCATTTTCTCACAACGAGAGTATTATTTATGATGAATGAGCTCATACACAGGTATTTTGCTCTTGAAGCTGAATCCTAAATGATTAGATTATGTTATAAAATGCTAGCTGGGATACCACTATTGCAGAATATGTATTATAAAAATATATCCAAGAAACCTAAATATTTACAAAAATATTAAATGCGGCAGTATTTTAAGAAAACTTTAAAAACTCTTTGCTTTAAGATATGTTGACATTGAGTTGTGTGTTGTTCTGTCAATACTTTCAAGAACATGCTAGTTTCTATTTACATACAAAACACATCTGTTTTGGTTTATAGATATTATTATTACTGACTATTTTCGTTTTTGTGAGACACATTTACACTTGTCGATTTTAAACTGCTGGTTCTAGGAGGTAAGATTGTACATTAAAAACATTAAGTTAAATTAGATAAAGGAAAAAAACAACATCAAACTCGTTTCCAGATTTTTCCAGCTTATATAAATGTTTTATTTATAGCTTATTATACCCACACAACAATAGTGGAGAGGGTTATACAATTGTGCTGATGTGTGTAACACCTTAAACAAACAAAACGCGTTAAATCGCTGAATTTGCCCCTAAAACGCTAATTTAGCAACACTTTTAATGCTTCAAGCTGCCCATCTAACCGTGTGCGCAAAATACAGGTCGCAATTTTGGAGATAATTTAATTAAATTTGGCACATATATTCTTATTGGCACAATCTTAGATGACCATATCGTAGGACCACATCCCAAAACTATCAAACTTATTTTAATGAAATTTAAAACGTAGATAGATCCATATTAATACACATACATAATCTGTGCATTTTTTTTAAAAATAGGACCACACGGAGGTTCTCACAAAGTTTCAAACCGATTTTAATGAAACAATGGAATATTAAACATAGGTAGATCCATATTTATTTAAACAGCATGATTCTCCATGGGTCCCGAATAGGCTGCACTCTCGAAAATGCGTTTTTAAATACTATTGTGCAGGGTATCATATGGTCGGCCTTGACTGCCTAAAATTTCTTACTTGTTTTTCTTCGTTTCTTTTAAATATGTGCTAGGTTTTGTTAGTAATTCAATTTGAATTTTCTATGAACATTTTAAAAAATTCTAAGGCCTGTTTTCACAACTTACCGATAGCTTAAAGTAGACTTTAAGGCGGCAGGAACGAAGGCCCCAATGAACTAAGACCCCAAAACGAAAATGAACTAAGGCCCCAAATATTTGTACAGGGAACAACAACAACGGTTTTTGGGGAAATAGTTCATTATTTGGTGGTTTTATTTCATTTTTTGAATTGGGGGCTTAATTCATAATGAAATAAAACCCCAGTTTGTAAAAAAGAACTAAGGTCCCACAAATAAAGTTGGGACATTAGTTCATTTCCTGAAAAATGTAATAAATTGCAATATTTCCAAATTGCTAACCGTTATACCGTTAAAAAAAAGAATTTCGTTTTGTTTATTTATCCATTCTGTAACAAGATTAATTAGTTTCTGATCTAACGTGGACGTCTAAAGACAAAAAAAAAAATGAATTTTGAATTAATTTGTGGGAGTAGAAGAAATAGTGAATTGTTATATATAACCGAACAAAAAATGCTTTTTCGTATTATATAACTATAATGTTTGTTTTGAATATTTAAAACAAAACAAGAGTCACTTTATTTTTGAATTTTTTTATTGGGGACTTTGTTCATTCTTACTTTGGGGACTTCATAATAACATTATGGTTTTGATTCATAATGAATTAAGTCCCCATTAATGGGGGCTTAGTTCATTTCCATTTTGGGGGCTTAATTCATACCATCGTTGGGGTTTTACTTCATTATGAACTAATTCCCCCTTTTTCGGGCCTTAGTTCATTTTCGTTTTAGGGTCTTAGTTCATTGGGGCCTTCGTTCGTGCCGGCAGACTTTAAATGGCCTTATAAAAAGTGTTCCATTATTAAAACTTTACTTTAATCTAAAGCGCGCGATAAAGTAAATTAAGGTTGATGCAAACCGGTAGGTTATAGTAAAGTTGTATCGGTATCGGTAAGTTGTGAAAACGGGCCTAAGTATATTTATCACTCACAATATTCTGTATGTAAAATTAACACTGTGGCATTTTGACAAAACTTATTAAGTCAAGTTTAAAAAGTTGAAAAAAAATTTTGTTAATCTTACGTTTCTAAAATTTTGTATTATAAACGAAATTTTGGTTTATTTAATTATTTGATAATGATGATTTTTTCACGGAGTTTTTTCAAAAACTTATCTCGACTTAAGATGCTTTGTCAAAATGCAACAGAACTGAAATTGTTATATAAAATAAATAAAAATTTAGTTAAAAAGCGGTCTACTGATTTTTTATTTATTTTTAACGTAAAGTTCATTTAATTTTTACTGCCAAAAATTTAACGCCATGTTCCGTAAGAACAAATGAAGTTTTAAAGCTGCCAAAAAATTAACGTCATACATATTCCGTAAAAACAAAGGAATGTTCAGTTATATTATGTAATTTAGTAATTTTATTTAATACAGGTTTTACTCGTTTACGTTGCCCGTATCCACATGCAAGCACCAGTTCGAAAATCTCAATAAACATATTTCACTAACATTTTCACTAACGTAGAATATAATTTGCTGAACACATCGCTGTACAACAACTATATAAATAACCTAAAAAACGATTTCAAACATTGTCCTAAATCTTTTTATAATTTTGTGAATTCCAAAAGAAGATGCCAACAATTTCCACCTGCTATGAAATTTGAAGGTCAAGAATCTGATGACGCTGCTATCATAAGCAACATGTTTGCTGATTTTTTTGCTAAAACCTATACTGATGTCAACTATAACCTATCTGATAATTATCCATATCCTTTGCGTTCAACAAATCAAATATGTTTTCCCTCCATTGAACATTCACTGATTTCTCAAAACTTAACAAATTTAAAAAAATCTTTTAATCATGGACCTGATGGAGTTCTAAGTTGCATATTAAATAAATGTGCCGAAAGTCTTACCACCCCTTTATCGTACATATTTAACATTTCAATCAACCACGGTTATTTTTCTAAGCTTTGGAGTAAATCGTATATAATACCATTATTTAAATCTGGATCTAAGTCAAATGTGATAAATTATAGGGGCATTGCCAAAGTGTGCTATTCCAAAAGTTTTCGAAAAAATTGTTACAGATTTTTTCTGTCATCAAGTAAAATCTACATTATCACCTTTTCAGCATGGTTTTCGCAAAGGTTGCTCAACAACTACTAACCTTTTGAATCTTACAACACATGTTAATCGAGGATTAACACTGACTTCAGTAAAGCTTTTGATAAAGTCAATCATAACCTTCTTCTCTGCAAACTTGGTCTAAATTCGAATAGCCTTAATTGGATCAAAACATACCTGTGTGATCGAACACAGACTGTCCGATTTAAAAATAAATCTTCTAAGATCATACATGTTATTTTTGGAGTACCTCAAGGAAGCCATCTTGGACCTATTCTTTTTAGCTTGTTTACTAATGATCTTCCAACAATAATAAAATACTGTAACATTTTATTGTACGCTGATGATGTCAAAATGTTCTTTAGCTATAAAAACCCATACGAACATATTTTTCTTCAAAACGATCTTGATAATTTTTATCAGTGGTGTAAAGCTAATCTTATGGATCTTAATCTAAAAAAGTGAAAATATATGTGATTATTTAGGAGGAACTGCGTTAATGTTTATTACGTTTTAGGAGAGCATAAACTGGATCTAGTTGATGTTTTTCTCGATCTTGGAGTTTTACTCGATCCAAAACTGAGTTTTGTTCCACATATTCATATGACCGTCAATAAAGCCAGAGGTGTTCTTGCCTTTATCAAACGATGGGCATAGGAGTTTACCGATCCCGATATTACAAAACAGCTGTATACCTCACTTGTAAGACCGATCCATGCATTACCATTTGTTCGCAGCAATTACGCAAATGCTAATCCATGGCGGAGAGTTGGAAAAGATTTTAATGACTTGTATAAATTAATTGATTTCTCACTTACCTCTACAATTGTAAAACGGAATAAATTATTATTATTTAAACACTTAAAACAAAAAAACTGTATATTTTTTTATTATTCTACATATGTAAATTTTTTTTTATGTCACATTGTATAGTCTGTAAGGATGTAATCCATAGACTTAATAAATAAATAAATAAAAAAAATAAAAAAAAAAAAAAAAAATATATTAAATAATTTAATTACCAATAAAACTTTTTTTAGAAAAGATGATAAGTTAGATAATAATAATAACAGAAGTAACGAAGAACATGCAAATCAATTAAATCATTCAAAAGCAAATTTCGATCTACCAAAGGTTAAATACAATTTGGTTTTAAGAGCAGCGTTGTCAAACCGGTGCGTTTCGCACCATTTTGGGTGCGTTTTAAAATTTTATGTGTGAAAAATTCCTTTGTTGGTGCGTGGTGCGCTTTATTTTCAAATTTCGGTGCGATGTTTAATTTTCAATACAACTTTTTGTTTCAGTGTAAGAAAAAAAACCTTTGTACTGTAAAATTCACCTGTTTTAAAAGCATTTTACTAATCAGTGCAACATTTTTACAAACAATTTTACAGACCATGTTGTATAACACGTTCACATACATTGCATTCAAAACATGGCGCGTTTTTTCCCCGCTGTTAAAGATTGATGTTTGACTATTGACTGGCAGCAGTCGTCAATGGCGGTGTGTGTTAAACGGCCAAACCCTCTCAAGAGATTAATGGTGTTTTCTTTTCTACAAAAAATGTCACATTTTATTTAAAAAAATGCAATTTGGTGTTCGTTTCTTTAAAATGCTTTGCTCTACAAAAGGGCAGCGTATTTTATTCTAAAAAAATGCACCCTTAAATATCATAAGGCATTGCACTTAACGGCCCGTATAAATCGAAAGGAAAGGACAGTAAAAATTTGAAGTTTTAAAAGTTATTTTTTCTTTTATTTTATAGTAAAAACAAAAGAAAGAATTACATTGCTAATGGTAGATTGTCAGTGGTATAAAATTAAAATGAATTCGGTGTTATAAAATTATTTTTGAAAAAAAAACGTCAAATCAAGAAATCGTAAAAATTTGGTTTAATAAATCGGCAATCTGGCAAAGGTATTTCCTTGTTTACATATTTTATTAGAAACAAACTAAAGAAATTGGAATTACGTCATTCATTTTGTTCATTTATTTATTTATTTAATATCAATCTATTAACAAATTTGGGTTTATGAAAATTTTTTTTTATATTTTGAAGAACACACTTTTTGATTTATGTACATATTTTTTTTATATATTAAAGAACAAACTTTTTGTCAGCTGTTAAAAACAGGGCGATCCAATTTTGTGTTTTGTTCTCGTCAAATAAAAAATTGCAGTATTACATGTTCGGCAATGAATTTTATACATGCACCTTTTAAAATGTGGAATTTTTTTTGTAGAAAAGAAAACACCATAAGTGGCTGCAATCGGAATATGTAAAGGTAATCTGTCGTTAAAAAACCTGGGTTCGGTTCCCAGCTTAGTAAAAAATCAAAAATTATCAATAAATTTTAATTAATTTCAGTTTTGTAAAATTGCTGTCTTCATAAAAATTATTTAATAGAAATTAAATTTGACTTTCTTGGCACGTTTAAAAAAAATTTACATTTGGGGGAAGGATACGAGATGGCATAAGTGGCGCACAGAGTTTGAAGTCGGATTGAAAAGTCACTAAAGGCAAAAATGAAGCCACTGTCAAGCCATGAACAACGATTTGTGATATGATAAGATCGGACTTTAAATGGCAGGGCTACATATGAAAAACAAAAAGTGCTGCATTTTGGGGCGTGGCAAAAAAATTGTTTTCCTGTTTTAGAAACTTCATTGACATATCTTTCATTCTAGGGGGTGACTGGCACAACTTTTTTTTTGTATGGAGGTCGACCCGGTCTAGTATACATGCAGAGAAAGTCATTTCGGGAACGCGTCCTAATATACGATCTTCAAAAACAAGTCCAAACTATTATTGAAAAATTTAAGGTTTTTAACACCAGTCATTACTTATACACAGTATTTATTATACAAAATCTAGTTTTGAGAAGGATACTTAAAAATGATTTATTTCTTATTATAAAAACGCAAAAATAGTTTGTCCGATAGTGAAAAAGTGATTTCAGTGAACGCATCGATAATCGAAAAATATTAATTTTAAGTGAACGCAGCTTATTTTCGCCAAAGAGAAAAAGCGAATGGAAGGAAAAGAAAGCTTTTGTATTAAAAGACTGAACAGCAGATAGAAATTAAACGGGCTCAGGGTCGAAGTTTGTAAATGAAACGGGAATTATCTTATCATAAGCAACGTTATTGAGAGCGAAATCATTTTGAATCGTAGCGCCAAAATCAAGGTATAAAGAAACATGACTGTGTGTCAAGCATGCACATTTTAAAGAAAAGTTCAATAAATTTAAATATGCAAAAGAACTTAAACACGCGTCTATTGAAAAGTTTATTGAACAATTCACTTGAGATGATAACTCTAATGACTGCATGAATAATTAATGGACGATTTAAAAAATGATGATGAAAGTATGTCTCGAAGACGATGTGATTGAGGAGAAAAACCGCGTACCAAATTCTTTTGTAACATAAGTTCAGTTGAGCCTGAGGATGTTTCTGCAATTAAATCTCCTGATGACAAAGTGCCCAGAATTCTAAATAACTATGTAAAATTAAAGAAAAGAGTAAGCTTTTATAAATCTGAACACAACTCATCTGCCTCGGAAGAAAAGTGCATAACTGATTCTCTCTCTCGTCAAGCATCTTCATTACTATCACCTTTCCAACATGGTTTTAGAAAAGGTTGCTCAGCAATTACCAACCAATTACAACTAACCACTATTATTCATAATGGATTCAGTAATACCCAAATAACGGACGTTATAAACACAGACTTCAGTAAAGCTTTTGATAAAGTCAACCATAGCCTTCTTTTTAAAAAACTTTCCATAATGGGTTTTACTAACAAAAGTCTTCGCTGGCTTGAGTCAAACCTTACTTAAAGGAAACAAAGTGTTCGTTTTAATAATACAGCATCAAAGAGCATCATCGTCAATTCTGGAGTACCGCAAGGAAGCCATCGGAAATGCTCAATCTTCAACATGATTTGGATAATTTTTATAACTGGTGCAATATCAACATCATGAATCTCAATTTAACAAAATGTTAGCATATGCGCTTTTGTAGAAAATGGAATCCTCTGGGTATCTATACATTGGGTGACTGCCAACTTGAATTAGTTAAAGAGATTAGGATCTTGGTGTTTGATCCAAAATTAGATTTTATAAAACACATTACTCGTGGTGTACTTGCCTTTATAAAACGTTGGGCTAAGGAGTTCACTGATCCTATGATTACAAAGCTGTTATATACATCTTTGGTAAGACCTATCATCGAATATGGCTCTATTATCTGGGATCCTGATTATGATTATGACATAAACCGAATAGAATCTGTCCAAAAACAATTTTTATTGTTCTGCTTAGGAAATTCAACTCCTTCTGAAGTACTTCCATCTTACTCTGTAAGACTTGCACGCGTCATCATCACTAGTAAGCCAAAGAAAAATGCTAAACATTGCGTTTCTAGTTAATTTGCTTAATGGTAACGTTAGTTCGGAATTCCTGCTTAATAATGTTAAACTCAACGTTCCTCAGCCATCAACTCGCATTATATCTTCAGGCCTTTCACACAAACTATGCAAATTCTGATCCTTTTCGGAGAATATGTAATTATTTTAATGAAATGTATGATTTAGTTGACTTTTCTTTAAGTGCCAGTGTCATTAAACGTAGTATTATATTGTTTTTAAATACATAAACTAATAATATTGTTCGTATTTTAATTATAGTTTGTATGGACTTAAATCCATAGACTTAAATAAATAAAAAAAAAGATAAACATTTAATGCCAACATCTCTTCGCCAACAGATTAAAGATAAACAGATTGATTTTGAAACAAAAATATCTTATGCCAAAGAAAACATATGCACATACAAATCTCAAATCTCCTGGGACGGTCTTGCTTGTTAAAGTTCCTACTGATAAGCCAAATATTTGCTTCAGATATGTTGCAACCGGCGCTAGGGCAGAACGCCCAAAACCAAAAATGTCATAACAACCAAAAATTTTATTGCTTTGCCATTTGGGCTATATGACATTGAATTTGGGCGAAATATTTTTTCAAGTTATAGTCTAGGCCATAACACCCAGAAGAAAAACTGTCATAAGGCCCAAAAAAGTAAATAACGAATAGTTGCTAGCAGTTCTTTCCAGTTTGTTGAAATATTACGTCTAACAGCCTGGCAGTAATGAAACCAACAGCCTTTTAACGCGGTTTGTGGGAAACATATTTTTAAACTCTTTCTGAGCCCTGTCTCATAATCAAGAAGGAAGGATTTCGCTTCAAATTTAAAAATTGATTATGTATGTAAATAAATGTGTGACATTTAGCTAATTTATTCGTTGTCAAAATAAAGAAAAGTGGAAAAATCTAAAAAAAAAAAAAAAATGAAATATATGTACATTTTTGGTTTTGGGCGTTACGCCCTTGGGCGTTCTGCCCTAGCACCGTTGCAACCTGCCAGACATGTTTCGATGACAATGATAAGGAAATGGCGACACGAAATAACACCCGATGAAATAACGCCCAATTAGAAAAATGGAATAAGCCCCAATAAAATTGCAAAATTTGGATATTGGGCCTAATTTCGTTTTTTGGGTTTTATTTCATATTTAAATTTGGGGTAATTTCATTATGAAATAAAGCCAAAAAAAAAGTAATCCTCAACTTATTTAATTGGATTTTATTTCACATAATATTTTTGGGGAATTATATCATTTTTTTGGGTTTTATTTCATTTTCATAATTTTAAGCATTTTTCCTCAACAGAATGATTTAACCATCAAACAAAATTGTTTCTGGTCTAGAACCAGAAGAATACTTGTTTGAGGATATAGTTTATTAAGACGAAGAGAAAGTCAATGATGAATCTCAATCTGAACCTGCACAGGAGGCTCGAAATTCGGAAGTGAAATTATGGGTAGTTTGTGTGGCGGAGGAACCCAATACACTGCTCTTGCCATGAAGGCACATGAAAATGTATGACAGCGTGTCATGAAACTACAAGCTGAAGCAATTTCCAACAATGAGGAGGAAATAAGCTGCCCATTTTGTCGCCAAATTGTTGAAAAAATAATACGCATTTTTCTCTAATATATATATATATGTATATAATTAAAACAAATGATTGAATTTCAAGAAAATAAATAATTGAATTACAAGAAAATTATTGGATTCCAGAAAACATAAAAAATTTGGGTCTTATTTCATATTTTTGGGTGTAAGTTTATTGGATTTTATGTTATTATTTCCTTGGGTTTTATTTTATTAAACAAACAAAAAAACTTTACAAGAACAAAACTGGTTGTAAAAATGTGCTTGCTTGTTTTTTTTTTTTGAAGGCAAACATTTTTGAAATTTTCGGTAACGATATGTATTTTGTTTGTGTTAAAAATTCTTGGATGAAATTAAAATGGTGAATTTTCTTCGTTCAAGTGCCATGTAGACAAAAATGATTGAAAAAAAATTCTGAAAGAACTGAATACGTGTACATACTTTGTGTTTGTATAAAATAAAAACTAGCAAAAAGAGTTGTGATCAGGCCTGCCATATTTACCAATTAATCGGCATTTCGACGATTTTCTGCCTCTAAATTATCAAAGTGCCTATTTTTTGATAAACACCTACAACACGGTAATTTTTGGTTTGTGTTATATAAATTATTAATTTTGGGTAACTTGTTACACCAAGAGACAACTTTTATTAATTCAGCGCTTATACTTCAGGAAAAAATGGCTATACATATTTATTTTATATATGCAGTGTTTGTATTGTGTGTCTAACCCAACAAACACATTTTGAAAAATAAACATCTTCATATGAGGGACTTAAACCACAAGGGGAATCGATCAAAAGATATCCACGCGTCCGGCGGGATGTCCATTTAAACTTTGTGCGCAAGGTCAAAATAGCAATTTTTTTCGGGATTGACGGACTTTACTTTCTTTTTTGTTTAAATTTGATATTTGTAACCAACAAATTAAATTGTTTATTTAAAATTTGTAAATAAATAATTTTTTCCAATAGATATTTGTAAACAAAAAATTACTTTGGTTATCAATGACCAAAAATAAAAAAATTTTTTGTTTATTTATATAAATTTAATATAAAGTATTAACGTTATAGTCCATTTATCCATATTTGCCATCTATCAACAGTCATCTAAGGGAAAAGTAAAGTAAATTAATGGCGTTATAGTCACATTAACAATATTTACTAAGTTCTTTTTAGTTTTCGAACCCACAATCCATCCAAAGAAAGAAAGAATTTAATCGTTTAATTTTCGTCAACAACTCAGTTAATATATATGTTGTTATTATTTTAACCATTTTTTTATATATTTATTTGTTTTCTTTATTTTCTATGTTCACATAACTTGATTTTATTCGAATTCGGTTATTTGCCTCATAGGGGCATATATGTGAATTAGCCTTACAGTCACATTAGCTATACAGTCCACGTTTTGTGGGCAACTAAAGAATGTGACTATAAGTGGAGAGTATTGTATAACGATAATGGTTAAAGATTCCCAATTGAAAATAAAGGAATTTTTCTCGTAACCTTTACAAAAAATAATTTCAGTCCCTGAGTTTTTTTTTGAATTAAAAACAAAAAAGTCCATTTAAACCAGCCATCGGCAACCTATACTATTACATTTTGCGATTATATGCGTTGTATGAATTTTACGTATGTTGTTGTTAATGTTGTTAAATTCTCTGCAATATGTGTGCACATGTACGTAATAAAAGAGCATACAAGAAAATAAAAGAGAAAAGAGAAAACGCGGCGCCCTGATTTTGCCGATGGCTGATTTAAACCAGCTATTTTTCAACGTATTTAACTCTTAAAAAGAGAGTTCTATTAAGCCGTCATAAATTAAAACTCATTTCAGGAGTATGATTTTAACCGACATTTAATTAAATTAATTTTTTGTACATAGACACCCAAAGCTTGTAGCTGGTCAGATCACTACAATTTGTAAAGCAGAATTTTAGGCCAACTATTTTATGACTGCGAAATAAAACTCTATTTTTAAGAGTTCATCCGAACTTTTATTTTTTCGTTGAAAAATGATTTTTAACTGTGGAGTTGAGATCGTTTTTTCTAGATCGCCATAGGTTCTTAAAGAGACCTTTAAGACGAACCTATTGGTATAAGACAGTATACATAGGTCTCCGTTGACTCTAATATGGAGAGTTTTTAAGCTAAAATTATATGGAACACTCTTATATTTTTAAATACGATTATTTCAAAAGGTAATATACGGTGCGGAGGGAGGGTCGAGCCGTTGAAATTATTGAATGGGCGGATTTGTCAGTCATGATGTCGCAGTGGTGAAGACATTTTTTAAGGGTAATGATTCATACGTAATAAGGTTAGGTTAAGTCACTTAAATAGCCACGTCAACAAGAAAAACTGCCGTTACTGGTCCCCAAGTACCTGCAACCCTCGATTGAAACATCAAATAACTTTACATTGCCCCAGGGTAACTCCACGCATGAGAAAATTGGGTCATTTTTTTAAATTCTCGAAAAACAAGGCTCCGTTTTGAATAGTGTGTTCAAGTCGTGGAAGACATGTGGATGACATACTCTTTAAAAAAAAAATCCGCATTTCCATTCTATCGTTCAATGCTCTTACTTGAGGGTTACACGATCAAGTTTTGCCTATCAAGTTTTAATACACTCACCCTTTTTTACCAATACACTCATACTTATAAAAATTGATACGAACTTGCCTTTTATTCTCTTTACAGGGAGTGTTTCAATTTACGTTCAAGAAAACAGCTGATTTCAAGGTAAGTAAGCAAAATTTTAGTTTGCCTCTATAAATTGTTTTTTTTTGTGACTTCTTGAAAGTAAATTGCTCAAAAATTGAATGCAGCCTACGTCACAACTTGAAATTTTTGGAAATTTTGACAAACAGTATATGTAAAAGGCTATCAAGAAAATCTTGATCGTGTGGCTGCACTGTTAATAAAACTTTGTTTCAATTATTTAATTTTTTATTTAAGTTTGAAAATATAAATCTGCTACCAGATACACCGTATTTTTTGAGGAGATACAGATACACCGTACTGGAGGAGAAAACCTGTAAGCACGGCCGCAGGCCGCCACGCAGATCTACTTTAGTATGCGAAGCCAAATTTCAATACTTAAATTTACTGTGTCCGGGAAAAGACATGTTTTATTCTTGTGACGCACGCAGGAAAACTTTATTCAGCGAAGCCACCTGCCGCGTCCTACTGGAGGAGAAAACCTGTAAGCACGGCCACAGGCCGCCACGCAGAACTACTTTAGTATGCAAAGCCAGATTTCAATAAATAAATAAATAAATATATCAATGTAAAATGCAAAAGTTCTTCAAAACTGAAATGAGAGATAAAACCATTTTCTAATATTACTAATGTGAGCTAAGGCCATGATGGCTTTATCTCCCATTCAAATGAAAAAAAAAAATAAAAGACTTTATCTCCCTTTTGAGTGAGAGATAAAGCCATCATGGCCTTATCTCCCATGGTATTAAAGCACCCCCTCATTTCAACAATATCTGTGGTTATCTGTTGTATATTAAATTGATGAACGAGTTGATGAAAATACGAAAGTCAGATGGTTTTGGTAAGAAATCGGCATATTTTCAAAACCAAATCGGAACTTAAATTACTGTTTTAAACACAATAAAACATTTTTTTAATGACAAAAATAACAAAGCAAAACAACTAACCATTACATAATGCTTTAAAAAAAAGAGTCTGTCATCCAGATGTCTTCTGTCGAGTTGAACCCACTGTTCAAAACGGAGCCTTGTTTTTCGAGAATTTAAAAAAAATTATCCAGTTATGTCATGCGTGGATAAGGCACACACACCAAACAGATCCTGGGGCAATGTAATTGTTTTTTATGTTTCAATCGAGGGTTGCGGGTTCTTGGAGAACAGTAAGAAAACGTCAAAAATCAAATAAATTATTTTGACATTACATGGGTTAATAATCAAAACTCTCCCTTATGAACATACCTGGTACTTATTATACTATGGACTTATGTATATTTTTTTATATTTAGAAGAACACACTTTTGGATTTATGTACATATTTTTTTTATATATTGAAGAACAAACTTTTTGGCAGCTGTTAAAAACAGGGCGATCCAATTTTGTGTTTTCTTCTCGTCAAAAAAAAAATTGCAGTATTAAATGTTCGGCAAGACATTTTATACATGCACCTTTTAAAATGTGGTTTTTTTTTTTAGAAAAGAAAACACCATTAGTTTTGTTGCATGTTTGTGATGAAATATAAACTGATGATAAAGGTTACTTCAGTTTAGTGGCCTCTTTACCAGGCTGGCCAGTTTAGCACTTTAGTGCTAGATTTAGTAAATTTTTTTTTTGGAATTATCACTCAGAATTTCGTTTGAATTTGTTTAGCACATTTTTATATTTATTTAGCACTTTAAGCACATTATTTAGATCCCAAAACCACTTTAAAACTCACATAATCAATTCAAGTAAAGTATCAATTCTTTAAGTGTATCAAGAAAAATACATACATATTAGGCATATAAGTTTTTACAGTTTTTGCAAATAGGAAAAATGGCATAGCATAGTCGAATAGAGCATTTTTTTTATATATCACATGAAAGGTTTCGCATCAAACGCAATTACCAATACTAGCCCTCAGTAATGTTCGTTAGAATTCTGAAACTTTTGTCTTTTAAACTTATTCCGAAATATCAATTGCAACTATTTTCTATTTGTTAATTTGTATGTAATACTTAGAGCGAAGTTGCCACACTTTATACATGTCGGACGATAATGAAAAAAATCGGTTCATCTGAAAAGTACCAAAATGGATTGTTATATGGGGAAGATGAAAGTGACATAATTAAAATTTTAAACAGTTGTAACAACTTTATTTAATGGCAATTTATTTTCTGAGAAAAATATGTTTCAGTTTATAGATGTTACACTTTCTTATGTTACCTTTAATCACTCAAAGTGTTACATGTTGTGCAACTTCAATAGAACAAAATAAGCTGATTTTATTTACAACTATCACACTTTTATCATTAATGTACTCCACGAGCAATTGTTAAGGCTATTCGAGTGGTTTCTGCACTCTATTACGGTTTGGCAACAAATATTGCCAGCACTTTTTTCATTTTAATATGTAAACCAAGAAAATAAAACATTTGTTCTACAAACAAAGTAAGTACAAAAGTTATAAAATAGGACGGTATGAACACCTTAAAAAAAAGTAAAGGTAAAATCTGCAACATGTTTTGCACGTTTTTCATCAACTTATTCACTAATAGCGCTGGCAGCAGGGTTGTTAGACTTTTTTCTTCAAAAATCGTCAAAAGTTTCAACAAAATTCGTCAAAATCGTTACGAACATTTAACAAAATCGTCAACAAATCGTCAAATATTTAAATTTTACAAATTAGAGACAATTTATTGCATTGATTGGTTCAAAAATATAAATTTTTAGCAAAAATTCTATTTATGATGAAGAAAGTTATATATATAGTTAAGTTTTGTTCTATTTATTTCAGCAAGTTAGCTGAAATATATTTATCATTTGAAATGAAATACATAAAAAAAATATATTTTCATAAAGGCATAACAAAAATTTATTTCATTTATCCATATTCACAAAAAGATTGGGGTTTAGAAGCTTAGGAAATAAAAAAAAAAATTAAAAATAAAATCTCATTTGCTATTAACTCGAGCTATCTTTAAATGATTAATTTTAAATTGTTTTTACTGTTGAAGGTGCTAAACGAAAGGTTCTGTCTATATCAACAGTCTTTTTACCCGACTTGAAAAGTTTTATTACGTCCAATATTAGTTCCAAACTAAGTAAGTGCTGGTTCACACTCTTCAAGTTCAAGCCGTCAAGTCTTGAGTTTTTAAGAGAGAGAGAGAGGAAAATAAATGGCATTCGATTTTCCCTTCTCTCCTAAAAGCTCAACACTTGACGGCTAAAACTTGAAGAGTTAGAACCAGCACTAATGCATTGTCTTCTCTTTACACCCATTTTTCTACACTTCTTCTTACTTCCCAACACGCAACTATACTTAGAATAACTAACCTAACAGAATTAAATGGGAATTCGCCTTTTTACACGAAAATAGAAAGATTCTTCACATGTGATTATGACTTCATCGAAAAATGCAATCGTATGTCGAAATCATAAAGACGCAAAGCGAATTTAATCAATTTTTAAAAAGCGGACCAAATAGAACCGACGCCAATTAGGGCTCTAGTGATTTTTACGTTTTGGACTGTTCCCAATATAAATATTTCTTGTAAGTGTTTTATTGATGTCAGAAAATCGTCATGACACTATTACTTTTTGTCAAAAATCGTAATTTTACTGTATTTTCTCAAAAAAATCGTCAAAATGACGAAAAATCGTCGCATCTAACAACCCTGGCTGGCAGATATGATGATTTGTCGTCATTTTAACGATTTTTGGTTCCGGAATTAATAAACTGCCGATATGCTGATTTTTTTCTAAAAAATTACAGTCTCCAAATTCTGAATAAAACATTAAATTTTCTGACACGTTCGTTTTTAAACCTTGAATGTTTAACATCCGTACCTTAACAAGAGCGAAAGGCGGAACGTTTTCTTTCACTTAGCTTTTACGCTGATATACCACGGACAGTCACTACTAGCTTTCTTGATTTAAAAAACACCCAAATTATAAATAAAAATAGAGATTAAAACGCTAGATTGACCGAAAATAGTTAATTTCCATTATTAATTAACAATAGCGGCAAACTTAACTATTAAACGAGCTCAATTTAAAAACTGGAAAACGCGTGCCGCTTTTGTTTATTTACTGCTGTAATATGCAAGTCTTAAGAAAATCTTTAAATAATTATTTTCAGAGTACAAAAACAACAATGAACACTTTGTCTTTCTTTCGTTAAACCATCATCGAATGAAGCTTACTGCGAACATTTTACGGATGGTAAGATAATCAGGGGGTCGATTCTGGTTCTGTGAAACTGTGAAATGAAAAAAAACTTTTCATTTTCGTTTTCATGAGCACTTTTCACATTAGCACTTCACATTTACACAAAAGGCGATTCCCGTTCTTTTAATGAAAAAGTGTTTCATTCCATTGTATCTGTGAAACTTTTGTAACTATATTAATAAAATGTAAAAGTCAAATGCAGATATCGAAGCTTAGGATTTTGAAACGGCGCTAAGCCGCAAACGAGTTTTTTTTAATGCTTGAGCTGCAAGCATTTTTTTTTGCTAAAAGAGTTTTTTTGAAGAGAGAAAAAAATACAATTTTATGGCTCCTCTTGTTTTATACAATATACATTTTTTCAGTAAAAGAGTTTTTGTTGTTTTTTATTTTCATACATATGTACATGGTAAATATTTTTAACTTAAAATAAATAAGAAGTAAACCAAAAATTCCGAATTTGTTGCATTTGGGTTTTTTTCTTGAACGATATTGCATCTGAAAGAGGTTGGCCTCAATGTCCTGCCCAAGTGCGCGCAAGAAATAGGAAAGGAAAAAATTTTGCATAAAATGTGTTAATAAATATATAAAAACAACAGTAATTTTTTAACGGAAACAAATTTTTATACAAAAAACAAGAGCAGTCATAAAAATGTAAAATCGATCAATCAATGAGTTGACAAATGAGTTTTTTGGGTAAACATCTTGCCCGCGCGATTACCCGTAAATATTTATTGCAGTAAATAATTTTGGCATAAAACTGACATCTACGAAAATAATGTTATTGACTTATGTGAAAGTTTTTTTTAGGGTATTAAAATAAAAGCTTGTTTTTGAAAAAGGTTTTTTACTTTTACTTTTTTTTTAATATCAATCACATCAAGTTATTTAATTTACTTGTTTTTCTACTCAAGTAAATTTCGCGACAAGTTTTTACATTTTGTAAATTGTGTAATGACAATTGGAAAGATTTTATATCATAGTGCATAGTTTTGTTGCATCAATTCTTGAGTTAATTTGTGAGAGTGGTGAGAAAATTTGGGAGCGGAACTCATTTCACCAATAAAATCATGTATCTCTGCAACAAAAATTCCAAATTTGGACAATGAATTATAAATAAGGTAATGCCTCTATTAGTTGCTAGTAAAATTTTTAAGTAAAAGTTACTGCCAGGCCCATGATGTCTACAAGAACATTTCTTTCGCATATTTATATTGAAAACAATAATAAAAAACTAAAATTTCTTGTTGTTTTCAAAACAAATTTACGAAAGAAATGTTCTTGTCGACATCGTGGGCCTGGGCCTTAATTTCTTTCGTTTAGGCTTTCGAGTTATTCTGAGCAAGCCTTTTCATTTGATACCTATATTATAGGATTGCATTAAAAATAGCTAGACCGCCATTTTGGCTGTGCTGCTAAGTATGATTTAGAATGACGTTTCATAGTTTACAACATGGTGAAATAAACAGGTGGCCGCACTACGCCAGATGACAATTTTTTGCTCCTGCATTGTTTGTCTAGGTTTATGTCAAAGTTTTGTTTATTTTTACAAAAAGTCCACGTTTTGTGCTGAGATTATTGTATTTTAATAAAGTTTTTGATAATTTTTAATTAAAATAAATAAGATATTGACTATAATAATATAAAAATTGGCTAAAAATTTAAATTTACTTTAAGCCGTCGCTAAACCTAAATTCTTCACCGCCGATGGTAATTACATATCTACTTCGTCATTTAATCAAGTGTAAAATTATACAAATATACAAAAAATATACTAATTAATTTTAAAAATGTTAGGATTATTAGTTTTAATGGAATTATCGAAATAAATTCGGAATGGTACAATGCAAGAAAACATTATTAACGTTTTTCGTCAGTAACGTTTTTTATTTTATCAAAAATTGGCATTTTATATGAATATAATAAGTGAAAAATCTGTAAATATGCATCTTTTTAAAAAATTATTATTTTTATTTCTCTAAATTATTATTTATCGTTGGCAGTGTCCATATTTTTCTCTAAATAATTTAATTAAAATTATTTTTCACCGTTAAAATGAATGTGTAAAAATATGACATAAATGAAAGGTTTGTGACACTAATTTGCACTGTTACACAGAACAAGAATCACATTACTGTGAAAATGTGAAAACAATTTGTTTCATTCCATTTGTTCTTTTCATATGAAAACATTCGAATTTATTTATCATTTTTTCACTAAACGAGAATCAGAAACTCTATGAAAATATGAAAAAAGTTTTCATTTCACAGTTTCACAGAACCAGAATCGACCCCCAGGGGTGTTTTGGAAATCGAAAACGCAAGAATTTGATAGTAGTTTTTTACTACACTTTTAATCTAAATTTTATAATTTTTGTTATAAAATTCTGTTTAATAGAGAAATAGTATATAATTATATATAATTCTATAAAATTTGTAATACATTTTTTTTACAGAAATCTCATTAAACACCCCTGAATATCTACATGAGTCTCATACTATTCTTACCTAAAAGACTCGTTAGATAATCTTTATCCACGTCTTAAACGGTTAAAGAAGCGTTTTTTGTTGTTCTATGGAAGAATCTCAGTCGTGTTACAGTTTTTCTGGTGTGAGGAATCTTCGACGATTAAAAAATACGGTCATAGACGATCGAGGACGCTCTTCATGAGACTCCCAGTATCTTTTACACGATTGAAAATGCAAGCTGGGTATGAAGTTATTATGTTTTTGTTTGAATGCTTTTTTTTATTTAAATCGAACAAAAATTGTTTAAAAAAAACTAAATTTTAAGTTGTCCGATTTTTTGGACGAATTTTCGAAACGTAAAAGACGTTTCTTTAATTTTTTCCTTACAAATCTATCTGGCAGCCCTGTTCACAAAAGAGCTTGAACATTTTTCCCACAGTTCTATTTTTGTACAAACGAGCACAAAAATGTAGAACATGTTACATTAATGCAACATATTTCTCAATAAAGAAATCGCCATAAAATACATTATAATGCAACAATATAATAAGTGTTTATATTAAACAAAATGAATAATTAAAAAATAAAATCAAATGTAAATTTTTTATTATATTCATAAAAATCAATGTTACAAAAATGTTGAACTTTTGTTTTTCACTCTAGAACAATTTAGCACTTTTAAGTGTCGATTTAGCACTTTTAATTTGAATTCTTCTGGCAAGCCTGCTCTTTACAATTTTTAATACTTTATGAATTTTACCGCATAGAAAATAGTCAGGAATGTTAAAACAAACGAAAAATGCTGTGTTTTTTATGTAAATAGTTTTTTAAATGTACTAAGTTCAATTTGATCTTAAAAGTATTTACAGAACAAAACACAACGTTATGTAAACATATTTTAAAGTCAATAATATTTATAGTTTTATAAAATGCTTCCGCGTTAAATATTTCTGTAAATATATATTTTTTTTATATATATTTTTATAACCTTCGCCACTAGTGGTAAACACAGTATACAAAGTTTTTTTATTATGTGTGAAACTTTTTAAATAATCATAAAGTAAACATGTACCTTCTTTGTCGTCGATGCTTAATATATTTTGCCATGTCTGGCTGCTGAAATCTCGTTCACTTCCGAATGATTTAACGGAATAAAACAATTTTGCTAATAATTTTTTTTACAGTTGAAATCCAGTTCAAAAATTTACTGGCTTATTACAGAAACCAACATAATTATTGGCGCAATAAGTCGATTGCTATTAAGTTCTGCACAAAGTCTGTTTATATGACGACTATAAATCACACTACCGCATATGCCCCATATAATTTTCAGTATTTTGTTGTATTAAGATGTACATGGCTTGAATAATAATTTACAATAGGTGCAATTTACCCTAGGTCCAATATAATTACGTCTCGCGAAGTAAATTCTAAGATGCCTTTAACGAAAAAGAATCATGATACACAGAAAAAATTAAAAACAATCTTCAATTAACACATTAGGTAGAAATTGGACCTGTTAATTTAATTCCTTACTGACTTTCTGCCTGCAAACAAATTTATCATATTAATTACTTAATATATTGGTAAGTTTGAGCTTTTCTTGCTGTTGAGTTTCAATCAATGCGTTCAATGTAAATGTGACCACCAGAAAAAGAGGCAATATAAAACGTATACACAAATCAAAATATAACATACATATACACTCAAAAGAAAAATCAATCCATCCGTACTCAAACCAATCCGAAGCGGTATTAATAGTATGTACGTATTTTTAATAGCAAAATACATAAATTATCCATATTAAATCCCGATTTTTTACTTGAAATAACCCGAAAATGAGATTGATTTTAGTAAAACTAAGATTGAATTGAATTAATCTCAAAATGTAATTGATTCAAGCATTATAAAGTTTATTTTATTCCGAATTCGTGTTTCAAAAAAAACCAAAAAAGAAATAAGAAAGAAAAATTATTATGATTGATTTACTTACCCGTATTACACCTAACAGAATGATAAAACACAAACATCATGCCCGATAGGGCTTTTACTTTAGAAATCTTTACTACTTATTTAAAAAAAAAATATAAACTAAATGAGATCTTGCTTCTCAAATTTTCTTTGTAACCCTTCGTGGTACACATGAGTCTGGCCAAACCTTTTTTCAATGTGTATAGAAAATCAAAACATGCGTAAGCCGGAGGGTTACCCACAACGAAAAGTTTAATCTTTTTTTTTACTTGATTTAAGAAATTCTGGGATTGATTTTCGAAAGTAATCCCATTCGTACTTGAATGTTTGAGTACGACTCGTACTTAAAGTAATCATTATAAACTTGAATTTTCCCGAGTGTTTTTCTTTCTGTGTACATATATAAAATATATCACAGTAATACTACATTTACACCTACGCAAAATCTAGTACTTACGAGATTTCGAGCCAAATCTAGTTGTTTTTGGCTAGATTTCCCATACAAAACAAAATCTAGTTTGTGACTAGATTTCGACGAAATCTACTCAAAATCTAGTAGTACTTAATGATGCAACTATGGCTTTTTTTAATAAAGCAATAAAAAATACTTCCCTGCCCAAGAAAAAATGACATTTAAAAAAAAAAAACAAAACAAAAATTGTTAAAAAAAAATATGAAATAATAATGATAAAATAAATATCGTTGATAATTAATAAAAGGTAGTGCAAATTTTTTAATGTATATTTCTTTTTGTGTGTGTATGTGTAACGAAAAAACTTTTAGTCAGTTGTTTTGTTATAAAAACAAAATCTCGCTAATGTCAAAAAAGTATAATGTAAACGCACTAGATTTCGAAGAAGATTTTAAATCAAATCTACATGATTTCGGGCTTATGTAAATGTAGTATTAATAGAAACAATTAAAACATTTTTGAAACTTTAACATATCTTGAAGCTTGTGTAAATGTTTTCATATTTTCAAATATACACAAAAACATTATGGCTGACTTCCAAAACGTACACTCACAATATTATTAGAGTAACGGACTGTAGTTTATTTAAGAAGTATTCCGTTCAGTAATTTTTAAATAAAAAAACATTTAAAATTCCAACCAAATTTATTTTTAACTGATTCTAACAGTTATTCCAAAAAAAATAAGCGCATTTTAATACGGATTTTCAGTTGCAGTTAATATTGTCCGTTGAATAAGTTTAATTCTTCTTTATGGAAAATTAAATGAAAATGTAATTTAAAGTAACGAAAAGTTCATTTAATTTTTACTATCAAAAATTCAACCGCGAATTCCGTAAAAACAAACTGGAAAAGTCCTGATAATTTCTGACAGTCACCCCCAAAAGGGAGTCACTAAAGGAATTACCGGGAGAAACCAGTCAACATCTGCAGGGAAATCGGGTGATCGCAGACAGAGCTCTGCTAAGGCCACCAAAAGGGGATGTGTTAAGAGAGTTGGGTCGGACGAAGTATCGTTCAAAGGGGCTGACTGGGCAAGAGGTGTCAAAACTGTCATTTGCGGCAATCAAAAAAGGATATGGACATTAGAAGGTCATATAGGCTTCCTGACGACTGTAGTGTCTTTCAGGCGGAGGTTCTGGGGATCTTGAAGGCAGTGGAACTGATGAGGGACAAACTAGATAGGTGCTCTGAGGTCACTTTATATGTGGACAGCCAGGCGGCTCTTATGGTCGTAAGGGGCTGTTATGTGAACTCAAAGCTAGTTGATGATTGTAGAAGGGCTTTGGAGGAAGGCTTAGGGGATATATGCTGAGGTTGTGCTGGGTGTAGGGTAGCCAGATTTTAAATTTAAATTTGAACACAAAAAAACAGTACAATCAAGAAAAAAACAGTACATTTTTTTTGGCGAAAACACAACTATTTATTTAAATTATTATATATTTAAAACTTTTGATTGAATATGCAACAATTATGTAACAAAAAACAATTAAAATGTGTAACGCAAAATGAATGATTTCCGTTTTATGGCGTTTTAAACGTATACGAAAATACTCCATTTGCGTTAAAAAAAACACTAAAACGAAGCATTTGGCTGAAGATTTTCAATAACATTTTTTAAAAATTAACGTAGCTTTTCTTTATTTCAAAAGTAGTTTAGGTAGAGAAAAGTGGTCCTGAAAGGAATTAGGTATATTTATAAATTTTGAGCACGGAGAATTTTTAAATTTGTACGTTTTCAATTTCACGTGATTTCGATTTCCAGAACTTGCCTGAATATTAATAAAAATTCTAGGAATTAAAAAAAATTGTGTTGGAATAAGTATTTATTTAGTATTTAAAAAATATAATATTTTTGACAAAATTTCGATTTTGTTTTTGTCTTTCTCAGGTGTTTAAAGGAAAATACTATTGTAAGAGGTAGCCATAAAATCATATGTCTTAAAAATAATAACATGAAAATATACAACTGCTAGGAGTTACCCATTATAATTAAGATTTCTACTGCGTATTTATGAGAAAACAATGACCACAGCGTAAAAATTCTTATTATTTTAGAGCTTTTTTGTTTGGAACTCAAAATTTTTTTTAATCTATGTACTATTAAATATTAAGATATATTCAATATATGAGTTTAACAGGGTTTTTCTTAATATCTTGGTTTTTTGTAGAGTTAATAAAAAAAAACAGTACAAAAAACAGTACAAAGTGTAAATAATAATTGGACATTATGCATAAAACTGTACAATTGCAAAAAATCAGTACATGTACTGGTAAAAACAGTACGTATAGCAACCCTAGCTGGGTGCGGAGTAACTGCGACATAGGAGGCAATGAAGTTGCTGATGAGTTGGCACGACAGGGCTTAGAGATGGAGAACCATAATTGTATGGAGGCGGTTAGGCCTCCAATAGGCTTCTATTTTGGAAGAATCAGGGAATGATTTCTGGGCGCGACCAATCGGACCTGGGGGTACCGAACGGACTGCCGGGTATCACGGACGCTGTGGCCGGTGCTTAGGAAGTCCGATCCGGGGTTGCTGCTGGGCAGACTAGGGTCTGCGTTAAGACCATGATAGGAATGATCACAGGCCACTGTATGAAAGGCAGGATGGCAGTGAGGATAGGATCCGACTTGTCGGATATGTGCAGGTTATGTGAGAACCCTGAGGAGTTGGAGACAGTTGAGCACTTTATGTGCCACTGTCCCAAGTTGCAGGTCAGCAGGCTTAGGTGGCTGGGCAGTAGATTCCTGGGCGAATTAGGGGATGTCTCGGGTTGACGACTCGAGAATCTGATAGGATTCGTAATGGTGATGGCCTGGCTGCGCGGGAAGGGACTTGGTGCTGACCGCACGTAGGGCGAATTTGGTTGAGTAGGATTTCTCTCGGGGAAGGTCCGAAACCTTCTTTTCTATCTATATTTTTTTCTGACTTGTGCTTTCGCTGTTTATTTCACCTACTTTCTATCTCTATATAGCTATCTCTAATTGAGGCGTCACAATGGAGCATACTATTCTCTGGGTGAAGGTGTGAAGGAGACTTCACACCAGCCTTGCTACCTACCTTCCCTAGGAACATTATGTTGAATTTTTGACAGTAAAAATTAAAAGAACTTTTCGTTAAAAATAAATGAAAAATAAGTAGACCGGTTTTTAACTGAATATTCATTTATTTTTTATTATAAATTCAGTTAATTTTATATATTATGTGTAGTAATAACCTTAAAGAATATTAATATTCTTCCTGGTGTGCATATTCGATGTCGAATGTTACGGATTATACAATGCAACAATTATATTGTTACGAAAGTAACTTTAGTTAAGAATTAGTTGTAATTATTGTTTATCTTGTATTGATTAGTTATTAAGTATTTGTTAGTTATTTTATTAGTCAAAATTGTTATTGTATAAGTTATGCACACTTCTAGTGTAAAAATCAATGTACAGATGTAATTTTAAAATTGTTGTGCATAATTGTACTCCAACCCCACTGTAAATACTCGATTGTTCGATATTAAGTTATCTCAATTTATGGTTACGCCTAAAAGTATGCTTTAGTTTATGATGCTTAATATCTAAATTAATTCAGTCATATAGATAGTAACTATAGAAGAGTAAGTAGGCGTTATGCGGCGAACTTTCTAGAGCCATCTAGACGTCTGGGCTATCACAATAGTTGGTTGGTTGGTTAACGTGGTAGCACGCACAGGTCCAGGCGCGCAACAAGTAGAGCCGACGGTGGCTCCGTTTTGACACCACACAACTCGTCAAGAAATTTGGAACCCCCCGATCAAACTTGACCCAGGGGCAATGTCGAGGTGGCTAGAGCCAGCCCGTTGCGTTGAGATATTTCAGCAGGCTGTTGAGCCCCACCCGCGATATCTCCGAGAGTCCTTGTAGAAGGTAATTCCCGAACATCACAATAGTGAGTTGTGAATAAATGCTGTAAATTACGGTTGTTAAAGGGACTAAGGTCTTAATAAAAGAAAGTGTTGTGTTTATTTGTTTTATTTGAAGTGCATTAAAAGAACTTTAAACGGTTTATTATAAAGGAAATAAACCAAAACGTTATTGAAAGGCAGTAACGTATTAATATGTTGCTTGTCTCCTCCCTGTAGTTTCCTTTTTTTCTTGGCCGCTGATAGTAGATCTCTAGCAGTGTTGAAAATTTAGTCATTTAGTGGTTAGATTAAGCATTTTTCGCCTTGGTTAGCCATTAAAAAATGAGTTTTGCCATTAGCCATTTTACAACTTGTTTAGCCATACAATTTTTTTTGCCATTTTTCTTTTAAGATAATAATTTTTGACTTTTTTTTATAAAATGTTATAAAAGTAAAATAAACATTTTAACATTTAAAACGCATTTAATTTAAATCACAACTTTTACAAATGTTGAAAATTTGCTAAACAGAAAAAAATCTCTAAGCTTTGTGAACCAATTAAAACATTAATCAAAAATAAACTCAGTTTTAATTAAAAATTTAGCCATGAAAATTAAACGCTTAATCAAGTGAATTAAACGTTTAAGCAAGTGATTAAATGTGTAATCATTAAATGTTTATTTTATATTAGGGAGATCGATCGAAAAGTATTCGACCGGTTATTTTAGTTTTGCTCAAGTCGAATACAGTGCACTCTGGAAAACGTCAACTAATTAAAACCGCGGGTGTTGACGTTTAACAAATTGTTGACGTTTACAAATGTAAAATTTGTAAATAAAAAACATATCGATAATGTGCTTTTAAACGTTTTTATTAATTATAAACTAAATCCAAACATAAACAAATTCAAAAAGGAAATAAAAGAGGCATTCAACCTGACTAAAACCATAGAAGACAACTGGAACTAAAAGAATACATTTTAAATGAGATCATATTTTTAATTTTACATGCACACATATGAATTTAAAAAAAATCTGTTATTTTTTTCTGCTGTTTTTTTCTATCCAACACTTGGAAGAGAGCCTTCTCTCTTAAACGTCCTAATACATTTAAGTCATTTTGCTCAACATTCTCGCATTGAACCCAATCCAAAGCCCTGTTAAATATTTCGACGGCTTCGCTATGTTTTATTGTCTGCACATTTGTATCTAAATCGTTCTCCTCATCATCGATCACTTCCAACTCCTCAATTTTACACGAATTAGAAACATTATCCAGGCGGATCCCCAATTTCTGAATTGATTTCATAAAATAAATGTGTGTGTGTACAAATGTGTGTATTTTAACTGCTGCTAAATTCGAAATTTTATTTTATTCAGAGTTGACGTTTTAGAGCTTTATGGTTGGGTTGACGTTTTAGAGTAGGCAATGTAAAAAAAAAAGGGTTGACGTTTTGGGATGTTGACGTAAACGAGTGTTGACGTTTTCCCGAGTGCACTGTATTTTAAAATTTCTATTTTTCGAATACCGAATAAATCGGTTATTTTGGTTAAATAACCCGGTTATTTTAGTAATGTTTATTTTCCCAACAAACACGAAGTCAAACCTTTGATATGAAATGACTTTATCATTTGACATGAATGGCACGTAAATATTGGTGCGTCTCAGGTAATTTAGGTGACAACCGGAAAATTAGTCACTGAAACTCAGTCCCTCCTTTCTGTAGATACCTGCCTAGAGGTTTGTTGGCAGCCCCAACACTAGGATCGGGTGCATTGGCCTAATCAGTCAATAATTCCTAAACTAAATGATTACAGAAACGTTAATTAATTCAAACAATGATCCCCCAACGATGACGACTTTTGGCTTCAATTTTTTGACAGTTAATTTATATGAAATAACTGAATATTTACTTGTTTTTACGGAACATGGGGTTGAATTTTTTACAGTTTATTTTTATAAAATAACTGAATATTCATATGATTTTACGGAATTCGTGGTTGAATTTTTGACAGTAAAAGTTAAATGAACGTTTTATCAACTTAATCAACGGACGCTTTTAACTGCAACTGAAAATCGGTATTAATATGCACTTAAGGTACGTTCAGACTAATGAAATATTTAATAGCAAACATCAAATATTTCATTAACGTAGTCTGAACACAAAATATTTTTGAGTGTCAAATAAAATAGCAGCTGATTTTGAGTTAATAAGAGTATTTGCCGGCAAGCAAATATTTGTCCAATGTGAACATAGTGTGAACACAAAAAATCAAATATTTTAGTCATTTTTGAGCAAACATTTATTTAATATTACAAAAAAATTGTAAGAGCAAACAACGACAAATAATTTAAGCCATGTACCCGATAGAAGCAAGTTTTCCTGTAAGTTTTCGGATTTTTTACAGTTTTAAAGATTTTTAATAATTATTAGACTTTGCTAATTTAGCAATTTTCACCGAATTTTTGCCATTCCTTTGCCACTTTTAGGAACTTTTAATTAGTTTTATGGCTTGTATGAAATATTAAAATTGTTCGCGAATTTTCGCTATTTTTGCAACATTATTTTTTTTTGGGTTTTCCTCGAAATTTTGTTTTTTTAACCGATTTAGCAATTTTAAATAAATTTTAGGGTTGGCAATTAGCAAATTTTTGCGAATTTCCGCTAATTTAGCAGTTTTTACAAAATTTTTGCCATTTCTTATACTTTTAATAAATTTTATGGCTTGTTTGAAATATCAAAGTTTTTCGCGAATTTTCGCTGTTTTTGCAACATTTTTTTTTTGTTCTTTTCCCGACATTTTGTTTTTAACCGAATTATGTATATATTTTAGGGGTTGTTTCCAATTTTTCGCAAATTTCAGCCATGTTTCGATTAACCATTGTCTTCCTGTTTTGTTTTGTTTTTCTTTTACATACTCCTGTAGCTTGTTTCTGTATTTCGCGCATCGTAAATTTTTTCACATGAAGTGTGAAACAAAAAATTCCATCGTTTCTCGATTTGCGAGAAAAAAGTGTTTCAGTATTTAAATGCGAAAACAGACAACACAGATTCAGTTTAAACTGGAATATTTCCAGTAATTAAGTGCCAAATGAAAGCGAAACGTCAACAAAAGAAATAAATATAATAAAAACAGGGCTGCCAGATTTGACGATTTATCATAATTTTCACGATTCTTGCTCCGAAAATAGCAAAGTGCCGATTTGCTGATTTTAAAAAGTGACGAAGCAAAATCAACAATATTTCTTTTGCAGCTTTCTATAAAAATTCATATTGAATTCTTAAATTTCAAACACTTCATATATTGTGGCGTTGAAAATTTAAAAAAACAATATGAAATTCTGAGTTGATTGTCTATAATCCGGTTTTTTATGAACCGATATTTTCAATTTTAATTACCTAAGTCTATTTCAGGTGGAAAAGAAAAAGTAAAGTTAATAGTTAAAAGAATAGGTTAATTATTGATTTTTGAGTAAAAATTAGAGGCAAACGTGTTTTTCACTCATATCTCAGCCATTTGTGAACGGATATTTTTAAATTTCAATAATATCCTATTTGGACTACATACGATACAAATTAAAAACAACGTCGTCACTACCCTACATATTTAATATACTGTTATCTAAGCGGATTTAAGTTAAAAATTATTTGTTTCTTGGTATTTGTATATATCTATTTCAAATAAGTTTGTATGTTTATTTTATTAAGCTTGACTTCTTTTTGTTTTTATAGAAATATTTATTTTATTTTTTTTTTTTTTAATTTTTTCGAATTTTTTTAAATACATTTAATTTATAAAGTATCACTATACAGTGTGACGCAAAGAATGCTGACGAAGGCTGTAGCGGGCCAGAAAATGCATTACATTCTGCTGGTGTCTAATAATTGTAAATTTTTCTGTTCATACAATATACTTTACTGCTATCCAAAGGACAGCTAAGGTAAAATGTAACAAGAAGAAACAATATAATAGTCTGGTAGTGTATAAAGTCATTCCTAAAAATTAGAGGAATAGGACTATTACAAAAAAGCTTTATAAAAAACATAACTGAAATTTAGCTCATAGAATAAATTCGAAAAAAAAAAATGTTGAATATAATAAATTAACCTATGAAAGGAAATAATTCCCAGTTTTTAATATTAATTTTATTTTTTGTTTTTATTTATTTTTAATATGATATTTTGTCACGCCTTTGTGTGACTTCTTCAGGCAAAAAAACTATTTTAAATTATTATCGGATCAAAGAAAATAAATAATTTTATAAAAAATTTGCCTCAAGCTTAATAAACTAAATATAAATTAAAACAAATTAAGTTTTTAATTAATTTATATGTATGTACATATCGATACCTTCCCATAAGAATGTATTAAGCGACATTTCTAAAATTGTGTAGGAAACGAAAAAAACGTCTCATTTAGTTATTTATTTTTCGGATTTTATTGAAAGGAACATATTTGGAAAGCGATTTTCAGAATACATAACATATCTAAAAATGAGGCTTAGCATAATTTCTTTGGCGGATAATACAAATTACAGGGTGCAACAATATTCCAGTGAGAAAACTTGACGGTTGATACAATTTTATTTTCACTCTAGTTTCCTTTGCATCCATGATAGGGCAGCGAAACCCAGGCCAAAATGTGGCGCTTAACTTCTAGTATAAATCCACATCAAAAAGTCATTTTCGAAAAATGTGTCGCTTAATACATTCTTATGGGAAGGTATCGATATGTATGTATAAAATACCCATGAACTTTGACTATGTTTTTGTTTGATTTTGTTTGATTCAAAAATCGAACAAAATTTGTTTATAATTAATTTTAAATTGTCCGATTTTTTAAAACAAAGAGACGATCTTTTTATTTTTCTCAAGAAATTGATGATTTTTACGCAAATTTATCTGGCAGCCCTGAATAAACCCAAAACAAGGAAAGGCTAAAAATATAACAATGGTGTTTTCATTATTTTCATCATTTAAATTATGCATTCATAATTAAAATTCTTTTTATTTTTTATTTATATTAAAAAATAGTAGTATATACATATTTTAAATTTAAAATATCTATATTTTGTTTTTCTCGCACCAATTTCAAATTTGACTTATTTTGACAGTTCTTGTAAGAAACTTTTCGCAAAATATTGTTACAGAAACACTTTTTCTCACATCCTTCCAAAAATTGCTGGAAATTATTAAAATGACAGATTATTCTCGCAACGGAAAGATACAGCAACACTTGTGTGAGAAAAACCATTTTTTGTTTCATTTTGCACTGTTTCTGTCCCGATTCACTGGTTTCATGCGGAAAATTTTACGATGCGAGAAATACAGAAACGGGCTACTGTTCTAACAAAATAATAGATGCTGCTCAACAGAATAAAACAAATAATTAGGCTTCTGCGCGAATTTTTACTATGGGTGTGTGTGAAACGGTAGCAAAGTTCTATGGTGAAATGAAATTTGTTTGTGGTAGAAAATTTTCATATTTGTGCTGTGTGAAATTATAACATTTTTGACAACGTAAAATTTTGACATAAAGAAAAAAAACAATTACAAGTAGTTTTGTGAAAATGAATAAATTAATCAAGTTTTTACCAATAATCATTTCAATTCTGTTGGAATTGAGATCGTCCCAACTATTTGATAAATTCGTTCTGATATATTAACAATTTTTACAAAAAGTGCGGGCAAGAAAGCTTATACATGTGTAAATACTTACATGTTGTATAATTCTTTTTAATTTTTTTGCCGCTGGTCCTACTTCCATATTATTTTTTATTTAGTTTAAACAAATTTGACGAAAAAAATAATTTTGTGGTTGTCAAAAATTTCTACACTAATGTCAAAATTTATACTAGCCCCCAGGGCTAGTGAAATTTTATTCACCTCAATAGTGTCGAAATTTTACTTTCATGAGTACTTTGCTACCGTTTCACACACACCCTATGTGTAAAATATATTTTCATTTTTGAAAACTTTCATTAAATAATTATTTGATGCAAATATTTGTTTTAGTCTGAACGCATGGCAAACATGAATAAATTTATTTTATTTGACACTATTTGCCAACTGTTTCAACAAACAAAAATTGTCAAATATTTGAGCTTAGTTTGAACATTAAACAAAATATTTTTTTGTTTCACACAGTTTGAAGCAAATATCAGAACAAATATTTTTGTCAAATATTTCATTAGTCTGAACGTACCTTTAGTTAAGAATCAGTTAAAAATATATTTGATTGGAATTTTAACAGTCTAATTCATAAACGTATCATTGCAGCTTTATACGTCATTAATAAGCAAAAGTCGAAAAAAGAGTATTTATAAATGTTTAATAGCCTATTAAACGTTTAATAAACATTTCATAAATTTGAAATATTTATGGTAGCGTTTACTCTACTTTAAGCGTTTAATAAAGTGACAATTTCATTGTTTGTTAAAATAAAATTTTAATAATCGCACGCAAAATTTAACATTTTTGTCTTCTTATTTATTTTAATAAAAAAATTTAATATTCACACAAATTTTTTTTTCTAGAAAAACGATCACTAATGATTGAACTAATTTTAAATATAAACTGCTCGATAGATTTTTTGTTAAAAATTACGTGGGTCGCGAGATATGTTTTCTATTGAAACTTAAATTCGTTATAACTTTTTGCATAAAGTAAAAATAAAAAATGGCGATTATAGTTAAATTTTTAATTCGTGGTTAATTGTGTTTTACAAGTGAACGAAATATTTCTTGTGAAAAATAAAAATTATTTTTGTGTTATTACAATAATTAAGAACACGTATTTAAAAAATTAAACGGCAAAGGGAAGAAATTATAAGTTTGTAGTATGATCGTGGTACTACAATCCTCAAATTAAAAAGGAGCCAATTATTTCATCTTTGAAAGCATTACAGGACGGAAAGAACATTATTAAATCTTTGAGTTGTGCTGTCGGATGTTTATCCCACAGTTAATTTGAATAAATAATGAATTTAAAAAAATTAATTTAATTTTTATTTATGTTCCACATTGTAATATAATCCACATATTAAAAAAAAAAACATTTGAGAATTACGTTTGAAAGCAAGTTGAAAATAAAGGCTTTTTTAATCTGATAATAATTTCCCCTTTTTGTTGAGAATGCTATGATTTTCAAATCATTATCAAACGTTAGATTTCAAATCATTTTCAATTTGAAATCAACCCTCCGTGTTTGTGGGCAACCACCATATGTTTCCACACACACACGAATACTTAAGTGTATTTAAGTAAAGTTTTACGTGCATTTTTTTCTGCTACAAACAAACATTTTTGTGCGGTTTTTGAGCTTTCAACAACGTTGTAAACGTTTGTTGCTGCTTCTGCTATAAATATGGTTTTATTCTTTTGAACACACAGCAAACGGGGGAAAACCTTAACGTACACACAATGAACGACACTAAAAATTATCCTTTTCATTTGCAAGCGTCTGCGTGCGGTTAATTGTGTTAATGAAGTTTAAAAAATGTCAACATTATTGTATTAAAATGTAATTTACAAGAACCACATTACAGGCACACACAAAAGAACGTAAGAGTACTATTTTATTTAATGATACAAAAAAAAAATATTAAAATAAGAAGAGAAAATTAAATTAAAAAAGAATTTTTAATAAAAATTGAATACACAATTTTTTTACTACATAAATTAACCATTTATAATCAGTGTTCATAAATAAACAGTACGATATTTACTTTGAACTCAACCCTTAATAACGCTCGTAAATATTTTCAAGAAAGAGCCAAAAATTATATAGTGTTCTGTTCTTTGTTAAAAAAACAGAATAAATATAGTGATACTGTAGACAAACATTATATTTTAATGTTCTATAATGTTTCTTTTTTTGTACATTGATAAAGAAATGAACAAACAAAAACGTTTAGCAACGACCGCAGCACGAACAGCTTGTGTTTGTATTGTGTATATGGTTTGCTTGTGCAAAATTATTTTGCTGAATCCATATGAAGTAAATAATTTTGTCGCACTAAATTTTTAATTTGGCCCTGTGTGTACGTGCTAATTCCCAATTTTTATTTTTGATAACTACACTGAATTTATTGTTGAAGCGATTTTGTTGGCAATTAGATAAGCCATTAATTTGTTTTGAGACTCTAATATTTTGTTTCCACGATCAGCAAAACAACTTGTTTTGAGCAATACGAGTCAGAGAATTTCCATTATGTAAAACTGTTTTTGATTTTCGAAATCAATTTTACATTAATGTTGTTAACAAACATGAAAGCAAAAAAAAAAATATTCACCCTTATTCCATTTAACGTCGTCGTCATCGTCATCAATTGAATATCAAAATCAATTTTTATCGACATCGTCATCAATTCGATACAAAACTTGTATGCCATAACAGCAATGTAACGATGTCGATTGTTTATCGTTTTTTTAAGAACATCTCTAATAAGTTTTTGTTAAAAATGTGCAGTTTGATGTTCGTTTCTTATTAATGTTGTGCTCTTAAAGAGGGTAGCTTGATTTATTCTAAAAAAATCACCCTTACTAATGCCATTAGGTATTGATTACACTAGTGGAAATTCGCAAAAATTTGATAAAAGCGGCATGAAAGAAAAATTCAATATGTATTAAAAATCGTTAAAACTGTAAAGAATCAGAAAACTTACAGGAAAAATTGCTCCTATCGCGAACATGGCTAAAATTCGGGAATTTGCGGTAATTTAGCGATTTTCATGGAATTTTTGCTATTCCTTATAGTTTTAGGAACTTTTAATCAATTTTTTGGCTTGTTTGGAATACATAAAATTTTTGCAATTTTCCCGAAACTTTGTTGCTATTTTTTCATTTTTTTAATACAACATTATTATTTTTGAAAAATAAAAAAGAAAAAAACTGTTTCGACACCAATAAGACTGACGACAAAAACAGAGTCAATTTAAATCGATGCCAACGTTAACGTTGCGTACGGCATACCAAATATACATCAACGCTTATCGATAAAACTTGATATTGACAATGGGCATACCGATTTGCAACAATCGACACAAAACGATATCGTTTCGTATTGATAACGCTAAATGGAATAAGGGTGATTGTTGTTAAATTCTCTTCAATGTGTGTGCACACGTACGTTATACAAGAGAAAACGCGGCGACCTCAAATTGCCGATAACAGTTCTAGACCCACCTTTAAATATACATATCAATAGCCAAAAAATAACTTTCTTATTCGATCTGGATCTGGATCGAGCCAAGTGGTGGCCCATGTAAATTTTATGCGCAACGTACAGATCGCAATTTTACAGATAAGTTTATGATATTCTATACATTGGCTCTAATTTTCACAAGGACCAAGCATTTTCAAGCTCAAAATCTTTTCGGAATACTTATACGATCTATTGATGTCGGCAATAAAATTAGTTTTGGCCGTAAATAGTTTACTACCAAATTTTATCGGAATTGGTCCATAGCTCCAACACAAATACCGCTCCCAACAATAGCTTTTAATTTCATGATTTTCTTATAACTGTTGCTATTGATATACAATTTGGTGACGATAACTTTTGTAATAGATTAGACGAAAAATATTTTATAAACACTTTATGCAGTGTTTCGATTTATCATATTACAGATAGTTAAAGGTAGGATTTTATCGGCCGTATAAAAAGTGTTCCATTATTACAACTTTATTTAAACCTACCATGTAGGATGAATCTTATGGTGTTTTCTTTTCTACAAAAAAAATACCACATTTTAAAAGGTGCATGTATAAAATTCTTGCCGAACATGTAGTACTGCAATTTCTTATATGACGAGAACAAAACACAAATTGGATCGCCCTGTTTTTAACAGCTGACAAAAAGATTGTTCTTCAATATATGAAAAAAAATATATGTAGATAAGCCCAAATTTGTTAATAAATCAATGAACAAAATTAATGACGAAATTCCAATTTATTTAGTTTATTTTTTATAAAATATGTAAACATGAAAATACCTTTGCCAGATTGCCGATTTATTAACACCAAGTTTTTACCACTTCTCGTTTTGACGTTTTTTTTTGAAAACAATTTTATAACACCGAATCCATTTATATTTAATATCCAATGCCTTATGCCATTTAAGGGTGATTTTTTTAGAATAAAACACGCTGCCCTTTTAGAGACCAAAGAATTTTAAAGAAACAAACATAAAATAGCATTTTTTTAAATAAAATGTGTAATTTTTTGTATGAAAGAAAACACCATTAATTCACTTTATCGCTTACTTAAGGTTTCAGTTAAGTTTTAATAATGGAACCCTTTTTATAAGGCCGGTTAAAATCTACCTGAAATAGGCCTAAATAGTTTTTATCCTCTCCTGTAAAATTTTTAAAATCTTAGATGCTAACCCACACATAAATCAAAGTAAGACAAAACAAAAATTTCAGATGGTAAACGACACTTAAAACTCTTTTAATATTATGAATTTTAACTGTATTACCTAATTTTGTGATGCCGAGTCCATGATTTCTGTAAATACTGTTTTCTAGCGTATCAAATTGTGGTTGGTGCTAAAAAAGTGCTAACAAAACCCAAAATTTTTTTCGGAAAATAGGGTACCTTTCATATATAATAATTTTTTCTCAAATCCAAATGTTAAACTTATTAGTCACTTCGGAATTGCTCATGTGTAATTCCAATATTATTAAGCAATTAAGTAAAAATGTTATTTATTTTATACGAACATTCTGTGTGAAAAAATGTGATGTGATACATACAAGGGAAATTATCAATAAATGCTTTATAATATCCAGAGTTTAATTGTATTTGATGTTGGGTACTTATCAGTTCTATTTTAACTGTATTTATTATTGCAACTTATATTTATGTAGGCATTTTGTAGAACACCATGTTCTCATGTTCACACAAATACCACATGTTTAAATATCAAGACACAACGTATTTGCTAATTTCATTAGACCATCTACTGGTACAAGTTTTGTTTTAATATTAATGTATGTTTATTTTTAATACCCCCATACCAAAATAGTGGAGAGGATCCCAGCAAACACGGAGGTTTGATTTCAAATTGAAAAGTTCATCAAATTAAGTTTTCATTAAATTAGTTTTTATAAAGAAAGGAATTTTGCAACATGAAATTAATGAAAATTTATTGATAATATTTCAATTGTAACCATTCAATATCTTCAGAGGGTTTTGCCGTTTAACACTCACAGCCTTTGACGACTGCTGGCAGTCAACAGTCAAACATCAATCTTTAAACCAAATTGTATTTAACCTTTGGTACATCGAAATTTGCTTTGAATGATCATTCATTTTAATTGATTTAATTCTTCTACCTTTGTTCTGTTTTTTCGTTCTCTTTGTCAAAAATTCTTCTTGAAGTCCAAAGTACATTTTTTTAAATGTTTTTTGTTTTCAATCTTGAATACCCTGAAGAATCAAAGTTATTCTACAATTTTGTGCAAAGTTGTATGTATGAAATTCCATTATCAACAAAATCTGGCAAAATTTGTACAATTAAGCATGAGCTATAACAATTAAACAAATTTTAAATATATTTATTATTTATTTAAACAAATAGTATTAAACACAATTTTTTACAAAACCAATCACAGAAAAAATTATTAGTAGTTTTTTATCAATTGAAAAAATTTTAAAAAAATTATTTAAAAAGTATTTAAACTTAATTAATGTTATTATTGAATCAATAATTTTTTTTGTTGAACGCAAATTAAAAATATAATTTTGATTTAATTAAATTAATAATCAAATAACAAAAAATTATTTCGTTAAAAATAAAATAATTTAAACTTGGGAAACTGTTGTTGGAAATTGTCTAAATCAATCAACACATTGTTTGAAACGGCAGAGTTTTTTGATCATTTTTTTAATTCAAATTTAAAATATCATTTATTAAAAAAAAATATTCAAAATATTCAATTTTCACAACTTTTAGTAACCAATATAATCATTTTGGTAATAGGTGCGAAATCAACAAATGGTTTGCTTGATTCTATGAATTTGGTAAAAAATTAATGATTAGAGAAAATTTTTAAATTTTTCTGAGATGTAAAAGATATCCAATATTGCTGTATTTATATTTAAGTTTTTGTTCAACTGCAAAACAAATTTAACTAAAATAAATTAAATAAAATTTGGTTACAAATAAAGTTCAACGTTTATTAATTATTTAGTTTATTTTTTTTTTTGGAGATTGGGTGGAATATTTTTAATAACTTTTTTAATTGAATTAAAATAAAAATTGAATTAATATTTTAGATAATGCAATCATCTACTTGATTTAATTTGAATACAATTTAAAAAACTTATTAATTAATTTATTCAATTATTTACTTAATAGAATTAAAACAAAAATTTGATTATTATTTTGCTTCATTTAATCATCAACTTAATTTATTTAACAAATTAAATTAATTAACAATTTGTTTGATTGAATAATTTACGTACATGAATTTAGCTTGTATTTCAAATACTCTGTTTAATAAATTCAATTAAAAATTTAATTAATTTAATGCAAAAATTATATCACTATTTTAATCAATACAATGATTAAAATAATAAAAAATTTTTTGTATTGTAATCAATTACGTCAGTAATTCATTCAATTAAAATGTTGATTTGTTTTAATTACTTTGGTTATTAATTCAATTAAAAGATTGTCTAATATTAATAATTTTTCAATTGTTTTTGTAATTAAAATGTTAAAACTTGTTTTGAATAATAGGTAAAATCATTTCCATGTTAGCAGCAAAATTAAACAATTTTTTGCTTGTTTCAATTATGTTGGTGATTAAAACAGGTTTTTACTTTTTTCTGTGTCGGCATTTTCTAGAACAACATGTTTTCGCGCTCAAGTCCGACCATTTGAAACCATACATATAGTATTGAGGGACCCTATTTTGGACAGATGGGCAAACTCGTAACGAAATCGGGTATTAATACCAATGTTAATAAGGAAGTAGTGGCACTAAAAGCTATTTTCGGGATTTATGTAACAATAAAATATTTTTTAGCCAAATTTAATCCAAATATCAACATATTTAATTAGATAGTTTGTGGTCACAAAGACTATTCCGGAAAGTTTGTATATGGGAAACGTAAATTAGGTTACACTTTTGAAAATTTATTTTTAAGTTCTGTGGTGTAGGGTATGGTACGGTCGGTCTTGGATGGTTATGTACATTTATGTACATACAAACATCAAAATTACGTTAAGGCAAAATTAATTAATGTTACACTTTTATTTGTCTGTTCCCTGCAAATAATAGGACCAGTCCAAACACGCGTGTAAAGAGTAGCCCACAAGGGACTAGGACTAGTCCAAAAGTAACCCAAACGTATGGAAAACATGGTCTATTAAACATTACGATTTCCTAGGGCAGGACCATATAACCCATCTTTGGACTACAAGGGAGTAGTTTTAAAACTACTCTATTGTGTACACAAGAGGATTAGTTTTAACTTCGTTTAAAAACTAAAACATGTCGTTAAAAAACGAAGACATGTCGCACATTTTTGCATGTTCGCCGATTTGGATAATTTTTTGGTATTTTGTTGGCAGATATCTGAATATTATGATTCCGTAGTATTAGGCTGATATATTTATTATTTGTTTGGATAGACACGCTCGAAGTTCATATATGTTTGCTTGTTTAAAATGGCTTGTAAATTTACTGTATATTCAATCTTTTGGTACAATCACAGTAAAATTATCATTTGACTTTGTTGTATATTTTCGTAAATGACAATTGTCAAAGATGAGATTTGCATTAAAAAAAGTTGGAAAAAGTGCCATATAAAAAATTTTGTAGAACAAAATATAAACAACATCAAAATTTCAATGTTCATCAACTTCAATAGGCTGTATCTTTTTAGCGCTGTGGAGCGCTGTTTAACGAATGATGTCAAATTACAGCTTGAAGTCTCAGCTAAAAGTAAAAAAAAATTCAGCTGCACATATTTGCACTTTTCCAAAAAAAAACAGTAAAAACTATAAAGTGATGAAGAGATAAAGTAACAAAACATAAATTTTCGTTCATGCTTGTTGTTGTTGCCATAATTCTGAACTGTTTAAAATTATTACAAAATGTAATTTACATACTAGTCAATAGGCATGTCTCTATCTAAAGGCCCTTATTCAATGATCTGATTTTGATATTTTACATTTTAATTAATTATTTGTATCAGGTATGCTGTCCGAAGAAGCTCAGGAAGCAAGGAATAAGGACTATAGATCCTATAGATTACATCACTCGCGAAGCACTGGACGTGTAGCCACTAATGAAGACGTAATGCATAATCTTTTATTGTCTTCAGACCCATTTATAAACACATTTCGCTCAAAGCTGCAAATCAAAAAATTGGAGTACGATAATGATGTCAAAAAATTATTAAAAGACGATACTTAAGATTCATATTCATGTGTTTTCTATTTGTTTTTTCTGTGGGAGGTGGGCGTAAAAGTAGGCGGATCAGGTATATATTTTCAGGAGCCCATTCTACAATTATAATATTTATTTTTAGTGAAAATTGAGTTGATACAATCAAAATCAAGCGAGTTATTCCACTTTTTCAATACAAGTTGTATGGGAGGTGGGCGTAAAAGTGGGCGGATCAGGTATATATTTTCAGGAGCCAATTTTACAATTATAATATTTATTTTCAGTGAAAATTGAGTTGATACAATCAAAATCAAGGGAGTTATGCCACTTTTTGAATACAAGTTGTATGGGAGGTGGGCGTAAAAGTGGGCGGATCATTTTGATTTTTCCATTTTTTCTTGATTCAAACAAAAAATGCCTATGTGCCAAGTTTTAATGTCCTTCGACAACTTCTTCTATTTTTAGCCGCTCGTTATATGAACTTCAACCAATGTGTGTCGTCTCACTACAAACACTTTTTAACAATGACATGGTCCATGCTTGCATTACATCGGACCAGTCCATCGAGTAGTCCATTTCATGAAATTGGATCAGGTGGTCCAATTATTTTTGGACCACATTCATGACTTAAAATGTACATTTAAGGTTCTGTCAATTTAGTTCGAGGGAGGCCTAAAATTTTTCTTATAGAGTTGGAATTTTTTGAATAACTGCTTTTGTCTAAGTTCTTGAATTTACAGTATTGTAGCGTAATAGTTTTATTGTATATTGTATAAATACTACATTACGAAACTAAAGTCGTAAATTTATATTTGAGTTGTTTTGCCGGTTCAGAAATTTTGTAAAAATAGTTTTAAGAAACTTAAGTTGTAATTTTATATCTTCGTTGTTGTGATGGTGCAATATTTTTGGAAGAATCAACATTTTGTATTTAGAGCGTCGCGGCGTTACATAACATTTAGGAGAGTCGTAGTTTCTGCCTGGGATCGCTCAAGTTGGGCTAGAGATGGACATAAAAAAAACAATGCATCGCATACAGGCATCCATGTAATATCATAATAACATCGATGTCTATACATTCATTATATTTTTTATATAACATAATAGATATAAATGTGGTTTTTATAAAAACAGAGATTATATCGAGCCCTATTTGCGATTTTATCGTAAGCGACAAATGGAAAACTTTACAGGTGAAAGTTTTATTATTTTTTGCTCAAGTAATGCAATTACTCATTTGGAATTATATTGGCTTTATCTTCGCAACGGTATGTAACGCAGTTTACTTTCCCAGCTGAGGTATGACTCAGTCGGTCCAGGGACAATTTGAAGGCCTGCTTCCTTCGAAATGAAACACGGGATGTTTTCGTGTAAAATTCTGTCAAATTACAACGAATATTCCCAGGTGAGAAAGTCATGTTTAAACGTACAACATTTTCAGTTTGGTTTCCTGCAACAGTTGTAGAAGCATGTAAAACACCAAGGTCTTTTTTGGTAAAAGATAATGATGGAGTGATTTATCGGCGAAATAGAGAACACTTGATGAAAAGACGAAGTGTTTTAGAAAGAAAAGATGAAGAAATAGAGTGTGATAATCCAAATAATAATCTTATTGCAAAAAAAATCAGACTGTAAGTCCACCTTATAATACTATTGTAAATGAAAATCAGCCTATAGTTATACACAATGGTCCTATCGTAAATCAAAATCTGCCTGTAAGTCCAAATAAAAGTCCTATTTTAGGTCAGAATTTATTTAAGTTAAAAAGGGAAGATGTTGTGTAATTATAAATATATATATTAAGAGTAATATGACTCTCTTACAAAGTCTCTTTACATTGCCTATATTTAAGTAGATTTAAGATCTAATGTTAATTTATTACTTTTTTAATAAAGTCAGTTGTTTCTAAATACTTCCAATATATTTAGTTTTTCTAAAATCTTTATGGATGAAGTTTCCTGTTAATGTGGCCTAAGCAACCAGTGAAATGCGCATAGGAATAGCTTATCCCGTCATCAATAAATTTAAGTGTTTTTATCAAATAATAAAAATTGGGAATTAAGCACGAATAACAAAATCATTTAAATTAAATTTTGTATTCCCACGAAAATTATTTTGATAAAATTTTAAATTTTTTAAAAATAGTAAGAAACACTTTATTACACAGAAAAAAATTACAACAAATCAATTGTCATATTGAATACCATATTCGTCAATACAATTAACTTTTTAATTGAAAATGCACCAACAACTAAATTTGTAAATATAAAAAATTATTTTGTTAATTTAAATTGTTAAAGCTCAACAAATATTTTTAACAATGAGTTTGTTATATTGAATACAATATTTATTAACAATTTAATATAATTTTTTTACTTTGAGTTTGTAATATTAACAAATATATTGTTGCTAACTAAGTTAAATCAGAAAATGCATTTATAGAAAATTTAGTAAAATACATACATATGTATATAATAAATCACATGATATCTAACATAACAATTTATTTAACCAACAAATTTATACCTGGATGCACTAGAAGGCTCTGAACTCAGCACAAAACGGAATCTGGACGCCATAATCAGTAATATTTAAAAATCTAGAATTTATAAAGGATTCGTTAAAATTTCTTTATGTATTATTAAATATTAACTTTACTTACCGCATATATTGATTAAATTTCGCAATAATCATCATATCGCTTGTTCTTTTAAAGATTTTAATTCGAAAATTCATAGTTTTTGTGTTATAGTTTTAAATTTTTGACACAAAATAATTTTTTTTTCTAGATATACTTATTTATTTTTTTACAAATGGAAAAAATTGTTAATATGACAATTTACAAACACGTTAATTAAGAAAATTGTTAAAAATATATCAAAAGTTTTAACAAATTTTCGTTAATTAGTTAATAACTTTTGTTATTTTTTTCCTAATTAGGAAATCCCCAAAAACCCCCAAATAAAAATTTTTATTAAAAAAATTATTTATTTTGTTTGTAGCGACTGGTTTCGGCATGTTTTTTTAAAATCCTTTTTATGTAATTCCAGTGAGGAATTACACGCAGAGCAATATGCTGTTTTTGAAGACATGTGAGCCAATTTATAAGAATTTGGAGCTTGTTCAGTCGGTTTTAGCCATACATAAAAAAATACATAAGTCCGTCGATTATTTAATACATCGAAGCATAATAAGTACTAACCAATAGCCCCGAATTCTTTTGCCCAAACTTTATTATATTGTCTTTTATATTTCGTCACCTAATACGCAAAAGTCCTATCTAACATTTTGAAACCTTCACAGCAGAAGTAAAAACTATTTAAAATGATGAATTAATTAACTGTTAAAACTTAAATTTCTTTTTTTGTTCTTGTAAAACCTTCCAGTTGTTTCGGCAATTGACAATGTAGCATATTATGCAAACTGTTAGTTAGGCCTTTTAGCGTTTATCATAGTATCTTTTGTTTTTTGATAATAAAATCGCAAAATTTAGTCGGACGATTTTCTTTGGACATTTGTGTTGATGCAATAGATCAGAATCAATGGAAAGGTTGATTTTTAATTTTTCGTTAATAAGTTCCTTTTGCGTTTTAGGTAACGATTTACTTATTTTTGGAAGAGACATGTTTGCTTGAAAATTGTCTTTAAAAAATCAAAAATTGTATGTGCTGTCAACGGCTTTAGATTCTTTTTTTTAACTCTTCCCTTTTAAAACACTCACTCAATAATGTTTTAAGTATTTAAGCACCTTTTACATACTTAACAAAAAAGGTAAGCTTAATTAAGACGCTCTACACTGTATTAGTTGTTGATAAGAGTTAGGTAAAAGTTTTGCTAATTTTTTCATAGTTTATGTACGAAACAAAAAAAAAAAAAACAAGTTAGAGTGCTATATTCGGCTGTGCCGAATCTTTGATACCCTCCACCGACAGCTCAGTGGGCTTTATATGGGGCCTATATTAAATTATGAACCGAGCATCACGAAATTTATTAGTGTGAGTAGTGAAGTATTTAATTTTATTTTGATAGCATTATTTATTACGGCTTTAGGCCGTAGTGTTTATATGGGGCCTAGGGTAAATTATGGACGGATCTTCACGAAATTTTGCAGCGTGATTTCCAGTCGAATAAAACAAATTTTTGCAAAATTATATCTCATACCGTGCCTTGTTCCACCATTTATGTTATTTTTTGTAACAAAATTATAATTTTTTTTAGGTGGTGGTTCCACATTTTGATTTATAGCTCTGGTTCTATTGCACCGATTGCTGAATTTCAATCCCAAACTGCTTAGGATAACTACAAGCAATTTGGCACCAAGTTTGTTCATTTCTTTTGAGTTGTTCGAAAGTGAGGGTGTTTCAACAGACGGACAGACAGACGGACATGGCTAAATCGACTTGGAACCACTCAAGGACCCAGAATATATATACTTTATGGGGTCTGAGATGAATAATAAAAAAGTTTGCCACGGAATGACAAACTTAATATACCCTCTTCACAACTAATTGTGGTGGAGGGTATAAACAAACTTAATATACCCTCTTCACAACTAATTTTGGAAGGAAAAGTTATATTTAAAATGTATAAAATCACCAAAAAATCCCCGATATTTTTTTTAAATGACCGAAAAAATTCCCAATCCCCAAATGATTTTCGTTGTCCTTTTTGCTCGCAGGATATCCCCAAGTCTGGCAGCCCTGTTTGCAACGCATGGGCGAATCGAGCACCATATTGGATTTTGCCACGCCACTCCGCGCGCAGACCTGAATATTCTGAAGATTCCCTGAAAATGTAATCAAAATCAGCCCGGTTGCATACATACATACATACACACATCCTGTTTTATATATATAGACAGATAGATAATATGTTTGTTGGAGGTGACCATATTGAAAAATGTTTTTTTAATTATCAATTTCAAGTATCAACTTTTATTCTTATTATTTGATATTGCAATGCCTTTATTAAATGCAAATGAAACTGCAAATTAAATCATGTTTATTTAATAAGACAAAATTTTTACCAAAAGTTTGTTGATTACAATTTCAGCAATTTTTTTCAGCTTTCTTTTCTATCCATTCAACACAACTTTTTCCTCCTTTTTTTTAATTAACAAAAAAAATTTGTTCATTAAATCTTTTTGCATTGTTTTTTCTTTATTTTTGCTTTGTTGTTCTGTCTAACAAACTTGAAGTGATGAAAGTTTCAGGATTAAATTTGCATAAAAGTGACCCTAGAAGCTTCTTTCTTTACCTTTTCTATCGCCCTCCTTGAGTGTAAAATCTTAGCAACTGGGTGAACGATGTTTGAATTTAATTTCGTTTTTGCACTATTTTCTGCAGTTTATAAACAATTTGACTTTTTTCTTTACTAATCTTTTTTTTTATTTGCAAAACACACTCTTAGTTTGGTGTTTGGCACTAACGGGTATTCATTTCAGAAATAGGAAGGGTGGATAAAGGGCGACACAGGACAAAATAAATATTTTTATGTAAAAACTATAACCATATTATGGCTGGGATTGGCAATGCTACGGTTGTCAAAAAAATATAATGGTTTAGAATAAACATTAGCTATAAATCATCGTAAAAAAATGTTCATGATATAGGATAACCGTAATAGGATTTGGGTATGATTGAATCAACTGTCTGGTGCTAGAGCTGGTATTAAGGACTTTCGATTGAGCTTTTAATGGTCGGTTTTACAATACAAAAAATTAAAATTGTCTACCTCGTGTACTTTTGAGTTTTGTGTTTGTAACTGAGAATTCTTCCCCGAATGAAATTTTTGTTTTTATTCTTGTTTAAAGTTTTGTTACCTTAGAGTTTTATGTTTGCAATAATTTTACGCTCATTTTACTAATTTTGTTGCTGTCGCAGTTTTGTTTGATTATTTTGTTTGTAATTAAGTTGCTGTTACGGCTGCATTCCATTCGAACATAAGTTTTTTGAAAACAAATAATTTTTTCAACTCGAAAATTAATTTTGAAATAGCTTTGGGTTAGATTTACTGGAGTATGACTAAAGTAGTCATTTGTTTAACAGTTGTAAAGTTAAAAAACACACTTTAGAACTAGGAAATAAATTTAGCTTTCAGTGCCACTACTTTCTGGGGAAATTTACAAAAAGATAAAATTGGTTTTAATACAAATAAAATATAGTAATTAAATACACCCAACATATTATGTAGTTAAACTCAAACTAAAATTAATTTTAAACCATTAAAAATTCATTTAAAAAACGGATCTTTTACAGTTCATTAAAAATAAATGAATTTTACAATAATTTTTAAATTTTTTATTTATTAATATTTCTTAAAATTTAATGGCTTGTTCGTCGATTTCGAACAAAGATTTCGTTCGCTTCAATTACATTTTTTTTTATAATTTGTTTTTGTTTTACATGTAAGTTAAGCGAACAAAGTTTTCATTCGTTATCGACGAACAGGCCATAATAGTTTTTACTTTAAAAAAAATACATTTTAACCGAAAATCAACCTACATAACAAAGTATGATGAGAATTAATTTACTCCAACTTCGTAAATTTGTCCAACAATTTTGACTTGTAAACATGCGCTGTTTTGTTGAAGATTGAGTGGTTGCAATCGAGACATGTAAGGGTAACCTGTCTGTAAAAACGCCTGGATTCGAGCCTCTGGTCAATCAAGAATGAAAAATTATCCATAAATTTAATTTAATTTCATGTTGCAAAATTCCTTTCTTCATAAAAATAATTTAATGAAAATTAAATTTGATGAACTTAAGCCTAATTAAAAAAATTCAAAATTTGGATTTTTTAGTACTTTTAACGTCGTTTGCAATGAAAAATCCAAGTGTTTATAAATCACAAACAATAAATTCTAGCAATAATTTGAGCAAATTAATCCTTTGGCTTTCTTTGAGCATCATTAAAAACAAATATCACATATAATTCACAAATTTCAACTTTAAATTTTTGAATTTTCTTTTTTAATTTGCTTTTGTATAGACGTTTCTTACAAACTGACATTAATGGTTTTAAATTGCACAAAACTTAAAAAGGTTCTTCATGAAACGAGTCTCGCAAGATTGCCCATTTGCACAAATGGCAATTTTAAGCGATATCATGAAAACCCTTGTTATTTTTTGGTGGTTTATTTTTTGAGTAACAAACATTAATGTTAAAAAATCAAGTTATTCGTGAAATTAATATATTTTTATTAAATTTTAACAGTACGGAAAACGAATTTAACAACCGACAATAAGTTACTGTAATCATTATATGAGTGCATTTAAAAACATCACACATTTTCTAATCATAAGTAATATTTATTCGTATTAAAGTTATCACAATATTCTGCTTTATAAAACCGCGAAGTATGCTCAATCTACACGCCCCAAGCGTATCGATTGTCAAGACAATATGATACCCCTGATAAAGAATAAATCAAAAAATCGAAGACAATTCAAATGCAAATGATGCAAGAGAAGAGCCGAATTTTCACAAAATACAATTGGCAATCAGCGATGCAGATGTTGCATGTCTAGACAAATGTCAATTATTTCCACATTTTGTACGATGCTGATCATAAATTTGTAACAATTATTACTTTTACATGTATGTAGATTGTAAATCTATAGAAATTATACTCATATGTTAAAATTAGGCAATAAGATAAAAAAACCCTTATTTTTGGTAGCAACTACTGATGTTAGGAACATAAACTACTAAATATGTTTAACTTTTTAATGATATTCAAATGATTCAATTTCACAGGATCAACTCCGCACCTGAATGCCACCACGGAACATTTTTACACTCACATTATAATTATTATGTAAAGGCCAACATCATCACGGTCCGAATGATATTTTATGCAGCCCAAGTGTTCACTGACAGAAGTTGATTGAGGCTACAAATAAAGCCAATTTCTACACGATGAAAGATAGTTTATAATTTTGCTTTAAGCAGTGTCTACTAATGATTATCAAATTATTAAGCTTTATACAGTTTGGCAGCTTTGAGGCTCTAGGTGTACTTTTTTTTTTTTTTTGAATAATTTTGTTGTGTTCTTTCTGCGAGACTACGGCTTTAATTGCGTCAAAGACAGGAATATAAAATTTCAGTGTATTTATCAAATATGAAAAACTGGGAATTTAGCACGTCATACGGAAATCGTATTAATAAAAAATTTCAATTGGTTTCCGTGATATAGTCATGAGAAAAATTGCATGTTCTTTGGAATAATCAATTTTAGCAAACATAACATTAAACCATTAAATCCGAACAGCAGCTAAACTAAAAAGCCAAATGGCGTTTTTATGGTGTTTTTTTTTATTCACTCAAAAAAAAAAATCCATCCGTACTAAAATCAATCCGAAGCGCTATTAACAGTACGGTAAGTGCGGATTTTCTTGAATCCAGTACAGAATGATTGGTTCAATTTATCCATATCCATATTAAATCCCGATTTCGTACTTGAAATAATCCGAAAATGAGTTTGATTTAAGAAAAACTAAGATTGAATTAATCTCAAAATGAGCTTGATTCAAGTATTATAAAGTTGATGTTATCACGTATTAAACCTTACAGAATGATAAGACAACAACATCATGTCCGATATGGCTTTTACTTTAAAAATTTTATTTCCATATTTAACCAAAAATTTAAACTAGATTTAAACTTTTTAACCCTTCGTGGTACACGTGAGGCTGGCCAGGCCTTTTTTCAATCTGTATAGAAAATCAAAACATGCGTAAGCCGGAGGGTTAAACACAACGAAAAGTTTAATCTTTTTTTACTTGATTTAAGAATTTTATAAATATTTCAAGAAATTTCAGGATTGATTTTCGAAAGTAATCCCATTTAGGATTGTTTTGAGTACGTTTTAGTGGAATTCGTACTTGAATTTTTGAGTACGACTCTTACTTAAAGTAATCATAAAAAAACTTGATTTATCCCGAGTGTTTTTCTTTCTTTTCTTCACAAAAAATAACACCTTCTGTAAAGGTGGATGTATAAAATATCTTGCCAACCCCATAATAATGCTATTTGATATTTGGCGAGAACAAGACACAAGTTATGAAAAAGTGAAATATATTGTGTTTTTAATACCTCCCAAAAAGTCTTTTCTTCATCATTATAGCTACTTTCTTAACGATATTTTTTTGTTATTTCTCGACATTTTATTTTTAACCGATTTATCGATTTTAAATAAATTTTTTGGTTTGTTTAAAATTTTGCAATTTTTCGTGAATTTTTGCAATATTTGCGGTAGAAGAGATTTTTTTCTGTAAGCCTTAACGATTTTTAATATATATTAGATTTTGCTATCATGCTGCAGTTAGAAATTTTTGCGATTATCCGCTAAATTAGCAATTTTTACTGAACTTTCGGCATTGCTTATAGTTTTAGCCATGATACAAATATACAAGGTAGTTCCACTTCTTTCTCACAATATTTTTTTTGAAGTTTATCGGAAAGTAATTTCAATTTTTGGGAATACAAAATTTAAATTTTCAAAAGATTTTGTTATTTGTGCTTAATTCCCAGTTTTTTTCTTGATAAAAACACTTGAAATTTATTGTTGATGGGATAAGCTATTCCTATGCGCATTTCACTGGTTGCTTAGGCCAGATCATCAGGAAACTTCATCCATAAAGATTTTAGAAAAACTAAAGATATTAAACCAAATAAAACTGTTAAACGTATAAGAGTTATAGCAACAGTTCTACTTGTAATAATATCAAAGCTTAAACAAAACAACATCAACAATAAACAGTGGGTTTATCTCATCTTACATTCCCCGCTACAATTAGTTGAAATTCTCTCAACATTAATTGTAGTTGTAAGTAGGTTAAGAAAAACAAAATAAAAACAACAACAACTTACAAAAGATGTTGTCAATTAAGTGTTTTTTTAGGCCGTGCACCTGCCTGTTTATTATCAAAAAGTAATTTAAATTTTTGGGAATACAAAATCAATTATCCCATCTACAATAAAATTCAAGTGTTTTTATCAGTAATAAAAACTGGGAATTAAGCACGAATAACAAAATCTTTTGAAAATTTAAATTTATTATTCCCAAAAATTGAAATTACATTTTGATAATTTTTTAAATTAATTAAAAATATTAAAAAACAAACTACAGCAAAGTTCGACTGTATTTTTTTCTTAAATTTTGCAATCAAAAGGTAAAAACAAACCAATATTTTGCTCTTCATGTTAACCAATTTGTATGTAAAATTTTGTAAAAACTGTAATGGGAGTTATCCATTTTTAATAAAAATTTTGTATATTCAGAAAAATCTATGCAAGAGCTTTACAATAATGCCTATACGTCCAGAAATGTCTTCTTATTTTTCAATTTTCCATCATCCTATGTACTTGTTTTTTATTTGGAGCTGCGTCGGTAAACTAGATTTAAGCCGAATTTTTAATCGCATAGACATTTTAGAAAATAGTTGGTTGACAATGCAGTTGTTTTGTTTCATTTTATTGAAAAAATGCTTGAAATAAACATTTAAATGACAATGTGGAAAGAGTTTCGTAGCAACTGTAAAAGAAAATAGAAATAAAAAACTCAGCGTTATAGCATAATCTAAATACGGTCCAATTCGTCATAGTCTTAGTCGAATACTGCGATGTATTATTATACGCGGAGGAAAAACAAAACTATTTTTAAAGATAATGTTAAACATATTATGGTTAATATAAACATATTATTGACACCTACAACCATATTATGGTTGAATTAGTCCTCCACCACGAAGACACAAACATATTTTGGTTGCCTCTTAACATGTTATGGTTAAATAGGACAAAAATTTGTTTAAAAATTAACAATAGAATTTTCCTCTTTTCCAAGAGCTTCAAGCTATGGTTGAAAACCAACCATGTTGTTATAAGTGTTAAACATGTTTTAGTTATTTCTGACCATAATAATTTCGGATAAACCATAATATGGCTGTGGCTTCTTGACGGAGGACTAATTCAACCATAATATGGCGCGGTAATATTGTTAAATGAATCATAATATATTTAAAATTTTCTTTAAACATAGTTTTGTTGGAGTTGACCATATTTAAACATTTTTTTTTCCTGGGTGTAATGGAATGATAAAATCAATATATTGATTCTTTTAACTATAACTGTTTAAGGAACATGAAGCAATTTATTAATTGTTATAAGCAATGGTCGAACTTTATTTTGAAATTCGAGATGTGTTTTTATTAACGAAATCAAAGGAATTAAGTTTTAATCGTGAGATTAAACTCTTTCATGCCATAGAGTTTTCGCTCACATGTTTCCTTTATTAAAGTTAACATATATATATTATGGCCATAAACACCTTTCCATTCCCTCAGCTTTTAAAGACACATGCATTATGTGGTTAAATGTTTTGAGTTTTTTATTTTCTTTAGCTGTGCTTTTGGGTCGTTGCTAGAAGTTTTTTGTTAATAGTTATTGATAAACACATTCATTTTATTTTTTGCACGAACTGACGGAATGCATTGTGCAGATATTATCTTGACCTGTTTTACGGGTGGCTTTGTTTGAAAGTTGCTCTTTTAACTGCAAGACTTGACAAGTTTTTATTTATTTTACTTTTCATGTTTGAAAATAATGTTTTTATCCTGGTTTTTACACTTTGTATTGATTTATTATTTATTTATATTTGGAGCATATTATTCATCGCTGTTATTAAAACTGGTATACATCGATTTGGCAAGGAATTATCCTTGTCAAGAGTGGGAGCCGACTCCTTTTGATTTGATTGATTTTTTTTTTTGTTTTGTCATATTCAAATTGGTAAAATTTCGCCAGATAAATTTTTCAATATCTCGAAAACTTCTTAACATACGAGGATGATTTTTATTTAAATTAAAAGAGAATGCCCCAAGTAGCCTACAAAAATTCTTTATGAAAAATTTTACATCAACAAATTATTTAATTTTTTTTTTAAATGGACTAATTCAAAAACCTATATTGCCGATTTATTTATATATACATTAAACTGTTCTTTGAAAATCCTGAAACTGTGAAGGAGGTAAAAAAATCATATCTTAAAAAAGAAACATATTATTTGTAGCCCCAAGTATTATTTTTTAAAATGACATCAAAAACTTCTACGTATTTAAGTGAAGTAGTTTTAGAGATATTGAAGAAATAAACTTAACACATTCAGCTAATTTGGCGAAATTATGACATGTTGAATATGACAAAACTTTAAAAAAAACAATGTTTTATTTTTTTCATTGAGATATGTTCCTTAAGGTGTTATGATACTTTAATTTTTTGTATTGGATTTTTTTAGGATTGACTGAATGAAACAACAAATGCGAGACAAAAAACCGCCATTTAAGTTAAAAATCGCAAAAAAAAGTTAAAACCCGTTTCTTTTGATCAAAAACTAAAAAAATTGGCAACAGTGCTAACAATTAATCTGGAAATGTCAATTTTAAGTTAAAAAATTTTATATTTTTTTTGACAGTCTTAGATTATTTATCGATAACACATGTATATTTGTTTGACATTTCAAGATTTTTTATGATATAATCATACTCTTTACACTTAGTCAGTTTTCCTATGCAAATATATTTGCACTGTTCTCCAATATAGAAAAAATACAAAAAATAGCAAGTATCATAACAGCTTTATAGTAATAAAGGAACCTTCGCACAAAATTTCGTTCAAATCAAAAGGGGTCGGGTCCCACTTTGAGCTAGAAGGACTGAATTTGGCTCAAATATTTCCCATCTAAAAGCAGTATTAAGCCATTAAAATAAACCAAACTTGCTCATTATGTGATTTCATGTGTATGTCGAAATTTGAGTTTTACATAAGGTTTATAATTTACATGTTCACATGTTGGTATGTAACGTACATTTGACATAACCTATCAAAAAAAAAAAACAACAAAAAATAAATTTGTGTATTTTATATCTTTTGTATTATTTATTTCCTATTATAATTTATAGTTATTAAAAGTTTCATTAATTTTTTTCATTAATTTTTGCCGCCTTAAAAAATTTTGTAAATAAAAAACAGCTGATGTCTTATGCTTTGTTACTTGAAAATAGAACTGCTTCTAAATTAAAAATGTCGTATGCACTGTACAAGGAGAACTAACACATGATATTGTTTGGAGAAGTTTAGACGATATATACAAATTTAACATGTGAAAAAGTGACAATCCACATGACAAATGCGCATAATGTGAACTTATCTTAATTTGCTTGGGACAAACTTGCTAACATTTGTAATTAATAAGTTACATGAATGAGAAAGAACACCGGTTTGGACAAAATGTAAAATTTTGATCCCCTCTAACTCAGAAACTTATTGACCGATCTTGTTGATTTGTGTCTAAACTACACAGAAAAAAATTACGACAAATCAATTGTCATATTGAATACCAAATTCGTCAATACAATTAATTTTTTAATTGAAAAGGTACCAACAACCAAATTTGTAAATATAAAAAATAGTTTTGTTAATTCAAATTGTTGATATTCAACAAATATTTTTAACAACGAAGTTGTAATATTAAATAAAGTTTTTGTTAACAATTATATTAAAATCTTAATTACGAATTTGTCTTATTAATAAAATATTTTGTTGAGAACTACCTTATTGCCTTTTGAAAGAATAAAATGCATCTAAATTATTTCTTTAATTCATTTTTATTGCAATATAAATGAAAAGCTACATCACAAACACCATTAATATTTATTTTAGCATACTTATTCAGACATAGAACTGGATGCGCAATAATGTTCATCTTATTAAAAGGGAATCTTGCCACAATTATAAACTTGTATTTGAAAACTAAAATTAACAAAAGATGCATTAAAATCTCTTAATTTTTCAAACCACAACTTTACTTACCTCTAAGATTGATTCAGTTTTATTAAGCTGCCTATCTTTTAGCCAAGGCCCATTGAAAAGGTCTGCGCAAGAAGCCTGATGATCATTGTTTATGTTCTTTTTAGTTGTCAAAAGTTGTTTACATTTTGCTTACATGTGCATGTATACGTTTGTTTACGTTTATGGTATGCCACACATACACGTTTTTTCCTTTTGCTTTGTATATGTGGTAGTAAATTTTTGACAACTAAAAAGAATCGTTTTTTGTTTTTGTACAAGTAATCAGACCTGATAGATGGGCCTTGCTTTTAGCGTTTTAGTGATTAAAACCCAAAATATTTAAAAATTTTTTTTTTTTGACACAAAATAAATTTTATTATATGTATGTATTTATTTTTTAACTGAAACAAATTGTTAATATGACAATTTACAAACATGTTAATAAAGAAAATTGTTAAATATATTTGGAAAACTTTAAAAATTTTCATTAATTACTTAATAACTCTTGTTATTTTTTTCTGTATACTATCCAATAGGATTAACCTTCATCCAAATCGCAAGACACCGATTTCAAAATTGGGCCACTTGACATGAAGTGCTCCTAATGTAAACCACTTATTCGGAGCCAAATGGTGGTAGACCAGAAAAAAGTTTCAATTACTGTTCTCAAAAAACAAAAACAAGAAAAGCGAAGGAGCTTGTGAAAATGACCAGTCCGAATGAGTTATTAATGGCAGCTGCCGTACACTGGATTCATCTGGCAAGCGATTTTCTGGTTAGCGATCTACAATTGTTCCATTTGAAAATATAAAAATTAATTCTTTTTTTATGTGTGTATGTATTTTAATTTTTATTTTTCGGTCACTGCCGACGTATGCGCTAGTTATTCTGTGCGTTTTTATAAAATATTATGCGTCTTAACTTGACAATGTTTCTATGCCATACGCTTCTACGTTCATACCGTGCAATTATGTTCCTTCGTTAAAAATAAATTTAAACCATTTTATATATTTTTAAGAGTTTTTAATTCACAACGAAATTAAAAGGAACAACAATTGTTGTAAGTTATAATTAAGACAAAATTACGTCAAGAACTTTACTGAATCTTGTTTTATATTCAATGGAAGGCGGACGGCAAATACACAACAGCATTTTTACCTCAAAAACTGTGTACAGAAATATTAAGGAACATGCTTGTGAGTATAAAGGCAAATATTTCGATGATACAAGGTCGGAAGAAGACAGTTTAAATTAAAAGTATGTATGTATATATATATATATATATGTATATATATGGGTACATGCTGTTGTTATTGTTGTTGTTGTAGCAGTAAGAGCTGAAGAGCATATATTTTTTTTTATTTTTGTCTGCTATTAAGGCTGCCGCAAATAGGACATGTTAAGATCGAAGAAAAGGGCCAGAGCAAGCAAACGAAACAGCAAAAAGACAGAAAACAAATACCAAAAGATTAAAAAAAAATCATTGGCAACAGAGGCCAAAATCATTGAACATTAATAAAAATGAAGTCGTAAATAAATTATCGCTTACGTCATGTTGAGCATGAAGAAATTGTTTTCATTCTTTATACATTTTTTTTTCGTTATTTGTTTTTGCTGCAGATGTTTTTATTGTTGTTTTATTTTTTTATTTGCTCGTTTTTTTCTTCATTGATTCGTTGAACCATAATTTCAGCAATAAGTTGACAGGAAGCATTCCTGGTTTTAAAATATATTGTACAAATACAGTGTAGGTTAAAAAGATGTTGAGTTGAGTTGAGTTGAATATATAAACATATTGGGATTGACCCACCCTAGTGAACATATTTTTTGATCGATACTGTTTAAAAGAAAGCATATCAATATTTATGTATGAATATGTTCTTATATCTGTCTTTATTTTTCTTATTCTATATTTGTATTTATTTATGTTTTATATGTAAAAACGAGAATATTTACCTTTCTGTACTCTTCTTCGTTATTTTTGTTATTGCGAATTCACACAGGACACTTTAGCAGTATTGAATACTTCTGGAGCCATCCTTAGTACCCTACACTACGTATACACATTACGCACGCGGATCAAAATTTTTATTTTTTCACATTTTAACAGATAATATTCATAACCCGCTGTAAAAATGACTTGCTTTTTTTTGTCTACTTTTTTATAATTAAACGGTTTGTTTGAACATTATTTTTCTTATGACTTCAATATTAAATCAGAAATTTGTTTGCCTCTTGATGATCAAGTGAGACATGTAGAAATATTTGTTCCTTTAAGTATCCCGCCGTCTCAGAATTGCTTCCTTGATCTTAAAAAAAAATTCCTGCGTGAAATTTTGTGTCAGTTGTTCGTAAGCTCTTATCTCGTTACTTGTGAACAGAATATTATAATAAAAAAGAAGGAATTGTGATATGTGAAAACAAGACATACATATCATTTAACTGGTGATTATGTGTTTAAAGTGTACAGAGAAAACGTAATGGACACTCAAGTAAATTTTTGTGCAGGTATCAGCTGATTCTCTCTGGTTCTAAATATTATTTTATAGGAAGGAGAACATATCTACGACAGAAATTATTTTAATCGAAATGAAATGTGTCAATTAAGGTGATTACGAAGGCCTGTTAAAAAGTTTCAAAAAGGTGCCAAGCAATGACAACTCCCCTTCATATAAAGTGTTAGAAATAAAGCCGACCGCTTCCACTTTATAACTGTCGCGGGACAAGTTTGGTATAACTTTCCATTGCCCTAGTGATGTCCGTCCTTTAGGTTATTTGACTAAAGGGCTGCTTGTTTGTCGACGTTGCACAGTGATGTGGGGCGGACAAAAATATATTTTAATGCTACTATTTAAAAGTATTGACTATGAATAAGAAAATAAAAGGAATTTAAAACATTTTACTTTTTCCGAAACTAAAGAGCATCAAAGTTGCATTTTGTTCAATAATTTTTATTCAATTAAATAAAATTAGCAAATGCTTTAAGGCCTTAAAAAGAAATTATATCGACTTGAGTATAAAAACGCCATTTTGAATTTCGAAAAAAATTACAATAGAAAAATCGTAATAAGAAACATAGCAACAAAACAAAAATATTTTTCAGCAAAATCACAATTTCTGACAGAAGCTTAAAAAATGTCTTATCTGCAAGTAGATTCCAGGTGGAACGAGTATATATAAGTTTTTTCGACCCGTTTGTAATTAATACAATATTGATCTGAGACCCTATAAAGTATACATAGGAAGAAAAACACTCAGGATAAACTAAGTTTTTTTATACCTATACTTACTTTAAGTTCGAGTCGTACTGAAAAATTTAAGTGCGAATAACACTAAAACGTTCTCAAAACAACCTAAATGTGATTACTTTCGAAAATCAATCCCGGATGTTCTTAAAATAAGTAAAAAATTCTTAAACCAAGTAAAAGGGAGGTTACACTTTTCGTTGGTAGTGCCGCTCTGAGAGTAAAATTACAAAGTGAGCGTTTTATATATGTATATAAAAATTCCTTTTGTTTCTATAAGGACCATAGGACCTTAACGATTGTGTTCCATTCTTGTTTATCTGTTTCAACGATCTTCATCTCGTTCCACGTTTTGTAGACTTTTGCTATTTCGATGTCTAGTTTTCGACGCCAGGTGTGGCTCGGACGACATTTCCTGCGGCTGCCTTGGGGATTCCAGTCTATTGCGTTTCTAGTGATGTCGCTTTGCGGTCTTCGTAGGGCATATCCAATCCACCGCTATTACCGTTTTCTGATTTCGTACTCAATTGGTGTTTGTCCGCAATCGGCCCATAAGCGTTCGCTTGTGATAGTGTTTGGAAAGAAAATTTTTAGTAGGCGACGGAGACAACGGTTGATGAATACTTGTATGGCATTGGTATCGCATTGATTTGAGTTCCAAGACATGCCGCCGTAGAGCGCAACTGATTTCACGCAGCTGTTAAATATGTTGATTTTGGTGCGCTTAGATATATGTGGGAAATTAACTTATTAAAGTTTGTTGCGGGCGCAACAACAACACCACACAAGTATAGCAAAAACAACAGAACAAAACGAAAGCACATTATTGTCATGTTAAAAAAGTAAAATTGAGAACTCTTGATTCTCATTTAGTTTATATTTTCATTTATATATGTATGTACATTCAGTTTTTAAAGCATTGGTGTTTACAAATGTTTTCCATATGTATTGTGAGAGAATTTAAAAGTACAATTTTTAAAAAAATTTAATAAAAATAAATTATTTTGATTGCAAAACACTTATGATAATACTGCCCAAACAAAATTTTCTATTTTTTGAAATTTTTAAAAATTGAAACAGTATAAAATGAAGCTTTATAAAAACTCAAAATGAAGCAAATTCTATTGGCATTCGACAACTTTTTCTATTTCTGCCTATTCGTCGACACTATGAAGGATTTTATTCACGTGCTTGTTTCGAATCAAAAAAAAAAAAACTTTAAATGCACATGAAGCTTGTTATATGTGTTTGGTGTATGAAATTTAATTAGGATTTTTCAATTTGTTTGAATAAGGACCTCCGGTAATCGGGTAACCGATTAACAACTACCGCGCTGACTGATCGGTTAATTTAAAATTGGCTTTTTTGGTTTAACGATTAAACCGGTTAATTTCAGTCGATTAACTGCTTAACCGACGTAACATACATGTAGTATTAAAACATATTTTTTTTTGTGTTTTTTAACTATGGGTGGGTTCCAAAACGTTGGTTGGAAAGCAACTCGCTTTTTTAAACGCATTCTAGAATGCAACCATGTACAGCGTTTACTGTACCAAAGTTCGCCAAAAAAGTTGCGTTTAAAAATATTTTTTCATACAATTTATTTCCTTCTAGAAATAAATTTTTAAAATGCAGTACAAAAACCGAAATAAAGGAATTCGGAAATTTGGTGCTGAGCTTTGGCAGGATGAGTTAAATGATGACCTACCAACAGAAAAAACTTTCGATATTAACACATCAGCAGAATTAACCGAAAAAATTAGAAGTTTTAAACATTTTCAAAATTTTAACAAGACTGTTATGACATAATGGAAGATATTTGTGTAAAGAGAAATCCAGGAAAGAAGCTGAGAATTTAGATATTCTGTATTATGGTTTGCTTTCGATTTCTCTAACACCTGCGATAAGTGAAAAAATTTTTTCGAAGTCGAAACTTATTTGTTTAAAACTAAAGAAAAGAGTCGTTTGAATTATTAAAATTATCTCAGAGTTTATTTTTTAATAAATACAAAACCGTTCATTTTCTGAAAATCGAAATAACCTAAATTGAAATGATAAAAATATTTATTTTTCTTTATTTAAGGACCAGTTATCTTTACCAAAACTACCAATTTCACGTGATTTCGATTTGCAGAACATGGCCGAATATGTATTAATTAAAAAATATGTATAACATAGTTATGATCAATGTTTTTTGCTCGTTTTAGTTCAAGAATTGTTATTTTATTGTTTTTTTTTACTAATAAACTGCAAATAATAAATAATTTTTCATTTCGGTTAACCGATCAGTAATAAAATTAACCGATGAAACCAAAAGCTCGATTAATTAATCGAGCGATAACCCGGTTAAGGTAAAAGCCCGATTAAATAAGGACTTCTTCGATTTTGATAAAAATTCGCCTAACCGCTAAGTGTATGAAATTCAAAAATATTTAAAGTTTCATAAAGCTTGAATTTTTTCTAGACTTTAGGACACATTTTCATTTCAGGATATATTTAAAGGATGCGAATCCTTGCATCAAAATTTCAACTTTTTTCAATAACTCTTTTGACTGTTGGTAGGTAGCTGTTTATATGAAAACACGACACTTTGCACCGTATTTTTGTATATATTTCGATTATATTTGGTGCATGCGTTTTAATTGTTATAAGGACGATGTTTACTGAAAAGCTAAAGAAATAATGTGATATAGGGTGTCATGCGATAGGGCTGGACGACTGTACTTTTTTTGTTATTTTTATATATTGGAACATTGAATGTGTGCAATAAAAAACAGATATCCAAAGGTGGCTATTGTATTGAAGTAATACAAGAAGTATGTGAAAAATGATTTTCAATGTATTTTTATAATGATCTACGTAGGAAAAATATTAGAAAAGTGTGTTACATAATTTCATTGAATCTTGAAAAAAAAACACATACATAAATATTAAATTAAAATTTAAATTTGTGGACTTTTTAATGTTAAGATAAAGTAAAAAACATCTGGATAGGTAATAAACTGGCAAATTTAAATGGAAAGTCTCACTGCTCTTCTTTTGAACTCCGTTTAAATCTTCCTAATCGGTGAAAAAAATAACTAAGCTAAAAATTTTTATCGTTATCTTTTGATTTTGGGTATGTTTAAATAACAAAATGATCTACTACATTTCAGAAGTATATTTGAATTAATTCATTGGGACTTATTAAAATTTTTTATTTTAAAACAAATTTATTAAAATAACAACCCAATAATTTTTTTTTTTGATGAGATTGAAAAAGTCAAATATATTTTCTCAAGCGGGCCTAATATCCTTTTGATACCCTCTACAGAGATTGGTAAAATTGCAGAAGTTGGATTTACATGAAATATATAATTTACAATATATCCTTATAATAAAATTGGTAAGATTTCAAGAATTAGCTTTATGTGATGCCAAAGGTTAACTATCGATTCATCTCCACTTAATTTGGCAGTTTTAAAATAAAACTGATAGACCAAATTTTAATTAATAACAGTGTTACCGTCCCTGGAGTTAATTTTATTTGAAAGGAATTGCCAAGTAGAGGTACCACCTTCATTATGTATTACATTTTAAGATGTTCTTTTAATAATTTTTTTGTAATTTACAAGATATTTCTGAGTTGAATTGTTAATCAGAAGCCTTCTTGAATGGTCGCAACTTTTTTTGAAGTTAAAATTAAATGGTTTTTAAAGCTAATCAAGTTGACAATATCGACAGACCGCTTTTTTCGCACAAATACATTTGAAACATAAACAAAGTTTTTAGAATTTGTTTTTGTTTTAAATGTTTTTTGTGCGAAAGAAAGATTTTTGGTCAGTTAATCTTAAGTATAAATAAATAGAATTTAATAAAGTTTAAAGGTCATTTTTTTTTGTGTACACGCATTTTCAATTAAATTAATAAATAAAATTGTTTTGAATTTTGATGTTATAAAAGGAGGGATTGGTAATATTTTTAAAGAAGAACAGCAATACTATTTCGGTTAAGATAATAGCTGTTTTTAATTTCTTTGCCTGCATTGGATTATCACCAAGGTGTTTGGAGACTTGGCGGATATTCTGGAGCTTTGTCCCATAAATCCACCTCACACGGACCATACCTTTGAAGAACGTACTTGACGTTTCATTTGGTTTATCAATTGACGTTGAAAATAGCATAATTCATGACGATTATTTTTTTTTTAATAGAAATATGTTTAAATTTTTAAGGGCTGTTCTTTCATATTTGGGTCTATTACTCTTTGCGTACTGAACCGATTGTACTGGATTCTAATACCAATGCGCCTAGGTTTACTAGAAGTAATTTGACACCAAACTTTTTTCGTTGAGTCGATTGGAAGTGAGCGGGTTTACAACGTACATACAGACGGAGAGACAGACATGCACTTGATAAGATAAATATTAAAAAGTTTCACACGGAATGACTTATTATACCCTCATTCTCCACTTGTGGTGAAGGGGCAGTAAAATGAATTAAAAAACAAAATAACACATTTCGTATTTAAAATTAATGTTAAAATGTCTTAAGCTGATTATAATTCTTCTTTTTTTCTTGTAAAATCTTCCAATTGTTTTGAAAATTGACAATATTGAATATTATGCAAACAGTTAGTTGGTCTTTTAGCTTTTATCTTATTATATTTTGTAGATAGGGCCGTTTGTTTTTTTTAATAAAATCGCTTTGATTCCAAAATTTTTGTAGACATTTGAGCTAATCAGTGTTGCCAAGACTTGGTGACCAAAAGTAGCTAAATTTACGGAAAATTATGTCTAAAAAATGGCTAAAAGCTTTTTTATATAAAAACACATTAAAATTCAATAACAAAACAGAAATAACTCTTTTAAAGTTGTTTGCGATGAAAATGAAAGTTAAGATCAATTTGTTAAATAAGAAAAAACGTTAATTAAGATTTTGATAGATATTTAAAAATTAAATCATCGATAAATTCGATGTCGTTATTGTTCATCTCAAAGGAATCACTCGGGCCTATTAGTTTGTAATAACTTGAAGGTAAATCATAATCACGACAACATTTACCTAACCGTTTGAGTCCAGATCTACAATAAAAACCAGTAATAAAGTAAAGTTGGTCAACCCTGACTATATGATGCCCTACACCACACTAGAACATTTATATCAAATTTTTTCATATAATCTACAAAATTGCGACCTTATTTTGCGCACAAGGTTTACATGGACAGCCATCTAGCCAGACAAACATCGTTAATATTTTATTGCTATGGTAAAATTATTTGCCTAATTGATAAAATCGTATTAACGGTTGCTAAATGAAACCTATTTCTTAAATTACTTTTACCGTTATTTACTTGGCTAAATACCCTCTCTACTTTAGCATGAAATTTTTAAAACATTTTTGTTGCCGCCTGAATCTCTTTATTGAAGTACTTGCAACCAAAAGAAATACCGATGTTTGTGTTAATCCATTTTATAAATTTAATATTATATTACGGTTCCTTTATTTTGATGGATGTTTCATCATCATTGTTTATAGCGATTTTCAACATTTGTAAAGGTTATGATTTAAATTAAGGGCGTTTTTATTGCGTTAAAAAAATCAGAAAAAATAGTAGTTATTTGTATCCCACATCCAAATGGGTCTTAAAATTTGGGGGGAAAATAATCGCATAAACATAAAAAAAATCAAGAAAATCTAATAATACAAACAGTGGAAAAATTCATTTAAAATATTTAAACCCCCAAATTTTTTTTCTACTATTTATTGGAAAAAATTTGCCGAAGGAACATGTACACAATACAAAATAAAGGAAACCAAAAAATATTTCTCTCCACACTGTCCGATTTGACTTGGATTCTGGGCTGTCAAATATGGCGATTTATCGCCAAACATACAAATTTTGGCGGTGGGATTTTCCATTTGGCTACGGGCGACGTTTTTGGCGATTTGTGATATAAAAAGCGAATTACTTGGCTATTTTTAAGATTAATATTATTTCAGCTATATTTTTTGACAGTTTGTCATTTTTTGTTATCATTACTAATTTAAAAAAAAATCTGGGAAGTTTTTTTCACATGAATTTTTTTTTTTTTTTATCATCTTGGGTGAATTTTATATTCAAAATATTTAATTCTAAAAGTTGTATGCAGGTCAGAACACCAGTAATGAAATCGATGAGGCTGAAGTGTACGATCTTATAGACTTGTGTGCTTTATTTTAATTTTTTTTAAACTGAATTAATGATCTTAATTTTTTGGTATTTAAAAAAAAAAAATTACAGAAACTAAACAAAAAATTACTTTCGGCGAATTTTTTGCATTTTTTCTCAGTTGTTGACTGAAAAATTATACTAGCTTTTTTTCTATGCAAAAATAATTAAAAAAAAAAAAATTAGGACAACTGAACAAAATTTGCGTTTGGCGATTTCTGGTGTCCGGTTTGGCGATGGAGCTCAAAATAATCTGACAGCCCTGCTTGGATTGCCCCATATGATTTTCAACATTACGTATACGCAACCCTTTTCTGTGCTCTGTAAAGTATGCTATATTACTTTAAGTTTTTATGCTTTTGCGTATGATTAATATTAAATGCGAGCAATATCTAAAGCGGCTCATGCACTTGCAATAAAATTGTTCAGTTTTACGTATTGTACAATTATATCACCATATGTATGTGATATAGATGATGGCACAATATATTGGCAACAATCAAAATACTTTTGATTTGTATTGCACAACGAAAAGAAGGTGAAATGTGTTTCACTTTTTTTGTGTTCATCTTTTTATTGAATGAATGAAAACATAGTGCGATTTATTGCATAATATAGGACAAAATGGAAATAATATGGCGAATATCATATACAATAATATTGCAAGTGTATGGGCCGCTTTACAGCCAGGGCAATTTTTTATGGCATACGCCATTTGTTTGCCCTTTCTTCAATTATTTGGTTAAAAAGCAACTTTTGGTATAGCTTGCCAAAAAAATACCTTTATTTATTTTAAATAAGCTTAGCGAATATCAGACAGAATCTATTTGAAACGCTAAATAAATGTTGCAAATATCGGACGAAAAAAGTGACTTAGTGTACCTTAAAGAGCACTTGAAATGAAAGCTTTCTACTAGTGAAAGCTAAGACCTTATTGACCTTAGCGCTGTCTATTATTAAAGATGTCAGTAAAATCGATTTTGTTGAAACGCTTAAAAAAAGTTTTAGATCGTAATACCGAATTATAAGATTACAACAGGAATATGCGCGGCGCGCTGCTGCATTAATTAATACGACAGGGACGTTGACAATTACCATATCGGTATTCTTGGCAAAAGGTAGGGGTATCCGTTCTGGGTCTAATATTTGAATAGAACTATTGGCAATGCTTGAAAAATGCGAATACTTTGACTTGACTTAAAAGAATTGGTGACCACGTTTCTGCTGGTTGCTCTGCCTACACTGAGTGAATTGCTTTAAATGGGTCCACAAAAAAAAAAACAATTTTATTTACCACACCGCGCCACACGTTCAAGTAAAAAACCAAGAACTGAGTAATTCCATGTAAACTTTATTTTTAAATAAATACTTAACATTTAAAAATACCTTTTTTTACTTATTCCTCTACTTACATTACTATTCTTACCCAAATACGTACCATAAACCAAATAAATAACAAAACGAAAAAAAAAATTGTTCTGAAAAATTGGTCAAGCACACGGCAATTTTCAGAGAAACTGCTTGTCGAAAAAATATTTTTTTCTTAGAAAATTATAAAAATGGCATCAAACACGTTCCTGAAATGTTCATCAAAAAATTCCAACGTTTAAATTGTCGGGAACTAATGATTATAAATTTTAAAATTTCTAAAATAAATCTTAACTTAAATTTATTTTCTCTATAGGAAAAGTAAAACTGCTTTCTTTGTCTTAATGCAACAACTGGAAACATTTTATACAATTTTCAAAAGCATAAATACAAATACATACATACACAATTGCTTTGCAACAAATACGCTCTTGTTTTATAAGTGTAAACAATGAAAGTGAATTTATTTTCGAGGGATGTTAATCTCGTTATTCTCTGTAGCAAACCTTTTAATTTTGCCATATTGGGTCTCTCAGGAGAGCAATAATCCAAAGTAAATATTTGAGCTTTTAAGAGCATGTAATACTGATTTTAAAACTCTTATTGTCTTTTTGTTTTTCTCTAAATTGTATTAATGTACATACATATGAGAAAAAAGCGGTTAAAGTTAAATTGCAATAAAAATGCGTAGATGCTATCGGGAATATTACTTTTTACAAGATTGAAAAATAACATCTTGCACATGTACAAATATCTAAAAAAAATACCTCCAAAGTAGTGAAAGTCGCACTTTTATCCCTTGTACTTTAACTTTTTAAAATTTCCACACAAATGAACTTGTACCTCAAAAGAATGTAAGAAAATAATAATAATAATAAGAAAACCACATTGACTTGTTTTTTTTAAATCACAATTTTTAAGCGTAATAATCAGATTCGATGACACTATCAGGCTGATCTTTATCCTCACCTTCGCTTTCGATTCTTTCCGAAATTTCATTCATTCTATCGTGAGGAAGTGGTTTGAACCGTTCACGGTAAACTTGTGGCATATAGTTAATAAGATAGCAGAGGTTCTTGAATTTCTTGAACTTCATTCATGTTTATTTTGGCGAAGTTTTTTTTCTCATTCAAAAGATCACCTTTGTATGAGAGGTTCCAAGATTCATCCTTCTCAAAGTTTATTTTTCGGATGCCTGATAACAAAATAAATCAAATACTTTATGCAATGAAACAGATGGTTCGACAACAAGGGCTGCAATAAGTCGGCAAATTAGTGCCCCGGTAGGCTAGATGGTTGTGAGTTAGTCTTTCAGTGCGGGGATTGCGAGTTCGATTCCCACAAGAGACTCTGGTCTCCTGCAGACAAGGGTAGAGCTTCTCGGGGTTAGCTCAAGGAATTCAAAAAATATTAGCTCAGACCTTCTCTATATTTAAGCACTTAGTCCAAGTAAAAATTAATTTTAATATTTGCTTAAAGCAAAAGAGGTTTAAGTCCTCATATACCCCTTGTGATGCAAGCGAAACAGGTATTTAAATGAGAAGTGCTAGATTGGTTGTCATATCTCGCTACCGGATGAGAATAACACATTCTGCTCTTGTGCTCGGAATGCCTCTGAACTTCACCTATTAATTGCATATGTAAACTCAATTAAAAAAAAATGGCAATCAAACCCCTGGTGCTTTAAGCCTCTCATTTAAACAATTAAGCATAAAATAGGCGTACGAATTTCAAATTTGTGTACGAAGCGTATTGATTACACTGCTATACAGTCATTTTGCGGCAGGCATACTTGAAGTCGATTTTGTATAAGACGGAGTGTGCTGATAACGGGAAAAATACCAGAATTGTCAAATTGACTCCAGTTTTTGAGATAAACGCTTCTAACATTTTCCATAAAATGCTTCAATAAATGGGCCAAAAGATTTATTTAAAGTTTATTTTTATTGTTTATCTTTACAAAAATACACAAAAATAATAGTTTGGGGTACCTTTAACTAGAATAAATAAATGAAGATCATGAATGTATGACAATATTTGAAATAAGAAATAAACGTAAGTGAAAACAAATCAATGAACCACAATGTTTATAGGGTATTTCAATTATTTCTTAGTTCCGTTTATCTCAATAACCAGAGTGAATCAAAAATAAATAAGCATGCAGCGTGAAGGTCTAATATGAGTATTAACAAAAACCATTAACAAAATCCCTGCCGCAGATTTTTTTTTTTTTGTATAGCAGTGTAATAATTATTAAAAGAAATAAAATTTTCAAAATGTTTATTATTTATTAATAAAAAAAGGAAAAATATAAAAACTTTAATAAGCACAGAGAAAAAAAATTATAAATTTATTGGAGTCTATTGAACAGGCGACATAAATGGAGAACGGTTGCCATTATCAGTATCTTCTCTTACTTCTGGTGCTCGAAACGATCTACGCTTTGTTTGATTTGTTGTGGCTTCTAATAACATTTCATCAACATCTATATCATTTTTTTTTATCAATTTTGGTCTAGATATTTGATTTAACTAGGAGAGGGCTGGCGACCGAAGTCCCAGTACAAAACTGTTAACCGAAGTCACAGTACAAAAACTGTTGACCGAAGTCACAGTACAAAAACTGGTGGCCGAAGTCCCAGTACAAAAACTATTAACCGAAGTCACAGTACAAATACTGTTGACCGAAGTCACAGTACAAAAACTGTTGACCGAAGTCACAGTACAAAACGATTGACCGGAGTCACCGTACACAAACTGTTGACCGAAGTCACAGTACGAAAACTGTTGACCGAAGTCACAGTACGAAAACTGTTGACCGAAGTCACAGTACAAAAACTGTTGACCGAAGTCACAGTACGAAACTGTTAACCGAAGTTACAGTACAAAAACTGTTGACCGAAGTCAGAGTACGAAACTGGTAACCGAAGTTACAGTACAAAAACTGTTGACCGAAGTCACAGTACAAAAACTGTTGACCGAAGTCACAGTACGAAAACTGTTGACCGAAGTCACAGTACAAAAACTGTTGACCATTGTTGCCAACTTTTTTTGAAGACTTCCCGTTAAATCGGACTTCAAAAATCGCTAGAAACCGCTAAATTTTCTATTTAGCTTAAAATGTTTTAAAAATATCGCTAAAATATAAATATTATCTGAAATGTTTATACAAATCTAGATATAGGGTGCTTTTTTAAAGGTGTTTGTCTTTCAGTTAAAATTATATTGTAAGGTTTTTAATTTCACTGACTCTTTTAGTCCCGCAAACGTACAAAATGTGGATATTCATGTAAAATTCAGGGATTTGTATTGCTTGAAACCTATCCAGACATTAGAGTTAAGTGCACTTAATCTAGTTTTGTTAATGATGCTAAAAATGTTAGACCCTAGACGAAGATTAAAAAAATCGTAAAAGAAAAGAAGGAAGGAAATGCAAGACAATCGATTTGAAATTTTAAGTTATTTTATATTTGATATATACTTACATTTACTTTCTGAGGGACACTTATTCAAAAAGGTTGAATAAACATATGTATACAGTGGAATCTCCCGTGAGCGGACACCGAAGGGACCGTTGAAATGCGTCCGCACAAGGGGCTGTCCGGCCAAGAGAAAACTACAAATTTAAATCAACAAAACTTTGCCTTATATTGTTTGTTTTTATTTAAAGATACATACTTTTATTAAAAAAAATATAAAAAATAAACAATTCAATTGGGTTTAATAACAAAAAATCATTAAATGTAGTTCTATATGTAATAAAAGTTTAAAATGTTTTATGAGTACTATACATATTTAACATACCCACATTTAACTATGTTATGTGATGTAGTTAATATGATAAACCGTTCCCTGTTGTTAAAGCGAACAAATTAAAAGAGTTTTGGCAGGCTTTTTTGTAAATTATGACATGAAAAATTCGGAAAAAAATAAGCTAAGTGTCCGTCCAAGAGAATTTTTTTTATCTAGCCGATGTCCGCGTCCGCTCATAAGAAGGGTCCGTTCAAGGGAAAGCGACTGCAATGCTTTTCTTATGGAGCGCTGCCGGGACCTAGCAACAATGTCCATTTAATGGGGGTGTCCGCTTATGGGATGTGTCCGTTAAGGGATATTGCACTGTATATGGATATCATGGCCACTACTGCTTTATAATGTTTATAATTTTTAAAGGTTTTTGCTGGCCATTATTTCAGACATTCAAGCTTGAAAACTGTTTGCAATCCTAACAAACGAATAGATCATTTTTGTTTCGCTCCGAAGACTTCGCTTAGATTTATACAATTTATTTTTCACTTTTTTAGGAAAACTAGAAATAAGGTTTGTATCCGTTAACTAAAATAAAAATATAGAAGAATTTTGGCATATCTAGTTACCAGCTGGCTTATACTAAACAACAAACTTATATAAGCCCAGGCAAAGGCGTAAAATTACGCTTTCTTGTTATTTTTTAGAGCATCACAAACAGTATTTCTTGGATTCTCGAATTACAGTACGTTGTTTGGCATTAGGTTTGACAACCGTGTGGAAGTTTTATCCGAGGGATAATAAAAAATTCTTTTAATTTTTGGTTGCTTAAGTGCTTTAATATAAACATTGATTTGCGGTAGATAACACCCTTTTAACTTTAACTTTGACTATAGATTATATTTTGATCGATAAAAGTTGATAAGACTGGTCTGCCGTAAAAATTGTTTTAAATAAATTCAAGTCCGTCCTCAGTTTTTTTCTATCACGTCTAGTTTTTTTTTTGGGCAGGACAAATATTTCGTTCGAAATGAAGTGTTAATACACTTCAATTTAGCTTTCTAACAAGAAAATTTATAAAATCTGCTTAACACGTTGTAAAATTTTTTATTGCGGAAACAAATTTAATTTCCACAAAAAACAATTTTTTTTATCACTTAATTACTTTAATTGAAAACAAATATTTTAAATCTCTTATTTTGAGATAAAAATAGTAATTTGCAATTGCCGAGAACAAAAATTGAATTTTCTAATGATATTAAAAAACCGCTAGATACCCCGCTAACCGCCAAAACGGAAATTTTACCCCGATGGACACGTAAAAACCGCTAGAATCGCGGTAAAACCGTCAAATTGGCAACCATACTGTTGACCGAAGTCGCAGTCCAAGGCAACACCTGAGTTAATACAAGTGTCGGTGACCGTCGTGCAAAAAGCGGGGACAAAGTCGACTTTAGTATGGCAAGATCTTGGGTGCAATGAAATCGCCACGATCGTCTCTAAATCTAAACTATTCATTCAACATTATTCATAAACTAAATAGGAATTCTTATATAAAAAAAGTTGCATTAGGGGGTTTCATTCAATTCAATTACTATTATTATTATATTAAAATCAAGTATAATGTATGTATAATAATAAACTTTCTTAAGTATTAAGATGAAATATATGAAATAAAATATAATTATATGGTTTTTCCCCAAGAAAAGAGTAAAATTATATGTGGCGTAGATTTTGGGAAGTATAAATCTACATTACAACCTGTTGGCAAATTTCAGAAGAAATATGTATTTATAAAAAGGGATAGAAACCATGAACTTTCGACATTCGACATTTGACATAAAATAAACAAAAATAGGTTCAGGAAGCAATGGGTAAGGTGCCCCAAACTTCCACACGTATGGCTCCAGTTGGTACACAGACAAAATTATTAGTAGTTTTTTATCATTTAAAAAAATTATTTAAAAAGTATTTAAATTTAATTCATGTGATAATTGAATCAATTATGTTTTTTTTTTGATTTAATTAACATTTTAGTTGTTTTGAAATAAATTTTGAATTAAAATATTCATTAAATAACAAAAAATTATTTCGTTTAAAATAAAATAAATTTAAACTTGTGAAATTGTTGTTGGAAATTGTCAAAATCAATCAACACATTGTTTGAAACGGCAACATTTGTTGATAATTTTTTTAACAAACAGAATGTTGAGTAACATTTATTATAAAAATTTTTAATGTTATTCGAATGTGTAATTTGACTTAGAATACACATTCGAATAATATGAAAATTTGTATAATAAAAGTGTTACTCAACATAAGAAATAAATTCCCAGATTCTATTTCTTAATATAATTAAGTTAAATACATAAAATTTACAATAGGCACTATTCAATTATAAGATACAAAGAATGCTAACGAAAGCCGTAGCGGGCCAGAAAATGCATTACATTCTGTTGGTATCTAATAGTTGTATACATTTTCTTTACAATTTACTTCATTGCTAGCCAAAGGATAGCTAAATTAAGCCACGTAACAGAAATATACAAACAAAAAGTCTAATAACGCATACAAAATATTCCTGTAAAATATTGAAGGACTAAGACTATTAAAGTATAAAAGCTTTTGAGTATTGTAATTTGACTTAGAATACACATTCGAAAAATATAAAAATTTGTATATTGTTAAATTTTGGTAATTGGTGCAAAATCAACAAATGGGTTGCTTGATTCTATGAATTTGGAATAAATTTGGTGATTAGAGACAACAAAATGCAGAACGGCAGGCATTATCAAAACAACGTAGCCATCACTTAAATCACATGCTAAAATTATTACACCCGTATATCACATTAAATATCTTTGGCGTTAGGTAAAAAGGTCTTAAGTCTGAAGTTGTACTTTTTCGTAATGTTGAATTGAAAATCATTATATATATCATATATATAAGAAGCAGCTGTGCTAGACTAAAGTAATTCATACCAAACGAAAGAGAACAAACTGAACTAAAGCCAATCAAAAAGCTCAATATGCGTTTTTCTGACTTAAGGCCGTTTTGCCTATCGCCAAAGATATATGCATGTCAATGAAATGTAGAATATATTAAACATTTTGATGTTGGATAAATCACTGCTGTTTATTATAGAAACTTTTGCATTTTCTTATAACAAAGAACTTATAAAAAGAGCGAATAAAAGAAATGTACTGGAACATACATAATCGTTCACAGAAAACCATTCACTAGCAAAGTTATTCATCTCTCCAGCAACATTAAAACAAACAATAATACAATTTATATTTATTTCTTTTTATTTTTTATATTCATTTCATATTTTTTCAATGATTCTTTCTCGCTTGTTTTCAATGGCCATTAGAATAAATTTCTATAAAAGAAAAGAATCACAATGAAATAAAAATTCTGAAGTATAAAAACTTCAAAATGCTTTAGCAGCACTATTTTTGCGCTCTTGTGTTGCATTGTAATACAAAAATATTAAAATTATATTATTTTGCATTTCTTTTTTAATACTTTTGTTTGCTGCATAATTTACTTTCTCATTTCTGATGAAATCAGGTATTATCATAATAAAAGATTCAAAAATCTATGTCAAGCTTTTTGATAAAAATTATACATCATGTTAAATGTAAACAAATATTAGGCATTATGGATCTTGTTTAGAAAAAAAATCCCAAAAATAATTTTTGAAATTCTTGGAAATTTTCTTTAGGGGAAATTGCTGAAATTCCTTCTAAATAAAATCTTTTATCTAAATTTAGTTTTTTCTTATCATTAAATTGAACTAATTGGCAGCAACGTTGCCGTTGAAAATTTGTAAATGGCCCATGGATGGGAAAGAACAGAAGTTTATATATGAGGAGGTTCTTTTTCAAACTTGATTAATCCACTTTCAACAAAAATGGTTTTTAATTTTTTGTTTGTTTGGTAAAATTTAAATGAAAACTCTGTGAAAATAAAATTGGGAAAAAACTCTTTAATGACAATAGAAAAAAAAGAATAAAAGGCATGACTTCATCAAAAGTTGATTATTTCAGTTCGAAATTACATTCCTTAAAAACTATTTTCTACCCAACAATTTTTTTCTATTTTACGTAATTGTAACTCATATGTTATTTTACTCTCCCTACAGCCACGCCTTCCCTTAGCGACGCACAGTGCTCTGTCCCATAGTCAAAACTAAAGATTAATAAAGTGCTTAGAATAATTATGTAATATTCATTTTTGTAAGGCTAACATAGTACCCTAACTAGGCGAATTCAACTACAGGTGGTGTCGGAACTACAACAATCCAAAAACAACAGAAACAGCATAGGGATTTTGCATTGCATTGTAAGTGCTTATAGCTCGTTATGTCAAATATTCTTAGCAAAACACTCACAAATCTAAACAAATAAGCTCGACCCATCAAATTCAGATGCCGTTTCGACACCACCTGTAGTTGAATTTGTAAGCAGTGTTTAAAAAAATAGACTGAAAGTAGCTGTAGTAACAAAAAAACATAATATAGTCTAGTTAAAAAATGTTTAAAACTTGTAGTCGTTCATTAACTATTACTACCGCTAACGTTACTTTTTAGTAGCGGTAGTTGTAGTAGTAGCACAAGAGAAATAATTGGAGCAGCATAGTAAAAAAATGTTTACTGCTGTCGCTACCTTTTAATTTTTAAATTTTTAATACAGCCTACTTTAGTAGTTATAGAAGGAGAAGACAACCTAGTATTTGATGTAGAAGAATAATAACATTTAGGTAGTTGTTTAATAACATTGAAGCAGTTTTAGAATAACAATTTGGTAGCAACAGAAGTAATCAAAACTTAAAATCTTCAGCAAAATAAAAACCAACGATCATTTCGTGTGTAAAAATCAGTGTTGCCAGAAAACTTTTGGCTCATGCTCCTATAAAATCCCCATTTCAAAACATAAATCTCCAACCTTTTAAGTTTATAACAGTCTGGGGACAAAAATTGTAGGCGCTGCTAAATATAGCCCCAGGAGAAATGGCACCAAAAAAAAAAGAAAAGTAAACGAAAAATAGCCCCTAAGTAAAAATTGTGATTTTATTTGGGGCCGTTTTTCATTCCTTAATATTGGGGCCATTTTTCATTCCACTTAAAATTCAAAAACACCCTAACGAAAAAATTAAATATAACCCAAAAAAAAACAAAAAAATTTACCCAAAATTGCGTGTTGTTGTATCTCATGTAAAATTTTGGGGCCATTCTTCACTTTCCTTTTGATGCCATATTTCCTGGGGTCATTTTGCGCACCGCCAAAATTGTAAACTTTAATCAAATTTATTAAATAAAAATGATCAAGAAGTAATTTCAATTTTTGGGAATACAAAATTTAAATTTTCAAAAGATTTTGTTATTCGTGCTTAATTCCCAGTTTTTATTATTGATAAAAACACTTGAAATTTATTGTTGATGGGATAAGCTATTCCTATGCGCATTTCACTGGTTGCTTAGGCCAGATCATCAGGAAACTTCATCCATAAAGATTTTAGAAAAACTAAAGATATTAAACCAAATAAAACTGTTAAACGTATAAGAATTATAGCAACAGTTCTACTTGTAATAATATTAAAGCTTAAACAAAACAACATCAGCAATAAACAGTGGGTTCATCTCATCTTACATTCCCCACTGATGATCTGGTCTAAGCAACCAGTGAAATGCGCATAGGAATAGCTTATCCCATCAACAATAAATTTCAAGTGTTTTTATCAATAATAAAAACTGGGAATTAAGCACGAATAACAAAATCTTTTGAAAATTTAAATAAAAATGTTTTTATTTAAAATGGTTAAATGATCTATACAACTAGTTTTTAAGATAATTTTCACTAAATATGACATTTCATTTTGAATCATTTTCTTCAAGGAGATTTAGTTCATCGATTGCTTCATCTAAAAAGGAGCAGCAAAATGTTTTCGAGTGTATCTTTGTTTAGCCGATTTCGGTTTTCTGTTAAAACTAATTTTAAAGATGAAAATGCTCGCTCAACGGACACCTGTAAATTGATATTAAAATCAACGCATAATTAATAAAATACTTAAAATTACGCACTTGAGTTGGCGGAATGGCGAAACAGATGTTGCTAAGGGCGTATAGTTCCGGGTCACTGTGTTTTCTTTCTTTCCAAAAATATAGCACATTTGTAGCGCTTTTAGCACAAGGAAGATTAAGCCCTTCAATTTTGGAGCTCACATCAACAAACTCTACATTGCTAATTTCAAACACCTCATTTACGAAAATATCGAGAATATCTTCTTCTTCATTGGTAAAACTCGTTTCAGTTGAAGTTGAATCACTTATCGCGTTGTTGGTAACCTGAACCTGACAAGTTGCTATTAGCTTCTCCCACAACTTTTTGAAGTATTGGATTGCTTCCATCTTCTGAGTGTCCTGCAAAGTATGATGAAACCTTAGATCAAGATATAAACAAGCTATAAAACCATTATTTTGTAGAAGTTTTGTTGATCTGTTTTCAATGCTATTTAATAAAACTGTGCTGATTTTATATAAAATTGAATCTTTGTTCCCATTATTGTCATTAATTTGTTTTGTTGTTAGTAATTTACATTTAAGCCATTGGGCGCAAAAATCTCCATAATGCAATTGTTCTTGCTGAAACTTTATAATTGAATTTTGCAATGGATTAAGTGCTGAACAATATGATTCAATAAACTCCCAAAAGTCCGAATTTTTTAATTCAAAAACGTCTTTGAACCCATTTGAATTTGTTCTTAAAAACTTGGCGATATTTCGACCATTTTGTATTTCATGTTTAATTTTTCAATTTTGTATGGTGAGCAGCACAACGGCATATTTCAATACCTCCCACATGCATTTCACAATTAAAGTCCATTGAATTTATAGTTTCAAAACATATACTGTTGTCAAGTATATCCTCACTATTTTCTTCCTCACATAAACAATGCGATAACATTTTGGTTGACTTTATCATATCACTCCCATTGTCGCTGGTAATTGTTACAATCTGCTGTATATTTATTTTGTATTTATTGAGCATATTTAAAATTTCCATAGATAAATTTCTGGATGTACTGCAATGTTGCCCTTTCAGTTCCACCATGCCCAACACTGTAGAATGGACAATGCTATTTCTCATATATTGTACAGAAATGCCGATAATGTTGCGAGAAAGACGTGAGGCAGCATCAATTTTCAAAGAAATTAAACAATTTTACATTCCTTTGATATTGTTTTTACTACATTTGCTGCAACTTCTGATAAGGTCTTTTTACAATTAGCTGCATTCAGGCTAAATTTTTTCCAGTATCTTTTTCAATTCCCTTGCAAATGGGATCAATTATATTTCGCATGCTAGCTGAATTTTAAAAAATTAAATGACACAGCTTCCTCGGTTACTAATTCAATTTTTACTAATTTCACATTTAACAATTTTTGTCTTATATTTGCAAATTGGGCTATGTATATTATTTACGTGTTGTTTGCCTGTTTTATTTTCAAATCTTATTTTATGAACTTGTTCAATGTGTTTCTTTTAATTATATATTCTATCTGTCTTTAAATCTTTTTTACAATGTTTGCACACGAAAACATCATTAAATTTTTCAAAATGATCGTCAATATATGTATATTAAATTATTAAAATATGAAAGCTTACAGTTTACTTTTAACATAGACGATTTCAAATAATATGAAAAACCGATGTTGCCAGTGTACAAAAAAAAAACGTTTTTTGCATAATTCCATCTGTTGCCAATATTGCCAATAATTGAAAATTTAAAATTAGTATACCTTTAATACCACTTGTAGTAGAGGATATGAAAACCAAATGAACATTTTGCAGCGCATAAAAAAATGCCTGAACACTATTAAATAAATTTGATTATATAATATTGGTCACAAAAAATGAAACAAAAATTTCATACTTTTAAATATTAGATTGTAAATTATTTTATTGATTTATTGCCTTAATACCACCCTTTTAATATCAATAGCTGTTGTGCTCGTTAGTGTGCCAAAGTTATTGACAACAAACAAAAAAGAAAAGAAAATTGAGTTTAACCTTCTAAAAAAATTTGATAACTTCAAAGAATTAAGCTTCGTTCACATTGGTAGCAACAATTTGGTTTTTCTTTTATCTTATTTCTTCCCAGAGTATTTTACATAAATTGAAAATGACTCCAAAGAAAACACATCAATAATTTCTAAATAAGTACTTTTAGAAACAAATATTTTCATATTTAACGTATCAGTGTTTGCCTAAGTAATCAATTTGCAAAGTAAAAGCAAGCAAAAGTATATTTATTTTACAATAAGCGCTAACACAAGCACACTTGGCTTACCCTGCAGACAAAGTAACTACCCTGTAGGAAATGTCACTAGTGAATCTGTACTGATTCACTATTGACACAGTCAACAATACTAATGACTTATTATACCCCAGACAATGTTATTTACTATAGACATTGGAAACCTACTACTGACGCTGGTACTACTGACTAGGTAGTTCCTTTGGGAACATATGTAGACATTGGAACCAGAGAATCACTAGTACATTTTAGTAAATGTAGTCAACACTTGTGGTACGAATGCGAAATCATGACAATCTTTTTTTTTTATTAATTCTTCAACTATTATAGGAATTGTATTTCTCAGATGTTATTGATACAAATGTTTTCGTTTTAAAGTCAAATATAGTGGCAAATGTAGTGTAGTGTAGACACTTGGTTGACAATGTCACCAAAAGAGTCAACAAAACTGGTGACTTGGAGACACTTGCATCCAGATTTCATTCAGCGTAGTATTTAGCTAAAAATATACCTGTTGGTATTTACTTTAAGCTAGTTAAACTTTTAACTTTTTCATACAACACATAACAAACTATCATTATTTACAATCGGTTGTCGTAACTTTTGAATTCTAACGCCATAGTACCTACACAACTAGTATGCCGATAATAGACATGAATGTGGTTTATAAAATGTAATAACAGTTACAAAAAATAACTGATTTTGTGTAATTACTATGGGGGATTCACAAGGTGTGCTATCAAGTCATATCGTCATAATGTCCTAAAAATTAATTAACAATTGTTTAAAAAAAACTATTGTTGTGTTTCAAACAAAATAAATATTTTAATGATGTGTTCATTAATTCGTCATAACTTTACAGTAGAAATCTAAATTATAAGCGGTTGCCCACAGCAGTCATAAATATTTCTTGTAATTATTTTAAGACATATGACTTTACAACTTTATGACAACCTTGTGAATCCCCCAATAGTATAGAAAAGTATAATAACTCGAAAATCGATTTTAGCTATGTAAAGGTTTATTTTCATCGAATTCCAATATTTCGATTATAATCACATACAATACTTCTTATCATACTTTGTAAAAACGAAAAATGTGCCCAGTCTTCTCCAACTTAATCGGTTTTTTTGTTGAATTATTTTAGGGACCAAATGCTCCCACCGTCGTCGGATATTTAAAGACGAGCTTATGTAGTTTTCGAAACTAAGTTTTATAGTCCTTTCAAATTTCCAACGGATTTTCGTTCAGTCTTCCAAGAGGAGCATTTTTATTGCATCGAATTAATTACGCTTTCTATTCCGATGCACCAGTTTGTAATGGTCAGTCCATAATGAAAAGGTGTCTTCTTTATTATTAGACTCTTTAGAGTCACACTCATCGTCACTTTTCCGCAAATTAATTTTAAAAAATTCTTTGATTTTCGACACAGGAATCTATTATATTGTTAAAATGCATGCTTTTTACGGCTATCTTTTTCGTTCTTTTGCCACAAGTTCATATACAACAACTGAATTTATAATGAAATTCATACAACAGACTTCGCTTCGATGGATCGATGCATCATCATATCGATGCATCGATACCTTACATCGACTGTTGTTAAAACATCGATCTATATTTTCCACCATTATTTCTAATAGCCTGCAAAATATTATTTATTTATTTTTAGTGTAAGGACCGCACCTTGACCTTCAATTTTGTTAAATTTTGAAAATAACAACAATTGCATTATATGCAGAAAATCATATTACTGCACCAAGAGAAAACATGTTTAAATATGGTCGGCTCCAACAACATTAATTTTAAATAAAATGTTATACATATAACTATAGTCAAAAGATAAATTCGGTTCTTTTTCAAAACAAATTTAAAATAAAACCCTTCTTTTAATTATTATGCTACTATAGTCGAACCGACCTTAACTGGGTGCCACCTCAAATGTAGAAAATTGTTCATACAACATACCGTCAGGTGATTATTGTTTTAGCCTCTAAGCCATCAAGTCGGTTTTGAGATAAACGATAAAATAGATTTTAACAATCAATTTTCTCGAAAGCTACTCGATAGATTTTTTTTAAATTGATAGCTTAACGAAATTTTATCATACTGTTTATTGCTGTACTCGTAGCAACTAGTAATAAACTGGTCCAAAACCATATTAGTAACGAATTTAGCTGCAGGGTACTTAAGCACACTTGCACACTCACGCCACTGTAACAAGTTAAACAAATTTACCTTGAAGATGTAAAATATATAAAAAGAAAAGGAAAAGTATACATGCTGATTAGACAAGAAAATTTTAAAACTAATTTAACATAATAATAAATTAGCATCACTTATCGGAAAGAAATGAGATAAAGAAAGAGGTTCACTTACAAACGAAAAAAAAAAGAAATGAGCAACATAAAAATCAAAAGAATTTTACGTTTAACAAACAAACCCATTTCGTATGTATGATAATATATGTATGTATGTACATCAAAAATAAAGAAGGTTCAAATAAAAAGTTTTAAATTCTTTGCTGGGCCTTATTATGTTACAATTGTGTCGGCACAAAATAAAAAATGATCAAGAGAATTGTTTCGACATGTTTGTCAAATCCCATAATCCTAGATATAATTTTGCAGCTAATTCGTCTTTGGGTTTTAACAGATTTAAAATGAGAAGATAATAAATAAATTAACGAATTGTGTAAGAGGATTATTCTGGCGGTAGAGATTGAACACTTTTTCGATTCGAAAGCAATTTTATTTCTTATTCTTTCTGTCGACACTGAATGAATTCAAATTGTTTTTGCGGTGTTGTAAAGCATTTATTTTGGGTTTTTGCAGCACAGAATAAATAATTTTGATGCGATTAGCATCGACTGCCAGAACTAGACCCCAGGCTGGTAAAATTTTACACTCATAGTGCAGTTGGTCCTTTTATATTTGTTATAACTTTCTCATCAGTGTTTACTATTTACTGACGCAATACTGGGACCTAAATTTTTAAGTCGTATACGATCGAAAACTCGTACGTTCGAATTTTGTAAACTTTTGGTATTCTATCAGCCTTCTAATTGTTTCGGGTAATTCTGTTTAACATTTGTTTGTGTTACTACTAAAAAATATTGCATTAAAAAATATTTTAAAAACACAAACCTTTTGTATATGAGACTAAACAAATAATTACAAATACCAAAAATATAATACTACAAAAATTAAAATTTTGTGACTTCAATTAATTAAAAATTGCCAATTTTAAATTTACCGATCTGTTAATCGTGTAGTAATTTATGAATACTTTCACCAATTTATGAATTCTATCACCCAGCCTTGACGGTAAAATCACCTACTTAAAACAAGGCGTCAACGTTGTGTAATATACAGCATTGATAATTTACCTTGTTAAAAAAAGAACTAAAGAAAATAAAAAATTGAGATAAAACCACTATATTGACCTAAAATTTCTATAACCTTTAAACAATAGCAGCCAATTAACTACTTTACGCGCTGTAAAATTCAGATTTTTTGGATTGCATAGCATTACCTCCGCGCTAGTTGATTAATACATTTGGGGTATTCACAAGGTGTGCTATCATGTTATATTGTCATACTGTTCTAACATTTTACATTGGTTTAAAAATATCGTAAAACTTTGCTTGCTATGTTTATTGTGCTGTCGCAATTAATCCGTAGAGATCAGCGCTGAACGCCTGAGCCGAGCCGCATTAATTTGTGTAAGCCGTCGCCGTTGATGGTAAAATTTAACATCCGAATTTA